>OZ024745.1:13112101-13127101 GCA_964016885.1 Eledone cirrhosa
TTTTACTTCTGGAATTAGTCTTACTATTCGAGCGGAGAATTACTTCAAATTCTGTTCAACATCTCAGCTTCTATTCTTCGGTTTCTTGGGACTGTTTTTCAATCAAACCTACCCCAAGTCTCACACACACACATATATAAAATCCAAAGCGGGCTCGATAAGGATAAATATTAAGAACCCTAGAGCAAATATTTAAATATAAAAGCAGATTAAAGTTTTGTCATACCGGTAACCGGATAGTACTTACTACCCGTCATATTTATAGTTGTATTAAACAGATATAAATAAATTATATATATATATATATATATATATATATATATATATATATATATATATATATATATATATATATATATAAATCGTTGCTTTCACCCTTTGTTATTTTAATAAATATATTTTTCAATGACAAATATAACAAACTAGTGAATATCATAAACATGCATTTATTCATCAATATACACAAAAGATTTTCGTAACATTATTCATTCCATTAACAAACATTTTGCTGCTGAATTAGAATCATTCATTCTTTACAGAATCTGAAAGAAAAAAAAATGAGTTGTATTTTTCATCTGGACATCGGCAAATATGAGCTAGAAAAAATCTATTTCCAACACATATTCACCGATGTCTAGATTAATAATATGTGTGTATGTATGCATGTGTGTGCGTTTCGTATCGAAGGCCTTCACTCCCGAGGGGAGCCATTGTGTATTGGTGTTCACCATTCTTCTCCAGTTTTCGAATTTTTTTGGTATCGAGAGTAAATCTCTTGTCTTCTCGGAAGCCCCAGGTTTCCCTGCCCTGGAAGAGCCTGGTCAAGAGTTCATACAGCGCGTGCGGCTGTACCGTACACCTTGCAACTAGGTTACAGGGGGTGTTTAAGAACCCAAGACTACCTGGTAAACGTCGAAAACAAGGTGAAGATGACTGCTACTTCACACTAGTCTTCAAGACGGACTCAACTACAAACCATATCGGGTTACCCGTGGCAGTAGACTGATTAATTATTTCAAATCACATCTATTTATAACCTTCTATAGATGTTATAAGCATTATGACGTCATAATGACAATATGGAGGAATTTTAAATGTTAAGTTTTCAATTTTTTTTTCTTCTTCTTTTTTTGCAAAAAAACAAAATATTTATTTATGAATAACTAATCCCCCCCACCCCCTCCCCATTCTTCTTTGACACTAGGGTCCTTCCCATTCCCCACCCCCTTTCCGTATTTTCTCTCGTTTTTTCTTAATATTTTCCTATTTTACATTGCATTAATAAAGGAAAGAGCAATAAATAAATAAATAAATAAATAAAAGGGAAAGAAAAAGGCTATGTGGTGAAGATGAAACCCTGTACGTATGGCCGGGTGGCATATCTCAGCTGTGTCTAGCAGACAAGATGGCGAGAATATTGCCACAATGAACAATTGACGATACCCATCAGTCCTTTTAACTGGAGGACACCTTTCTCAGCTTTTGATGCTTTCGTCCCGATTTGACAGACGAAAACAACATTCCGGTATTAACAGACAAAATGTTTAAACGTCGACTGACAAAAAAAGGAATCAGTCAATTTATGTCTTGTATTTGTTCATTTTCCACTCCCTTACATTGTAAGAGTTAGATTTGACAAAATTTCAGATTTAAATCAGGGGTTTGGAATTCAAGGATTCAAAGGTCCATTACGCCCTGGGGAAGAGGTGTGTGTGTGTGTGTGTGTGTGCGTGTGTGTGTGGGGGGGGTGACAGCTCATACCTATGCATGTTTAGCTGGCTTCCTCCAAGGTATATCTCGTTGGAGGTGTCTTGAGGAATTTAATGATAGTGACCCCAGTCCTATCATCTCATTTCTACAGCTGAATAAACTAGAGCAACGTGAAAAAAAGTGTCTTGCTCAAGGAAACAACACATCACCCGGTCCGAGAATTGAAGCATGGCGTCCGACCCTCTACCGATACAGCAAATTTCCACCATTTATAATGATAATCTACAATACAGCTGAAAATCCCCCGGAACAGACGAGTGACTGGTTAGTTCATTATCGTCGACACCGAGATCGCCCCACCCTCGAGAACGTCGTCGTACTTGTGCACCACCAGTCCTCTATAGAACTCTAATGTAGAATGTCAATTGATCGCAATGCCCAATTAGTAGACGGCTGTGTGCGCCTGACAAAATTCCTGATAGCAGGCACCCAATCTTGGTCTTTGCTTGATCTACGATTGCATCTCAGTGAAAGAGACAAGCTAGGAAAATAGGTGCTTTACATACGACGACCACACCTGTTAACCGGTCAGGCGGTAGGTAGTAGGTGACAGATGCGATGTACGTATTCGCCATCTGTGGCCGACCTTTCAGAGATAGCTTTCTCACGGCCCAATTTTGGATGCGAGTGGTCACTCTGCTTGTTACCTCCAAGTTTCTATTCATTTGGAGGTCTGGATCAAACTAGACCCCGAACAATTTAACCGGCCCACCAGTCCATCGCCTGACGACGCTGTTGGAATGTATAGATTCGTTTCTCCAGGTACTGAGTCGCAGGCACCGATTTTCCCTAGTGCAATTTCATCCCTGTTAACGTTTCATATACCCTGAGAGCGTTGCTCATCACCTCACTGTAGTTGGTGTTCGACACCACTTTGTTGACGTCGTAGGTATATGCTGACACGGAGCTCCCACAACTTAGTTCCCACAAGCTGCCTCTCAACGTCTCCAGTGTGTACAGTAGTGGTTCGAGAGCCAGCACATACAACAGGGACGAAAGGCAACAAACTTGGCGGACTAAGCGCATGATATTGAGCTCTGACCTCAGAGTAAATGTTGCTGTGCATATACGATATATCTCGTTCAGCCTCTCTCTGGCTCTCTTTCCCTCTCTCACTATATATAGTCATTACGACAGCGGAGGTCCGACGAGCTTTTGATTCCAGAGACTGGCCAAATCGATACAGATCGAACCTTGAGCTGATCAATAGCGAAACACTCGTCACCACTCAATAATCATAATGAAGACATAACAAATCGCCCTTTTATTATATATATATATATATATATATATATATATATATATATATATACACTATAAGATATAGATTAAGGGATTTTTCGCTGCTGTTTCTAGCAAACAGAATGAATGCAGAATGACTTCCTCGTGACTTGTTCCTTGATCATGTATGTACAT
This sequence comes from Eledone cirrhosa, assembly GCA_964016885.1. Lineage (NCBI taxonomy): Eukaryota > Metazoa > Mollusca > Cephalopoda > Octopoda > Eledonidae > Eledone > Eledone cirrhosa. Next base: position 13,115,288 of record OZ024745.1, read on the forward strand.
GAGTGCACAATATATATTTATTGAATTAATATAAATATGTATATAGTTTAATTATATACTGGTGGTGTTAGACATGGCCTGGGCCAATGCTGGCCGAAACCTATCAAAGTTATTAAGATTATCAAAATTATATTTATTTATGCATAACAGTTTTTATTAGGAATTCGAATATAAATTCAATTTAGTTATAAATGAAAACATATTCTGCTAATCTTTGCGAACATAGAAAAAAAATGAAGCAAAACAAAAGAAAAAGAAAACAAAGATTGCTTTGGTTTGTAACACATCTAATAGGATCTGGTAAATCGATGGAAAATTGGCTGCTATTTCTAGCAAATAGAGCCACTACCCAAAGTGATGGTCATGACCCCGCAGAGACTATCTTATCGATATGCATACAATCAATGACATTCATGTGTTTATATGGGTATCTGAGACTACATTGTTTAATGTGTGTCCTTCGTTGTTTGAAAACATAGCAGGAGGTAAATTTGGCTGCTATTTTTAGCAAAATCATAAACATTCATGTCAGCAAAAAACAAAAAAAAAACTTCTTTTTCAAGGGAGGCAACTCTGATGAATATTTTCAGAAAAATTAGAAAACCTTTTCGGAGAATGCTAATTACTTGCCGTCGCTAATGACCTGACGTCAATTTTACTAACTGATTCTATTTTTTACATTTTTTATGTAAAATCTTTGAAGTTTTAGTTTTATCATTGTTGCTGGGGGTTGTTTAAGACTACACCCCTATAGTATATATATATATATATATATGGAACCAGTAAGACCCCGACGGCTGAGCTCAAGCCGTTTCGACGGCTAATTCTGGACTAAATGAAAATTTATCCTGGTTTTTAAATAGCCGATCTTCTCAACGGGTAATTCCATATATGGTCAAAGTGATTGTCAAAAGTCAGTAGTAATTCTGTGATTGCAAATTAGTAGGGGAGATGGTGGCTAAACCTGCCAGTAGGAGAAAGAGGGGAGGGGGTGGAGTAGACCCAATCAAGCGTTGGTAGTGCCAGCTACAGCTGGGCATGAGGTCAAAGAAGATACTGGGGAGGGGGAGGGGGAGGAAGTCGGAACGGTAGTTAGAACAATGAGGGGTAAAAATATATATGAAAGAAAAGCGAATAAGTGTAAAGAAAAAAGTAAAGCAAGTTCTACGACCTAAGTCTCTAGCTATTGTTAGGCTAGATAAATAAATAAATAAACAAAGAAAGAAGTAAAGAAAGAAATAAAGAAATAACGAAATAAGTAAATGAACTAGGTGGGACGGAATAGGCAAGGACCCTTTTAAGAGGTATAAGTACGTAAATCATACGGTGACGGGTCAACAAATGGTGCCAAAATACTAAAGAGACTACCACGAAATAAATAATAAAGGTTTCTATCCCGGGCACAATGCCACCAACCACCCAGTGCAGCAAAGTAAACTAGCACTACCAACGCTTGATTGGGTCTACTCCACCCCCTCCCCTCTTTCTCCTACTGGCAGGTTTAGCCACCATCTCCCCTACTAATTTGCAATCACAGAATTATTACTGACTTTTGACAACCACTTTGACCATATATGGAATTACCCGTTGAGAAGATCGGCTATTTAAATACCAGGATAAATTTTCATTTAGTCCAGAATTAGCCGTCGAAACGGCTTGAGCTCAGCCGTCGGGGTCTTACTGGTTCCTATTACCCACTCTACTACCCCAAGTATTGGGTACTTTGGTGCGTTATGGTCCACCTGGTTCCTTACCACATTTCTTTCGTTATATTTATATATATATATATATATATATATATATATATATATATATATATATATATATATATTTAATACAATAACAGAGAAAGCTTTAAGCTAAACTCTGACTGGTAACTATCTCACTCAGCAAACATTAGGATATACGTTAGTATAATTCCAATGTTGTGTTTGGGGTGCTAACTATATGTATTTTGTGGAAAACCAGTTGTATTAATTTATATGAGATATAATTAAAATTAAAATATATCTCTCTTTCCAAACAATTGTTTCATTATAAGTTTTCTACAAGTTGGGAGAATGTTTCCAGTTTATGTAGAAGTCTAACATATTTTTCTGTAAGAATATATGTAGTTGGGTACTTATAAATCATCAGTGGATGCCCATTAAACTTTCATATAAGAAAAAATTTCTTACCGCAGTTATTTTTCGTGTTGGCTAAGTCATTCCTTCACGCATCAAATGACCGCCAAATTTGAAATTCCAACAGTCTTTAGACTGAGGAAATATCATAGCGTCACGAAGCGGAAAAGGGAGGCAATCGCGAGTCACAAGAAAAGTAAAATAATATACACGTGGGTTAATTAGTTTTTTCAAAAACATTATATCAATCCTGCGTGTTAAGAACTCAATTAATTTAAAAAAAATAAATGTATGCATGTAATAATTACACACGCATATAGATATTTTCTTAGCCTAAAAACAGAGAAGTGATACCTAGATAACAAACAATATCTCATAACTAATAAATACGGAAAGTTACGTTTAAAAGGTATCTGGAAATAAAATTCTGTGGCCAAATCAAGAGTAAAATATTTATATATATATACATTTAGCTCTGGTTTTTAACTATTGAGCGCTTTGCCAGTATCATTTCTGATTTTTGCGTTTCGCTTCGCTTTTCCTTCCCGCCGAAATGCGATTCTCGCTGAATCTTTATTTGTATTAATCTCCCATGTCTTACAATTAACTTGTTAATAATTTCTATTGACAGGTTAATTGTATAAGTTTATATTAAAACCACTCGGTTGAGAACTTATTCGATTTGTGCTATTTATGCTATTTTTCGCATGATTTACACTTACTGAATTACTTTGCCAAAATCTGGGGTTATTCCCCTTGTGATTTCCACACGTGGTTTAACTTACCACTGTGTCATTCACTTATTTGGTACAGAGCGAAATACCTGTTGATAACGTGATATTCCTTGTTCGATCATTATAACCAAAGCTTATATTTTTAAGCAGACTGTATTTTGATTTAGGTGTCACAGAAACTGTACATCGGATTTTAACAGCAATTCCGGGAGTCCAGGTCTGGTTATCATTTATTTTTTATCATTTATTTTGTTTTGACCTGTTTAGCTTGATTTGGTTTTTCGCTTGGGTGGTTGATACCTTTTTGACCACCTTTTCAGTTTTGTATGGCTTCTTAACACATTGTTTAGCTCTGGTTTTTAACTATTGAGCACTTTGCGAGTATTATTTCTGATTTTTGCGTTTCGCTTCGCTTTTCCTGCCCGCCGAAATGCGATTCTCGCTGAATCTTTATTTATATATATATATATATATATATATATATATATATATATATATATATATATATATATATATATATATATTCTTTTAAGTATAAATGATGAAAATAGCTATTTACATATGAGGCAAGAACTGTTGCTGGGGGTTGTTTAAGACTACACACCTATAGTATATATATATATATATATATATATATATATATATATATATATATATATATACTAACTGAGGTACCCAGCGTTGCTAGGGTATAAGTAATACAATTGTTTGTGCAGAAACAACACTTGATGAAGCTCTTGGTTGAAATAAATCTTATAGGAAAACATGGTCATCATCGGAGATGTCCACACCACGGCCAACTGGTTAATACGACCCGCAGAAGCCATCTATCCGTCCCGTAAGATGTTCCATTCGCTTAAATATATGCATGTTAGCAGCAAAGATGACACAGCCTAGGGTGGGTAGGTAATTTTTAAATATCTTTACGGCCTGTGTATCAACTGTGGCCCGTTGAAGATTTCTATTCGACTCGCAAAGGGTTCTGCCAGGTATACATTTTTGGAAAATACCCCCGCATTACCCAACCAGAGCTCATAAATCCCATTTGTCTAGGTAAAACTCGGCCCGTGGAGGGCAAATTCAATTGTTATACATCCCATTGTTGTACAGCTTTCTGTCCCACAGGAAAAAACCATCCACTGCACATAAGTGGTGTATCGATGATGTTTCAAAAAAGCATTTGCGACATTCGATATTTGCGGTGTTTTCGCTTTATTAAGGTGCCCTGGGGAAACTTATTGATACATAAATAATGCACCTGTAATAATAAAACTTTATTGATACATAAATAATGCACCTGTACAGTTTAAAGCAAATTGGTTGCTCATATCAGAAGAAACAAACCAAATGAAAAATATGTTTGTGTAGCTTTTTGCCTTCTGCGAGTTGTCTGGGATAATTTTTTCTTAGCCTAAATCCATCCTCAGCACATAATTCATATGAGCATTTGTATGCAAATGTCCTATTGATTTATTAAAAAATCGATGCAGACTGGAAATTATTGTTTTTTTTTTAACTTCAAAGTACGTAAGAAATCAAATGGGCACGTGAGCCACAAACGTGTCAAGTTTCATCAAGATCGGTTTGGTAGTTTTTGAGTTTTAGGTTCACAAACAAATCCACAAACAAACATACAAACAGACAGAAATTGCCATTGTAGTGTTCAGAAGAGAAGACTGCGTTGGTATGGACATGTGATGCGCATGGAAGATGACTGCTGGGTAAAGAAGTGCCAAGAAATCCCAGTGGAAGGAAGACCACGAAAATCATGGGTGGAGGTGGTGAGAGCTGACCTCAAATCGCTGAAGCTCATGGAGGAGATGACGAAGGACCTTGACAAATAAAATGATGATGATGATGATGATGATATAACTCACACTCTAAACCTAACACTAACTAACCCAAACCCTAACCTTAACGCTTGCCTTAATCCTAACGCTAACACTGAACTCTAACTCAAACCCTAACCCTGTTACTAACACTATCACTAACCCTAATCCTAACCATAACACTAAACGTAACCCTAACGCTAGCCTTAACCCTAACCCTAAATTTAACTCTAACACTAATCCTAACCCTAACACTAACCTTAACCCTTACACTTACCCAACCCTAACCCTAACTCTAAATCTAAACCTAACACTAACTTTAACCCTAGCCTTATCCCTAAACGTAACCCTTACCTTACCCTAAATCCTAACCTTAAACCCTAACACTAACCCTAACCTTAACCCTAATCCTAACCATAACTCTATCACTAACCCTAACTCAAAACCTAAACCTTTACCTTAACCCCAACCTTACCCCTAAATCCTCACCCTAAGGGCCAATGGCGTGAATTTGGATAACTATGTAGAATGGTAACTGTAAGTTAAGGACTTCAGGATGAAAACCATTCAATTGAAAGGAACTGAGAGAGATTTGGGCTGAACACACGCTTTCAAATGAATTATAGTCAGCCAATTGGCACAGTTATTATTCATATTAAATGTCTCTTCATTCATATTTCAAATCTCGCTGATGTCAATTTTAAGCACTACTCCAGGTCGTTTGATGGCGGTATTGTTACAGAAGTCCTTATTTATTTGCAAAGTTTTGTTATGTAGGTGTAAGCATCAAAATAAGTCAAGGTTTTGTTTTTGCTGTTGGGTCAGACCTGACTCAGCAGACAGCCATTTTGAAAAGTCATTCGAGATGTGACCATCTCATTTTTATTTTTGTTGCTATTTTTGTTGTTGTCGCTCTTGTAGTTGGAGTTGTTGTTTTTTTCAGTTGTTTCGTTGTGGCTGTTGTTCATGTTGTTGTTGGTGATGTTGCTAATTTTGTTGTTGAATGTTGTGTTTGTAATTGTTATTTTTTCTTTGATCACAATGGTGCCTGCTGTAGTTATGTTATCCCTCCTCTCAACTGTTAAGTCACTATCCCGAGACGGCAGTTTTAATGTTGGAGGTGGGGGTGGGGGACTGTCTCATCCATTTTATTAAAAAGATACCGCAAAAATCAAATACAATTCCAAGAAAACAACAACTCAAATTTATAAACTCACGGAGCTTACAAAAAACACGTCTTCTCTTGTCGACAACCAATAATAACAATAATAATTGTTTCTACTTTAGGCACAAGGCCAGCAATTACCCAGTGTATTACTGGTACTTTATTTTATCGACCCCGTGAGGATGAAAGGCAAAGTCAACCTCGGCGGGACTTGAACTGTATAATAACTGAATAATAACAATAATAATGCTTTCTTTATTAACCACAAGGGTTGACACAAAGTATAACATTAAGGACAACACAGGATAATAATAATAATTGTTTCTACTTTTGGCACAAGGCCAGCAATTATCCCAGTGCAAAAGTTTCTGCTTTAGGTACAATTTTATTTTGAGGAGGAATTAAATCGACCCCAAGGTGTTACTGGTACTTTATTTTATCGACCCTGTAAAGATAAAAGGCACACACATCACATCACACATCCTCCCTTTCCAATATCCTAAACGGACGTTAGTCCGTTTAGTAATATTGTTGTGGTCGTGTTTTCGTTGGCAATCGTCTGTTTACGACAGTACAGCGCGGCTCTACTTTATTGAACTGAGATAAAACTTATATGAGCATGAACAGTAGATCATTACGCATCATTTGGCTTAAAAATCTAGAAATTTGGTCCAGCGGGAAAAAGTTTATAATCAAAGTTTGCTGATAAATCTTGTGTTCAAGTGAGTGATTAGTAAGCGTGACGCTAGGGCAGGTAATCCACAAATGACGTAGCTTTCTCATTAAGCAAGTTGCCTCAACTAGATTGCAATTATACTCAAAAGAACTTTAAAATGTCAATCACTTGTCAGTAATTCACTATGATCATTTAATTATTAGATAGTTGTTGCTTGCATTGCTTTAAAAAATAGTAGACCAGATAGAAAAATGCGTACAGCAAAAAAAAATAATATTGTTGGAATATAAACCTTTAAAAATACAGGACAAGAAACTAAAATAAAACTTTAAAAGAATAGGACAAGAAACTAAGATAAAACTTTAAAGAATTGGACAAGAAATAAAAAATTTTACAATAATATTAGTGGCAACATTTTTTTATTCGTTTCCTGTGCTATGCCCCAGTATCTTCTTGATTAGTGCATAATAATTGTCATGCTCTCATTGTGCGTTGCCCCTGAGTGGTTGGTTCTGGTTGGGGTTGGTTGGCTGAGCAGTTCTGCTCCGTCAGAATGACCATTGCAAGAAGAATTGGCCGATGCAGCTGCAGGTCTCCTCCAAGAATGCACTTCTGGTCCCGCAACACCAGACGAAGATGGAGAAGACGACCGGGACAAGATGTCGACTCTGGCCACCGACTACGGCGCCTCCCTCAAACACCGGTCCTCCCTCCCTCTGTCCCGTCATCCCTCCAGTCCTCCTGCTCCCCCTTCCTGTACCAGAAAGCTGTGGCACGCATTCATCTAGACTGCCGGACTTGAACTCAAGGACAAGATGCAAGGAGAAGATGGACGGGTTGGTCAAGATCAAGGATGAACGGGACGACAAGACCGTCCGCTGCTGCTCAAGTTCTGTGCTCATGGGCCCATGGGTCCATTCACATTATGCATGACACATGAGGCGTGTCGCCGAATGATGAAATAGGGGTATGGTTATGGCCCAATTGGTGTTCAAACCAGGATCAAATGATCCCCCTGGTCTGACGACGACCTCTGAATGTGGAACCCAGAGCCTATGAATGTGGAACTCGATTTTTTACCAATAAAAATTTTGCCACTAATATTATTGTAACATTTTTTATTTCTTGTCCAATTCTTTAAAGTTTTATCTTAGTTTCTTGTCCTATTCTTTTAAAGTTTTATCTTAGTTTCTTGTCCTATTCTTTTAAAGTTTTATTTTAGTTTCTTGTCCTGTTTATATTCCAACAATATTACTTTTTTTTGCTGTACGCATTTTTCTATCTGGTATATATATATATATAAACAACATTTATTTTAGTAGTCACACACAATGGAATTGAAACCGCAATTCAAGGGAAATAACTCAAACGTGAATAAACTGTATGCAGCAAATTAATGTTAACGTCGGATTTCCCCAATTATAAAAACCTACTCCAAAACTAAGCTTTAGTGAAATTGTTATGTTGCTGTCCAATGTAAGCTCTACACAGAAAATAATTCCCTAGTGCATTCTTGTAAGAAAAGTTAATATAAAAAATAATGTAAAATGCAGTGTTCAGATTTGAATCTAAGAAGTTACGATAACATCCCAGAAGATGATGACATGACAGTATTTGAATAAATAAATCCGTTTTTTTTTTATTTTTGACATCAGTAAACAGTATAATTTTATGAAAACTCTTGTGCTGTTATGTTTTTGTGTAAAAAATATAAGGCCTAACCCGAAAATAAGTCCTAGTGCCTTTTTTTAAAGGAAAAAATAGTATAAGATCTGTCTTATAATAGGGAAGCACGGTATTAAGGCGTTGAATTGGTAGAATCGCTAGAGCGTTAGATAAATGCTTAGCAATATTTGTTTCCACTCTTTACTGTCTAAATTCAAATCCTGTCGAGATCAACTTTGCTTTTTGTCCTTGCGAGGTCAATAATATAAAGAACCAGTCAAGCACTGAGGTCGATATAATCGATTTTCCCCTCCCCAGATTGCTGGCTGTGTGCCTAAATTTGAAACAAGTATTGAATATTTCAAGCGAATTAGTGACTTTTTCGAAGTTAATACATGAAGGATGGTTAATTATAGATAACTATAGCTGTATATCAAATATTAATCATTTAAACATCTCCATTGTTTCTAATGAAACATCAAATAGTGCTAAACTTATGTAATAGTATAACTGTCAACAACATTCAAATCTATAGAAATTTACTTGTATGTTAGTAATATATGGACCCGTAACTCCTGAGGGGGCCGTAAGGACGCTGTATTGACATACGGCGTTTCTAGGTTATTTTAAAATCTGGCAGAGCCCATCTCCTTGCCAGGTCTGAATACAGCAGACTTTTTCCAGAGAACAATAGAGAGTGAGAGAATTGAAGAAAGAAAGAGACACAGAGAAATGATCGACCCCAGTACTAGATTGGTATTTAATTTTATCGATTGCAGTAGCTGGGTGTGAAGGACTGGTGTCATGGACATGGGGTGTCTTGTATTCTTAGTCACTCAACGTCATGGAAACTGAGATAACCACCGGCCTGATGAGCTTCTGGACTCAAGACAGACTTTAAATGTTTCCAGTTATACAGATGGGGCACATTTAAACAAGGGAGTAGGTTGGGAAGGTACTTAGTCTTTCGAAAATAATAATAGAGATAAGAAATTCAGATTGCCCAAGATTTTCCCAATATTTGCTGCAGGTTTGTGGGGAATGATATTATCCAAAGAAATGACATGGGGAGAAGGTTTTTTATTTACTAATAGTTTATGGGACCTAGAAGTACTTCAATTAAGAAAATGAAATCATGTTAGACGTATTGAAACTTTTCTGCTGAGAATAGATAATTATCTTCCAGAAAATGATAAGAATAAATAAACACCAATTATTTGGATACCAGGTCATACATATATTAGGAAAACAGATGAATTGGCAAAGGAGGGAACACAAAGGGAAATAATAAATAAAGATTATATCCCAAATCTATTGGAATTCAAGTCCTTTAACAACAATGTAATTATATAAAGCTCTCAAATCTCAATCCTCCATTACCTCAGTCAGACCTGTCAATATTTAAAATATAGCAGACAGTGAACAATGTTAATAAACAAAGATTATGTTAGATTCGAATGGGTTGAACTATATTTTTTCCTGAACTGGTCATATGGAATCGCTTGTGTCCTTGTGGAGACTGACAAGAAATCTTGTGTCCTTGTGAAGACTGCCAAGAAATTCTTTGGCACTATTTATTCTAATTTAGAAACTACCAATTTGAGAAAGGAAGAGAGAGAGAGAGAGAGGGGGGGGGGAGGGATCTTGAAGTTGGTCTTTAAAAACTTCTAACTTTGCAGGTGAAACATATTGTCAAAAATCTACCAACTATATACAAATCTTTCAGTACATGTAGGCCACGAAATGGTTCAGCTTCACAAGCTTTCAGCTATTCTATAGTTGCCATTGTTTTTTAACCTTTTTTATTTTGCTTCCTATTGTCATTTACTCTCTGTCTCCCTCTTCTTAACTGGAAGAGATACTAGATAGCTCCCATAGTTTGTCTTGGCTTACTAGGTTTATACGGACGTTTAAATTGATTAAACATTTAAATAAATATTAATTTTTACACGACATCATGTGCATTTCGTTCTTGTATTCAACACAAAAAAAAGAAATCATCTCAAGGAAGGTAACCACATATATTATCTATATATATAAAACTGAGGATGTGTGTGTGTGTGAGAGTTTGAATCCCTAAAACTCGAGAACCACCCAACCGACTATTTTTAAACTTTACACATGTAATACTTATGTTTCAGGGAGTGTTCTGAGCAAACAGAATTTCAAATTTTCAATGCCCTAGGGACTGTATTAGGCGATTTAGTTATCTCTCTCTATAATTCTTAGTCTCTCTCTTTTTAGATAGATACATACATATAACGTCGCGCCCTTATAATATGTGTCTGTATGTCTGCTGTCTGCATTACGTCACTTCCCTGAGGATGTCTGTGTGTGTGTGTGTGTGTGTGTGTGTGTGTGTGTGTGTGTGTGTGTGTGTGTGTGTGTGTGTGTGTGTGTGTGTGCGTGTTTGAATCCCTAAAACTCGAGAAGTACCCAACCGACTTTTTTGAAACTTTACATGTGTATTACTTATGTTTCAGGGAGTGTTATGCACATAAAAATTCAACTTTTTGATCCCCTAGGGCCCGCATTAGTTGAAAAACTGCGATTTTTCAGGTTTTAGGGGTTTTTTTTAGTTGTTACGTCAGAATGATTTCCTTGAAATTGTAACTATCTATTAGTCAGTCTCTTCTTCATACCGTGAGCAAAGAAAATCCAACTTTTTTATGGCCTAGGACCCGCATTAGGTGAAAAACTTCATTTTTTCAGCTTTTTAGGGCTTTTTTGAGGCCGATTTTCCCGAAATTTCAAGGCATATTATGCACATAAAAAAAATTCATTTTCTTGATCCCCTAGGGCCCGCATTACGTGAAAACCTGCATTTTTCCTGTTTCATCGAGGAAAATCTTAAATATTATCCAGCCATCAGAGTATTCGGTTTATTTTCTTTACATATTGTCCAGGCATGCAGTTTTTTCACGATTAGGTATGTTGGCGGCCCGCGTTCCAAAATACCTTATCCAGCCCCATCGAGCTGGGAGGGGAAGCCTACAGCGTCCATCCATGCTCAATGACATTGTTGAGGGCAGCATGGCGTGGAAGGCGGCCGGCACTGTGGCGACAGGAAAGCGGGGTTTGGAGGCCGCGTGAAAACAGGCGAGGCGGTGCTGGTCGAGCTGGCGCGGGAGGCTGTTGAGGCCAGGCTGCACTGGATGGTATCCCATAAGCTTTGGGGGAGAAGGAGGAGGGACGTCTACTGGTGTAAGTCCCAGCCTGTCCCACGTCTCATAGGCGACTTCACGCTCCCTGAACACAGAGGGTTCTATTATTTGCTCAAATAATTATAAATAATAAAATACTCAAAATTACATATGTAAATAATTGTTTATACTTTTGGCATAAGGCCAACAATTATCCCAGTGCATTACTGGTACTTTATTTTATCGACCCCGTAAGGATGAAAGACAAAGTTAACCTCGATGGGATTTGAACTCAGACTGTACATATGTAAATAATATTATATTCTTCTATACAAATCCCGCCGAGGTTGACTTTGCCTTTCATCTTTACGGGGTCGATAAAATAAAGTACCAGTAATGGACTGGGTATTTGCTGGCCTTGTGCCTAAAGTAGAAACAATTATATTCTTCTATACAGAGTTTGATTACTTTAACAATTT
>OZ024745.1:13132101-13134601 GCA_964016885.1 Eledone cirrhosa
ATGCATGTTTAGCTGGCCTCCTCCAAGGTATATCTCGTTGGAGGTGTCTTGGGTAATTTAATGATAGTGACCCCAGTCCTATCATCTCATTTCTACAGCTGAATAAACTGGAGCAACGTGAAAAAAAGTGTCTTGCTCAAGGAAACAACACATCACCCGGTCCGAGAATTGAAGCATGGCGTCCGACCTCTACCGATACACCAAATGTCCACCATTTATAATGATAATCTACAATACAGCTGAAAATCCCCCGGAACAGACGAGTGACTGGTTAGTTCGTTATCATCGACACCGAGATCGCCCCACCCTCGAGAACGTCGTCGTACTTGTGCACCACCAATCCTCTATAGAACTCTAATGTAGAATGTCCATTGACCGCAATGCCCAATTAGTAGACGGCTGTGTGCGCCTGACAAAATTCCTGATAGCAGGCACCCAATCTTGGTCTTTGCTTGATCTACGATTGCATCTCAGTGAAAGAGACAAGCTAGGGAAATAGGTGCTTTACATACGACGACCACACCTGTTAACCGGTCAGGCGGTAGGTAGTAGGTGACAGATGCGATGTACGTATTCGCCATCTGTGGCCGACCTTTCAGAGATAGCTTTCTCACGGCCCAATTTTGGATGCGAGTGGTCACTCTGCTTGTTACCTCCAAGTTTCTATTCATTTGGAGGTCTGGATCAAACTAGACCCCGAACAATTTAACCGGCCCACCAGTCCATCGCCTGACGACGCTGTTGGAATGTATAGATTCGTTTCTCCAGGTACTGAGTCGCAGGCACCGATTTTCCCTAGTGCAATTTCATCCCTGTTAACGTTTCATATACCCTGAGAGCGTTGCTCATCACCTCACTGTAGTTGGTGTTCGACACCATTTTGTTGACGTCGTAGGTATATGCTGACACGGAGCTCCCACAACTTAGTTCCCACAAGCTGCCTCTCAACGTCTCCAGTGTGTACAGTAGTGGTTCGAGAGCCAGCACATACAACAGGGACGAAAGGCAACAAACTTGGCGGACTAAGCGCATGATATTGAGCTCTGACCTCAGAGTAAATGTTGCTGTGCATATACGATATATCTCGTTCAGCCTCTCTCTGGCTCTCTTTCCCTCTCTCACTATATATAGTCATTACGACAGCGGAGGTCCGACGAGCTTTTGATTCCAGAGACTGGCCAAATCGATACAGATCGAACCTTGAGCTGATCAATAGCGAATTAATATAAATATGTATATAGTTTAATTATATACTGGTGGTGTTAGACATGGCCTGGGCCAATACTGGCCGAAACCTATCAAAGTTATTAAAGTTATCAAAATTATATTTGTTTATGCATAACAGTTTTTATTAGGAATTCGAATATAAATTCAATTTAGTTATAAATGAAAACATATTCTGCTAATTTTTGCGAACATAGAAAAAAAATGAAGCAAAACAAAAGAAAAAGAAAACAAAGATTGCTTTGGTTTGTAACACATCTAATAGGATCTGGTAAATCGATGGAAAATTGGCTGCTATTTCTAGCAAATAGAGCCACTACCCAAAGTGAAGGTCATGAGCCCGCAGAGACTATCTTATCTATATGCATACAATCAATGACATTCATGTGTTTATATGGGTATCTGAGACTACATTGTTTAATGTGTGTCCTTCGTTGTTTGAAAACATAGCAGGAGGTAAATTTGGCTGCTACTTTTAGCAAAACCATAAACATTCATGTCAGCAAAAAACAAAAAAAAAAAAACTTCTTTTTCAAGGGATGAATATTTTCAGAAAAATTAGAAAACCTTTTCGGAGAATGCTAATTACTTGCCGTCGCTAATTTACCAACTGATTCTATTTTATTGCATTTTTTATGTAAAATCTTTGAAGTTTTAGTTTTATCATTGTTGCTGGGGGTTGTTTAAGACTACACCCCTATAGTATATATATATATATATATATATATATATATATATATATATATATATATATATATATATATATATATATATATATATATATCTAAGGCGGGTAAAATTCCCGAGATCCATGGACGAGTTCTCTCCAGCGGTCTCTGTCCCTCATTATCGCTGCCATGTCCTGCTAATTCTGGACTAAATGAAAATTTTTATCCTGGTATATGAATAGCCGAGCTTCTCAGGGGGTAATTCCATATATGGTAAAAGTGATTGTCACAAGGATTTGTCAAAAGTTTGTTGTTGAGACACATAATTCTATCATGGCAATTTGTGGAAGGAAGGAGTAACTGAACCTGCCAGTAGAAGAAAGAGGAAGAGGGGGTGGAGGAAACCCAGTCGTGCGTTGATAGGGCCAACTACAGCAGGGCAGGAGGTCAAGCAAGTATACTAGGGAAGGGGAGGGGGAGGAAGTCGCAACAATAACTAAATCAATATGGAGTAAATATATAGAAGAATACCAAGAATGTTAAAAATATAAAAAAACAATTTCTGGTTACTATTCCCTAACGACAGTCATCAAGTCTCTCACTGGTAC
>OZ024745.1:13139601-13167101 GCA_964016885.1 Eledone cirrhosa
CCACTACCACCACCACCACTACCACCACAACCACTACCACAACAATTAGCACTACCACCATTACTACCAACACAACCATCAGCACCACCACCACTACCACTATCACCACTACCACCACAACCACTACCACAACTATCAGCACTACCACCATTACTACCAACACAACCATCAGCACCACCAGCACCACCACTATCACCACTACCACCACAACCACTACCACAACAATCAGCACTACCACCATTACTACCAACACAACCATCAGCACCACCAGCACCACCACTATCACCACTACCACCACAACCACTACCACAACTATCAGCACTACCACCATTACTACCAACACAACCATCAGCACCACCACCACTACCACCACCACCACTACCACCACAACCACTACCACAACAATCAGCACTACCAGCATTACTACCATCACAACCATCAGCACCACCACCACTACCACCACAACCACTACCACAACAATCAACACTATCATCATTACTACCGTCACAACAAACAGAGCACCACCACCATCACTACCACGACCAGTACCACCTCCACCACCACCATCAACACCACCAACACTACCAGTAACACAACCATCACCACCAGTACCACCAGTACCACCACCACCACCAGTACTACCATCACCACCAACACCACGACCACCACCACCACCACCAGTTCCACCACCACCACACCAGTACTACAAATACCACCATCATCACCACCAGTACCACACCACCACCACCAGTACTACCACCACCACCAGTACCAACACCACCACCACCACCACCACCAATACCACCACCACCACCATCACCACCACCACCTCCACCAACAATACCACCACCACCACCAGTACCACAACCACCACCATCACCACCACCAGTACTAACCCCCCTCCCCCCCCCACTAACCCCCATATCTCCACCATCACCCCCACATCCAGTACCATCACAACCACCACCACCACCACCGCAACCACCACCACCAGTACCACCACCACCATCAACACCACCCCACCACCACCATCAACACCACCACCACCACCACCACAACCACCACCACCAGTACCACCACCACCAGTACCACCACCACCATCAACACCACCACCACCACCACCAATACCACCAACACCACCATCACCAGTACAAAGACCCCCACCAGTACCCCCACCCCCACCATCACCACACCACCCGTACCTCACCACCACCGCCAACACCAATACCACCACCACCACCACCAGTACCCCCCCCCCACCACCACCATCACCACCATCACCAGTACCACCACAATCACCATCACCACTATCACAACCACCATCACCACCATCACCAGTACCACCACCACGACCACCACCACTACCAGTACCACCACCATCACCACCAGTACTACCACCACCACTAGTACTACCATCACCACCAGTACCACCAGTACCACCACCAGTACTACCATCACCACCACCACCACCACGACCACCATCACCAGTACCACCACCACCACCACCACCAGTACCACTACCACCACCACCACCATTACCAGTACCACCACCACCACCACCACCAGTACTACCACCACCACCATCATCACCACCAGTTCCACCACCACCACCAATACTACCACCACCACCTGTACCAACAACAACAACAACACCATCTCTCGTCATTGTGATGAAATAGAAACCAGAGCTTAATCAAATTACTAACGTTTAAAAAAGAAACTTGATGTCCATAATTGGAATACTCCCCCCCCCCCCCTACGGTTGTGTCTGATGAAGGCTGCTGGTTAGACAACAACAAAAGCCACGGTAATATCACTAGTAGCAACCACAGCAACTATTATCATCCGCTAAGTTAATAGCAAACTTGATCTCCTCATCATCATTAACCACCTCCCCTTCCCCCTCCCCTGCCCCTCCTTCTCCTCCTCCTCCTCCTCCTACTACTACTACTACTACTACTAGATATAAGCGGATGCCTCTATGTCCTCGCAAGACTTGCTAGAAACAACTGTCAAATCCCATCAACTCCCACAGTGTAGTTCGAAACATCTCTAAAAAAAATCATTAATAAATCATGAGGCAACTTCGATAACAAGAACTGGTTTTCAGTTACAATGATCAACCACTGCTCACCTCAACATTGGGAGACCCTCACACCTGATTCTAAAGAGCTCTTTGTCGTTTGTATGAAGATAGACCAAAAACTCCAAAGGTATTATATGTAAATTAAACACCCAGTCAATTTGAGGCTTCCAGGGAGGTAACTCTTGGCTTCATAATGCTATACCATGAAATATTAAAACATTTATTGAAGAGTGGTTTCCCTTGGAAGTCAACGCCTGTGATATGAATGACGCTATTCTAACCAGTAACACCACTACCACCATCATCACAACCATAGCTACCACAAACACAACTACCACCACCACCACCACACACCTCCACAATAATAACAACCACTGTATCAAGCACCACAATAAATACCACAACAAATAGCATCCCCATATACACACCATCACCACCACAACTAACGTCATCACCATAGCAACAACTTCCACCACTAAACACCACTGTGTCAACCACCACAATAACCATCACAACGATCATCATCCCCATCACACAAGAACATCACTACCACCATCGCAACTACAACTACAACCGCCACCACCAACCACTACCACAGCCTCTACCATATCGACAGCACCCCCACTACCACCATCACAACAGTCAGCACCATCACCATCACTACCACTATCATAACGACCACTACCACAACCACTACCACCACCACCACCACCACTACCACCACAGCCACTACCACAACAATCAGCACTACCACCACAACCACTACCACAACAATCAGCACTACCACCATTACTACCATTACAACCATCAGCACTACCACCACCACCACCACCACCACCACCACCACTACCACCACACCACTACCACAGCAATCAGCACTACCACAATAACTACCATCACAACCATCAGCACCAGCACCACCACCACTACCACCACAACCACTACCACAACATTGAGCACTACCACCATTACTACCATCAGAACCATAAGCACTACCACCACCACCACTACCACCACAACCAGTACCACAACAATCAGCACTACCACCATTACTACCATTACAATCATCAGCAGCAGCACCACCACCACCACTACCACCACCACCACTACCACAACAATCAGCACTACCACCATTACTACCATCACAACCATCAGCATCACCACCACCACCACTAACACCACCACCACCACCACTACCACCACAACCACTACCACAACAACGAGCACTACCACCACCACCACCACCACCATCACCACCACCACCACCACCACCACCTCTACCACCACCACTACCACCACCACCTCCACTACCACCACAACCACTACCACAACAACGAGCACTACCACCATTACTACCATCAGAACCATCAGCACTACCAGCACTACCACCACCACCACTACCACCACAACCACTACCACAACAATCAGCACTACCACCATTACTGACATCACAAGCATCAGCACCCCCACCACCACCACCATCACCACTACCACCACAACCACTACCACAACAATCAGCACTACCACCATTACTACCATCACAACCATCAGCACCACCACCACCACCACCACCACCACCACTACCACCAACACCATCACCACCAGTACAAACACCACTACCAGTACCCCCACCACCACCAGTACCACCACCACCACCACCACCACCGCCACCACCAATACAACCAATACCACCATCACCACCACCACCAGTACCACCAACATCACCACCACCACCAGTACCACTAACACCACCACCACCACCACCACCACCAGCACCACCACCACTACCAACATCACCACCACGACCATCAATAACACCACCATACCACCACCATCACCACAACCACCACCACCACCACCACCATCACCACCACCACCACCACCACCACCACCACCACCACCATCACCACCACCACCACCACCACCAGCACCCCCCTCCTCCTCCTCCTCCTCCTCCTTCTTCTTCTACTACTACTACTACTACTATTAGATATAAGCGGATGCCTCTATGTTGTCGCACGACTTGCTAGAAACAACTGTCAAATCCCATCAACTCCCACAGTGTAGTTCGAAGCATCTCTAAAAAAATATCATTAATAAATCATGAGGCAACTTCGATAACAAGAACTGGTTTTCAGTTACAATGATCAACTACTGCTCACCTCAACATTGGGAGACCCCGGCATGTTGAAAAGCCCTCACACCTGATTCTAAAGAGCTCTTTGTCGTTTGTATGAAGATAGACCAAAAACTCCAAAGGTATTATATGTAAATTAAACACACGTTCAATTTGAGGCTTCCAGGGAGGGAACTCTTGGCTTCATAATGCTATACCATGAAATGTTAAAACATTTATTGAAGAGTGGTTTCCCTTGGAAGTCAACGCCTGTGATATGAATGACGCTATTCTAACCAGTAACACCACAACCACCACTACCACCACAACCACTACCACAACAATCAGCACTACCACCATAACTACCATCACAACCATCAGCCCCACCACCACCACTACCACCACAACCACTACCACAACAATCAGCACTACCACCATTACTACCATTACAACCATCAGCACTACCACCACTACCACCACCACCTCTACCACCACAACCACTACCACAACAATCAGCACTACCACCATTACTACCATCACAACCATCACCCCCCCCCCCCCCCCCCACACCCACCACTACCACCACCACCACTACCACAACAATCACCACTACCACCTCAACCACTACCACAACAATCAGCACTACCACCATTACTACCATCACAACCACCAGTACCACCACCACCACTACCACCAACACCACCACCAGTACCACCACCGTCAGTACCACCACTACGACCACCACCCCCACCACAACCACCACCAGTACCACCACAGCCACCACCATCATCACCACCACCAATACCACCACCACTACCTCCACCAGTACCACCAACACCACCACTAGTACCACCACAATTATAAATTAAACAATTAAAAAATTAACAATTAGAAATTAAAAAATTTTTCAAGTGAGAATCCGGTTTGAGGTGAGCAAAAAAATATATAGACTGAAGTGAGTAAATAATATGGAGAGAGATGTTTAAGTAACAAGTTCTGAGAGCGGTTCTAATGTCACAGTTACACACTAATTGTTTAATTTATAATTTCTGATATTTGATTTAGGATTTTAATTTTTATTTCCAACTCTCACTCATAACTTCCAATGTAAAACCATGATACCTAGAATTAAGTTTATTTTCTTCTTAGCAGTTGATGGTCAGTCGTACTGTCCACGCTTGGTGAGAGGTAGTATTGTGACCTGTAAAAACTAACACTCTCCCATCCCCTCTGGCTTTCAGCTGACTGCTACAGTCGGGATGGGTAGCAGTAAACTATGGTACAGGCCTAAGTGGGTCATTGTTTGGCTGAGAGGGTGAAGTGACTAAGCGAATTTCGCTGAAATCTGCGGTAACTAATGGTCAACTCCCTTCGGACATGCGCCTGCGCAGACCGGTGGGGGTGAATTGGTACTCACAGGGGAACGAATGAAGAACTCAAAAGCACACACTTCGTCCGTTCCCATGTCGATTCAATTTAGATTGCCTCGGAAACATAACCTTATTATGTAACAAGCTGTCTGATGATGTCACGACACTCGAACACAGAACAGTGTGGCCAGTGTCGTAATTGAAATATATATCACCGCATTATTAAAGGACTTGAACATCTGAAACTACTTCGCTTTTCCTTATTCGATATTTACTCCGTCACTCCTATGTGGAAAAAGTACGTTGAGTGCTTGAATTGAATTGCATCAATGTTTACCCTAATATATATATATATATATATATATATATATATATATATATAAACGTTTGAATATGTGTAATAAAGCCAAAACAATGCAGGTATGGACATAGAAAAAAGAATGCAATTGTAAAAGATATTGTTGACAATTCGTCCTTTACCTTAGATTTATTTAAATGTCCTTAATTTTCGAGATAATATCTCTTCTTCAGAGGGAAATAAATGTCTCAAACCAGCGTTCTAAATATCTTGCCAAGTCATGCTGACAGGAAATAGTATAGAGTATCTGTTCTATCTCTAATGTCAAAGAGTTAAAATTAGGTGGATAAAGAGTAGTCTCCCTTTAAAAGGGGTTTGTTTAGGGTTTTTTTAATTTTTTTTTATTTTATATACATGCCTGTATAAGTGTGTGGGAGAATGCATGAAGGTGTAAGTATGTGAGTGTGTGTGTGTGAGTGTGAGAAGATAAGTCTATTCGTAAATGTGGGGGATAGGTGTTATCTGGTGTTAGAACTGGTTTTGTGTGTGTATGTGTGAGAGAGAATAAGTGGAGGTGTAAGCGTGTGTGTGTGCGCGTGCGTGTGCGTGTGTGGGGTGTGTAAATATGGGGCTAGAAGCCCTATCAGGTTATAAATTGGGTGTTGAGTTCTAGTCTATTATTGATTGGTTGTTGTGTTTTATCTATAATTAGTGCTTCCTTAATTCTAAGATTGCCGAGGTTTCTTTCCTTAGTTTCTATCCTAACTGTTATGGTTTTGTCGGTGTTTTTGCATTTAACTAAGTGTTTCTTAAATGAGGAAGCGTTAGTATTGAGGTGTTCTTTTATTCTTATGTGGAGTGGTCTGGTGGTGCTACCTACGTAGAAGTTGTTGCATTTGTCACACTCTAGTCTGTATACAACGTAAGCCCGGTGGCATAGGTCTGTGTCGTTGATGGGGCAGTTAGCTAGTCTGCAGCAGTTGTCATGTCTGGTGGAGTGTCTCTTGGCCAGCCGTCCGCGCAGAGAAGGACCCGAGTGGGCCAGTTGGATATCCAGTCCCTCTCGTCTGATGGCTCTGCGGATGGCTGTTGTTGTTTCTTCACTGAAGTGTGGGAGCTTCAGGAAGCAAGTGTTAGTGCCTCGGGTGTGGTGTCCTCTGTTCTTTCTGGCACGGTTTGTGGTGGATGTCGTGTATCCGTTCAGTTTGAGTACTTCCAGGAAATGTCTGGTGTGTGTGTCTCGGTCTCTAGCGTCGGTGCATTTGTACCGGATACGTGCCAATTCGTTCCTTCTGTATCCGAACTTGGCACCGAGTGGGAGGGCCGATCTGAAATGTACGAACAGGTCCCTGCTGGCGGCTTTTTTATAGAAGCAGGTGTGGATGTTGCCTTCCTCTGTTACCCTGAGTTGGAAGTCCAGTAGGGATAGGGATCCGCGGTCATCGGGGTGTTCCATGCTGAACTTTATACTGGCGTCCATGCTGGAGAATGTTGTGTATATTTTATCTACCTCCTCACGGGATGATGTAAGGATGAGTATGTCATCTACATATCGGGTGAAGAAGGCATGGGAATGGCAGGTGTTGAGGGCTCGGCATTCTAGCTGGTTCATGTAGGTGATGGCCAGCAGGCCCGATAGGCTGGATCCCATGGGTAATCCTGTTGTCTGTTTGTATGTGTGGTGGTGGAAGGTGAAGTACGTGTTGTCTACTGTGAAGGACAAAAGCTGGTGTATGTCCGTCGGGTGGAGGCCGTAGCAGTGGATGTCCTCTGCGACCACGCAGTCTGTCAATAAATCGACAGCTGGATGAGCGGGGACTGTAGTGTAGAGGGAGACAACGTCGAGGCTAAAAGCGTATTTATTTAGTTTAAGTTGTTCTGGCTGGAGTTGGTGTAGTCTACGTATAACTTCGTCGGAGCTACTGACATACCCGGGAAAGGTGGAGAGTAGAGGCTTGAGGACCTGGGAGAGGAGCCAGGAAATTTTGTATAGGGGTCCTTCTATGCTAGAGACGATGGGTCTTATTTGCGTCTTAGTACTATTCTTGTGGGTCTTGATGAGGTGGTAGAAAGTGGGCAGTCTGCTATTTCTAGTGGTGTAGTTGAGCTTAACTTTATTTGGGAGTTTTCTTCTCCTAGAGATATCGAACCAAATGGAGTTGGTCTGTTTTTCGATCTGGGCTGCAGTCATGTCCGGGATCACTGTGTATAATTCACTGTCGCTTAGGTGTTCAAAGGCTAGGTTATTGTATGTGTCTTGAGAGATGACGCAAAACTCTTTACCTTTGTCGGATGGTAAGTATATAAGTTCTCTATTCCGTAGGTTCTTCAGGGCGAGTTGTTGTGTCCTGGAGAGGTTTGGGGCTATCTTCTTCTGTTTCCGTAAGATGTTAAATACGGAATGTTTTAGTCTCGAGAGTTTTTCTTCAAGCTCGCGGTTGGCAGGCGGTGGACAGAGTGGGCGATCTAGTTGGTATATCGGGAATCTGGGTTTGATGGATTCCGTGGTGTTGTTGTCGAGAGTCGATATCCATTTTAGTTGGTAGGCAGCCCGACAGAAATTCGTTTCTATGTCGAGCCATAGTTTGTAGTCCAGTCTCTGTTTCAATATGAACTTGGGACCCAGGCTGAGGAGGTCTAATTCCTCTCGGGAGAGGGATCCTGTCAAGTCTGTGACGAGGTGTTTTGCGTCAGGTGTGTTGTTGGTCGGGGCGCCGCTAGGTTCGGTGTTGGTACCGTCTTGTTCGCCTCTGTTGGTGTTTAGAGTTGGGATGTTGTTAAGACAGTTGGCCGTCCTGAGTTTGAGAAATTTTTGCGTTAGACGTATTTTCTCGTAGTCTCGGCGGTGGTGGTATGACCTGTCTATAGTGGCGGAGATGACTCTGGACAGAGGTTCTGGGGTTTCAGCAACTTGTGGTACAAGGCTGGAAATAGTCCGTATGTGATGTTGTAGCGTGCGGTATAGGTGTTGTATGAGTTTTCTTAGGCAGAATTTTTGTATGTAACTAAGTGATCGTTTGAGGCCTGGTGATTTGAAGCATGTTGGTAGGTGCAAATTGTTGATAGTTTTGGGGATGATGTTGTTATTCAGGCATCGTTTTAGGAAGTTTATTTGGCAGCCGGCTTTGGCGCGCTTTTCAGATAGCTGGAAGTTTCTTTACAGTTGTGAACTGGGCCTGGCTCAGGCGTAAGGAAAGGAGGAGGTTATAGTTCACTTGAAGTATTGTGTAATGAGGTATAAACGTTTGAATATGTGTAATAAAGCCAAAACAATGCAGGTATGGACATAGAAAAAAGAATGCAATTGTAAAAGATATTGTTGACAATTCGTCCTTTACCTTAGATTTATTTAAATATCCTTAATTTTCGAGATAATATCTCTTCTTCAGAGGGAAATAAAGGTCTCAAACCAGCGTTCTAAATATCTTGCCAAGCCATGCTGACAGGAAATAGTATAGAGTATCTGTTCTATCTCTAATGTCAAAGAGTTAAAATTAGGTGGATAAAGAGTAGTCTCCCTTTAAAAGGGGGTTTGTTTAGGTTTTTTTTTATTTTTTTTTATTTTATATACATGCCTGTATAAGTGTGTGGGAGAATGCATGAAGGTGTAAGTATGTGAGTGTGTGTGTGTGAGTGTGAGAAGATAAGTCTATTCGTAAATGTGGGGGATAGGTGTTATCTGGTGTTAGAACTGGTTTTGTGTGTGTATGTGTGAGAGAGAATAAGTGGAGGTGTAAACGTGTGTGTGTGTGGGGTGTGTCAATATGGGGCTAGAAGCCCTATCAGGTTATAAATTGGGTGTTGAGTTCTAGTCTATTATTGATTGGTGGTTGTGTTTTATCTATAATTAGTGCTTCCTTAATTCTGAGATTGCCGAGGTTTCTTTCCTTAGTTTCTATCCTAACTGTTATGGTTTTGTCGGTGTTTTTGCATTTAACAAGGTGTTTCTTAAATGAGGAAGAGTTAGTATTGAGGTGTTCTTTTATTCTTATGTGGAGTGGTCTGGTGGTGCTACCTACGTAGAAGTTGTTGCATTTGTCACACTCTAGTCTGTATACAACGTAAGCCCGGTGGCATAGGTCTGTGTCGTTGATGGGGCAGTTAGCTAGTCTGCAGCAGTTGTCATGCCTGGTGGAGTGTCTCTTGGCCAGCCGTCCGCGCAGAGAAGAACCCGAGTGGGCCAGTTGGATATCCAGTCCCTCTCGTCTGATGGCTCTGCGGATGGCTGTTGTTGTTTCTTCACTGAAGTGTGGGAGCTTCAGGAAGCAAGTGTTAGTGCCTCGGGTGTGGTGTCCTCTGTTCTTTCTGGCACGGTTTGTGGTGGATGTCGTGTATCCGTTCAGTTTGAGTACTTCCAGGAGAATTAAGGAAGCACTAATTATAGATAAAACACAACCACCAACCAATAATAGACTAGAACTCAACACCCAATTTATAACCTGATAGGGCTTCTAGCCCCATATTTACACACCCGACACACACACACGCACGCGCAAACACACACGCTTACACCTCCACTTATTCTCTCTCACACATACACACACAAAACCAGTTCTAACACCAGATAACACCTATCCCCCACATTTACGAATAGACTTATCTTCTCACACTTACACACACACACTCACATACTTACACCTTCATGCATTCTCCCACACACTTATACAGGCATGTATATAAAATAATTTTAAAAAAAAAACCCTAAACAAACCCCTTTTAAAGGGAGACTACTCTTTATCCACCTAATTTTAACTCTTTGACATTAGAGATAGAACAGATACTCTATACTATTTCCTGTCAGCATGGCTTAGCAAGATATTTAGAACGCTGGTTTGAGACCTTTATTTCCCTCTGAAGAAGAGATATTATCTCGAAAATTAAGGACATTTAAATAAATCTAAGGTAAAGGACGAATTGTCAACAATATCTTTTACAATTGCATTCTTTTTTCTATGTCCATACCTGCATTGTTTTGGCTTTATTACACATATTCAAACGTTTATATATATATATATATATATATATATATATATATATATATATATATATATATATATATATATATATATATATATATATATACATATACATATATATATATATATATATATATATATATATATATATATATATATATATATATATATATATATATATATATATATACATATACATATATATATATATATATATATATATATATATATATATATATATATATATATATAAATATATATATATAATATATATATATATATATATATATATATATATATATATATATATATATATATATATATATATATATATATATATATATATATATATATATATATATATATATATATATATATATATATAGATATATATGAAATATAAGTATCAAAGAACTGTTCAAAACATTATTGTGCTTACAGCTGTTTCCTCCAAACCGAGGTTTGGATTCTTCGGAGCAATTTATTAATGCATGGACAGTTATATGACCTCCTTTTCAGCCGAGAGACATACCAATACATCTTCAAACATTGATACATATTCAAACATTGTGGGTCAACATTCATTACAGAATTTAGAGTGGCAGTACACACTTCGGGATTACATTTATATTAATAGGTACAATCGAAAATCAAAGATATAGGTTAAAGTACAACAGGAAGATAAGTGGTTATATAGTGCAAATGTTATATGTGTGGCACGCATGTGCGTCTTGTTTATATAGTGTGGCAGAGAGATATGTGTGGTAGAGGCACTTAGGTAGGTAAATAAGAGTGTTAGGTTGGTAGATCTGGTGGCAAATTCTTTATATGATTGATATAGTCTGTGTGTGGAGAAATATTATAAGCATTAAAGATAGTGCAAGCATTGAAAGTGTTATAAGTAATGGAGATGCACAGCGCAGGGATGTCAAGTATTTCATGTACTTCGGCATTTTCATGGTCAGGGGAGTGTGTATTTCGATTATATGCCCTTCACATAATCCACGACAATCCAGTTAGAGATCGTAGTCTGGTGTTCTTTAGTTCGGTACAGGAGGTTGTTACGTTTCGAGAAACGCCATTGAATACCGGAAGTGTGTGTGTGGCTAAGGGGAGTTAATGCATGCGGGGAGGTAACTCTGGGGTTTCTATATCTAGCCATTAAAATGTGTCCCAATATAGACCCTAATTCTATGGTGATGTGCACCTTCCAAGAGAGACTTTTAAAGCATAAGTGTATTAACTATAGAGTAGTTTAACTAAGTTATGCTGAAGGTGATCATATTATTATGGAGGATTAACCCATCTTAAGGTGCCACAAATGGAAATTATAGATGATGAGCGAGGATTCTAAATTAATGATCTCTGTGGTTGTAGTCTGCTCATATGACCAGGCGCGGTGATTGCAGGATTGCTTCAGGACCCAATGATCTCTGGTAAGATCTGGGTCATCGCTTGCTACAATGGATGTCGAAAGATAATCGTCCCCAGGCAGGCCAAAGGTCAATCCGCAGTCCTCGCGACCCCTCTCTGAACGTCAGATCATCCATATACGTACAACCCGCACGGCAGTTGCAATGCATTCCCTCACTGCGCTCAGCAGCCCGGTCCTACTGGTCAACAGCGCTACTCGATTAAATCATTTTACATCTGTCTAAGGAAGGTGTTTCCTTTGCCCAACACTATCCAACCGATCAATTCATGCTCAAATTACCCCTAGAGCGGTGTAGTGCCGTTCAATTGGGTGGATGTTGTCACACCTGCCGTAGAGGTATAAATGGGTATTTTCCCTGCGATGGGTTCCAGAGGGATGTCGTTGTTTGTGTTATAATGGATCAGCTAGTGTTGGGTATGTAGTATAGGGTGTGTCTCTGGTGTTTGATGCTAGATGTGGTGTTAGGTTCCAGTTCGACATTGCTATATATAGGGCTTAAAGTTTTGGAAGGAATGTCTGAGGCGGTACTGGCAAGTTGCAAACACCTCAGATTTTTTGTTAAGTAGGTTACGGTTGGAGAAGATAATATTGTGTGTCTCTAGTATACAGAGGTTACAGAATTTATTAGGTGGTTTGTACGAGGTCGCGCTGCCTATCACTTCCCATTTGAGTGTGTATGGTTTATTTTTAGATTTTAGATAGTGTATGTAGCTAGAAAGTGAGGTGGAGTTGGCTAGGCTGTGCTTTTTGAACGAGTGGATGTGCGAGTTATATCTGATTTTGAAGCAGTTAGAAGTGGAGCCTACATAGGTTTCTGAAGAGTTATTAGTCGTGACGGTGCATGAGTATATGACATCCTTGGTTAGGCATTTTTTATCTAAAGGGCAGGTTCTATTAGCTCTACAGTTACAATTATCCTGTGCGTTAGTCCGCTGGTTATAATGCAATGCTGAAGTCTGTGTGGTGGATATAGGATTTTGGGTGTTCGGGTTGACAACCCTGGTGTTATTACTTATACTAGTGTTATTTCTATTGTTACTGCCGTTGCTATGGTTGCTTGCTACAGTGGTATTTAGAGGGTTTGCATCCCGTTGTGATTTTGTTTGTTGGAAGTAAGAACTAATTTTACTATTATTGCTGCTAGCTATGTGGTATGCTAAGTTAGGCGTCGTAGAGTATGAGATTTTAATGGTGTTTTTGTTTAAGAGGTTGTGGTACTTGTGTCCTAGAGGGAAGTTTTTATCTAGTAGTGAGAAGAAAGCCCTAGGTATGTTGGTGGAGACATTTAGGTTGAAAGGAGGGTTGAAAAATGTATTATTTCTTCTTCTATTTTTGCTTTTAGTGTTTGGTGTGTTGCTTCCTCCTAAGGCCCCACAGTAGTTTCCATGGTAATGGTTACTTCCGGTGGCACCCTCCGCTTTGGTGTACTTGTGGTTGCTATTCCTATTATTAGATTTCCTCATGGACATGTTGTGCGAGATGATGTTGTAGCTATGTGTTTTCTTAGGTAGGAACTCAATTTCTATATTATGGCCGGAGCTAGCTAATGCTTGATTGTAATCTTGTGAGTTTTTGCTAAATATGTTTGCGTCATAGGACAGACTAGAGATTCTATTGGACACCCCCTTAGAGATAGAGTTTAATATTGATCTAGGGTGATTAGACTTGGTATCTACGTAAATAAGTTTCTCATTAGGCTTATGGAAAGGTGTATATATTTTTGAGTCTAGGTATAGTGTGGCGTCTAGGAAGTTAACATTTTTAGTGTTTTTGTCCATGGTGATACTAAGGTTAAAGTTTTTGAATGTCTTATGCAGTTGTTTTCTAGTTCTTTCTATATTAAATTTTTTATATTCTATGAGTAGAAGTGCATCATCGCGGTACAAACCACCGTTGAGGTAAGGGAGGTCTTTATGGATTTCATTGAGGAGGTATAGGCCGACCAAATCCGTGACCTGCGCCGAGTCACTAGATCCCATGGTTATGTCGAAGTTGTTGTGCGTATCCTTGCGTGTCCATAGTTGGTCCTCGAAGGTGATTATGGTTTTACGGGCCGCAAGGATGACATCAACCTGGGCTCTAGTCAGGTCGCTATTCGTCATGGCCATGATAAGTGCCTTATTTAATAGGATAGGGGAAATAGAGGTGTAGTATGAATTGATATCAAATTGAATAAATTTTTTGTTCTTATTATTCTTGATATCCTTGAACCATTCAATTACTTCGCCCGTATTTCCCCATTGTTTAAGGTGTATCTTGTGTTTAATTTGTGGGATGATTTTATCCAAAATCTTCTTGCTGATAATACCAATGTCGGACTTGGAAGGGCAGATAAGTCTTATCGTGGGGTTGCTGATGAAGTTCTCCTTATGGTCCTTCAGAGAGAATCTAGGGGGGTTCGGAGTGAAAGGTTGTGTATGCCTCTGTAGTCCTAGTTTAGACACTATATTAAAACCCTCTACATTAATATCTTCTAAGTTTTTCAAGGTGGTTTTTTTGTAGCTTTTATGTAGTTCATTATATATAAACTTTCTATAAGTATTATAATCTAGGCTGTATATGTTATTAGTTTTATCTGCGTGTACAATAATTTTATTACTAGTTTTGAATCCAATAATAGAAGTGTTAAGTTTGTTTAAGAAGGTGTTGCTTCTAATATGGTGCTTATTGTATTTAATGTTCTTAACTAGTTTAACTAGGTCATTTTCAAAGGAGTTAAGTAGAGTGTTATGAGGGGGGCTTTTAAAGGTTTTAAAGCCGAAGGAGTCAAAATTGTTAGTATTATTCAAGTTGTTAGATTTGTTTCTATCATAATGGAATGTCCTCCATCTCACTCTATTGATAAATGAATTTACACTGTTGATCAGCAATTTCTCATATGTATTCCTGGATGGTATTGGTATGTTCTTGGTTGACATGGGGAGTTGGTCTTTGATTAGCATATTGGCAATATTATATGTCAGCTCAACGATATGGAGCAGTTAATAGTATTAGTTATACTATTTATGGTTATGTAAATACAAAACCTTAAGCAGTTGTAAGTATT
Organism: Eledone cirrhosa; assembly: GCA_964016885.1. Classification (NCBI taxonomy): domain Eukaryota; kingdom Metazoa; phylum Mollusca; class Cephalopoda; order Octopoda; family Eledonidae; genus Eledone; species Eledone cirrhosa. The sequence continues at coordinate 13,154,929 of OZ024745.1, forward strand.
TTACACACACCCTAAATAGTGGTAGGCAGTAATGTATTACTATCTTATTACCAGTAAGTTAAGTAGCTCAATGTAAAAACATCAGATGATTTACAGAGCAGTTATATGAAATATAAGAATCAAAGAACTGTTCAAAACATTATTGTGCTTACAGCTGTTTCCTCCAAACTGAGGTTTGGATTCTTCGGAGCAATTTATTAATGCATGGACAGTTATATGACCTCCTTTTCAGCCGAGAGACATACCAATACATCTTCAAACATTGATACATATATATAATATAAGATCAAAAGATGGTTAAAAGATTTCCAAGTATTTTACTATGCGCATTTCAAAAACAAATATCATCATGGGATGATATCTGCGTTCTCATCAGATAAAATTTTCTCTGATGAGAACGCAGATATCATCCCATGATGATATTTGTTTTTGAAATGCGCATAATAAAATACTTGGAACTCTTTTAACCATCTGTTGATTTTATATTATTTATATTCCAGTCCTTCAAACTGTAGAGTGCTACTTATCCGATATTTGCATTGCTTTATTATGCTACAATAAAACTTATCTCCTACATATATATATATATATATATATATATATATATATATATATATATATATATATATATACTAGCTTTGCGGTCAAGGTTTTCGAATCATGGCCGCAAGGCGATAAGTTGGATTCTCTGAGTAGGTGGCACGTTGTGTCCTTGAGCAAGGCACTTTATTTCATGTCATATATATTATATATATATATATATACATATATCAGGGCGAAGGGTCCATGCATTCAACGCATGCAGTGCATGCGTTATAGAATCTTGAGTTGATCAATTGCGTCGGTTGAAGCAAGCAGAAGTTTGGCTGCTTACTAAAACGTATAGACACAAAAAGATAACATACACACACACACACACACACATATATATATATACACAAACACATACACACAAACACACGACAGCTTTGGGGCAAGCAGAATTTTGACCGCTTACTAAATCGTAGACACATAAAAAGATAACACACACACACACACACACACACACACACACATACACACAAACACACACACACATACACACAAACACACGACAGTTTCCCCTGACTTTTGAAAGAATTAAGTTAATGAGGAATGTCTTTCCTGTTCCAACTGGAGCATCAATGAAAATCAATGCAGATGTGTTCCTCTCTAAACTGTTAGAAACGAAGTCGTACACGTGTTTTTGTTCACTATTCAATAGAGGCTCCGTCTCTTCTACAAATCGTCGCTGCTCTTCTCTGCTGTATTGTAATTCATGCAATAACTCCAAATTGCCAATATCCTGATTACCAACAATATTATTTGGCCCTGGCAAGTTAAAGTCACTAAGACTTTTGCCCAGGTCGATAGGTTTGTCTTCAAAATACAGAAGACATTGATCATAATGTCTCTCGTTAATCAAAACTTTAGAGTTTCTGGTATCCCTTTTTTTTCTATTTGAAGGTAATCCTCAGACAGCGAATGCTTAAATCGAGCCCATAAAGCATTGGAATTGTCAAATTCCGTATTTGTGAGGAGCACGATGAATAGATCTCTCATGGCTTTGGGAAGCGTTGTTCGCTCAGCATCTTCCAGAGTCTGCTGCCAATGATCATCCGATTGAAGCAAACCTTTCTATCTGCAGACGTCTTTGAATAAGGGCAGGAGTCCTCCATCACACATTTTCAAAGAGTTGAAGGATACTGGCCCTTTGACGTGATGCATAAGGAGTCTTAAATAATACAGGTCACCACTTCGTGAGGAAACAGTGTATACTCGTCCCAAAATGTTCGCCTAAAAATCCCTGGATACTGCTCAACTGTTTTCCCCACTTTTCTCCTTTTCCACCTCTTATTACTCCAAGTGTAAAACTTTGGCACATCGGCATAATACAATGTTTTTGCAAACGGATCGCGATCGCAAAGATCCATGAACTCAGACAGAGTCGTCTTAGCCATGTTATTGTTTACTTTAACAGCAGCATTGACCCGAAAGAAGATTTGATTTTCCTCAGGTAGATGAACTTGAAGGCGAACTACGGCCGGTTCTCTCTCATGAATTGGAAATCCAAGTACCAAGGCAACAGCTTCTGAAGGACTGATATATCTTCCTATTAAATACTGTATTATCTCATCTTCCCTGTTCACTCCAAACATTGCCTGATCACTGCCCTTCATGGTATATTTGATAACGTATTTGATCGATTTCACAGAAGAGCACATCTCTACGTTTAGGTGGCAGTTGAACAGTTTTAATAGTTTCATATTGTAGAGAACCACCCATTCCGAAGTTATATTTCAGCTTCCCCTTCCTTCTTGGTGTCCCTCAAATCCTCCCATTCCCGGAGACCGTCTTCTGTACACAGGATAAGAGTCCTCTCCACACAATGTATATTCATTGAAATGCTTAGGGTGCGGCTTACTGCACGTTCCATCTTTCCAACACGGCGAATTGTTAGAGCAATTCGGACCGTGGATCATGTGCTTCAGCACCAATTCATGACCCTCTGGATCTGGTATTTCGGCTTGAACAAATTTATCGTATTCCTGCGGTCTGGGCTTGGAGGCTTCATTGAGCCATAGCAAACAGTGCACACGAGGAAGACCTCACTTTTGATATTCGACTGTCAGCATGTAAGCAATGCACTTGCCAAATAGGCCATCTACTCCAGTAATATACTTTCTTAACAGTTTAGCTTCAGATCAAATACTCTGGCAATTAAATCTGGCCTGTAATGTGGCTTCTGATTCAGGAATAGGTTTTGCTGGATATCGGGCCAGTTTGGATTGCATGTCATTGTGATGAAGAACGAAGGATTGCCGTACTTCCGTATGTACATCATGGCGTCCTGGCATCGTTCCATCATATATCTCGGTCCACCGACAGATGTGGAAGAGAGTATGATTCGCCTGCCAATATTGCGAAAATCGTCATCATCATTCAATGCGTCAATAAGGCCCTTGTATGTTGTAGATCGCGAAGAAGAAGAAGAAGTGCCGGATCATTGATCATTAGGTGCCAGAAAAGCGGTGTTACACCCGTGTATTCAGATGCAGATTTATAGCCAAACAAATAAATATTTTAAGCTCACTATTAAAGAATTACCTCCCTTGCATCGTAGAGCAAAGTAAAAGGATCTCCGTCGGTTTTATTGGATCAACGAAATGGCCTGCTCGTTAAAATAACGTGTAAGTGGCTGAGTATTCACAATACACATGCACCTTGAATGTAATTCTCAGGGAGATTCAGCGCGACATTCTACCTATTTGAATTAGAGGTAAAGTCCACCCAACGCGATTCCAAGCAGTTTCCATCCACCTAATTCCACTGACAAGGTTTGGGTCAACACAAAGCTATAGTAAAATAAATTTTCCGCAGATGCCACACACTGGAATCAAACTATGAACCTCACAATTGTGAAACAAACTTGTTAACAATTCAACTATGTTACAATCATCAGTTCTCTAATTTAGAATTACTTCCCTTTCATTGTAATCTTTTCATATATGGTATATATGGTCCCGTAACTCCCGATGAACGGCTGCCATATTGACAAGCGCTGTTTCTTAGGGCATATTTTCAAAACCTAGCGGAGTTCATCTCTTTTCCTGGTCTGAATACAGCAAATTTCTTCCAAAGTAGGATAGGAAGTGAGAGAATAGAAGTGTGAAAGAGATATAGAGGAAGAATCGACTCCAGTACTAGACTGGTACTTTTTTTATCAACCTTGTTGAACTCAGAGAGCAGAGGGCCCGAATGAGTACAGCAAAGCATTCTATCCGACCTGTTAACGTCAATTCACTGCCTTAATTTAAATAGGAACTATTTAAAATGGGTTGTTTTGTTTCCTAGAATCAGAGGTGGTTTCGTGCGGCGGGTTGGTATCTAAACGGTATCTAATACGAGTTTATCATATTCACTATAACAAATCATTTTAAATCCACCAACGTTTATTTCACAGTGAATTGTTTTTCTCTCGTGTGAAGGTCTGTTAACTTTAGTTCGGTTCTCATTTTAAACGCATTCAATGACAATTCAATTAATCACAAATGAATATATTATATATAAATGAATATAACCAGTAAAAGACAGCCGTGGAGTAATATATATAATGCCAAACAACGAAACAAGGCTTGTTAGTTAGTTAAGCCACGGTTTACGATCGCTTCAGAAGGCAAAAAACATTTATTCTCGATAGTTATATAGCTCCATACTATTATACCCCCACCTCAGCACATCACATATATACACACACGCGCGCGCGCAAACACACATATATAGATATATGTATAATATATATGTTCGTGTGTAGAGACAGAGAGAAAGAAAGAAAGAGAGAGGGGGAGATATTATTCATAGATACACACACACACATAATACACACACACACACACACACACATATATATATATGTGATATATATATACATATAATATATATATACATACAATCTATATATTCATACCTATAACACACACACACGTATACACGTGTGCATATATCTTCCCCTCCCTCCACTCCCCTTACCATCACCATTGAATTTATTTCTACCTTTCTTTCTCTCTTTTTTTTAATTTTTTTTTTTTCAAACATGACATAACTTAATTTATGAATAAAACTTTTGATTTTTGAAAAACGTACATAACATAAGATAACATTAAAGGAGATTACTCTTGTTTCCATCTCTTCCTGATTATCTCCCTTGACACAATTGGTATCTGTCGGACAGACAACCCTGATACGATATTCTTTAAGAAGTTCGTTTATTAAGCAAGCGATGCGATGTTCGATCCCATTTTATGTCAAAATGAATGAATGTCTTCTACTGTAGCATCGGGTGGGCGTGTGTGTGTTTATTCTGTGTGTGTGTGTATGTGTGTGTCTGGGATTTATATGCTATATATATATATATATATATATATAAATATTCCAACCATCCACTCCATATCTTGAAAAATATCCAGCACCTCGCCATAATCTGACGGAACTACCTCAGGACCTTATCCATGAACATACACTCACACATTTTTTTTCGCACCACGCCACCCACATCCACACCACATATAAACACAAACACACACGTGCGTACCCCCACATATACACAACCTCCGGAATCCATACGCCACCTCCCTCACCCCCTGAACCCTCTCCTTCCACACGTACGCACACATCGACTTACACCCCACCCCACGCAAACACCTTTTCCTGAACATGGAACCTCGTTCTTCCGCAAACGCTCACATACACACGCACACACACTCACGTACACCTACACACATACAAAAACACCACCTTCAGCCTTCCTCGCTTCGACCCCCGCCTCCCTCTCCCAACTCCACCTGCCACCACCCTTACACGCCCCACAACCTTCCACCACTTGTCCATCTTATTGTTTATTCTTATTTTTATTTTTATTTGTTCTCCTTCCCCCTTTTTTCTAAATGTATTTCCACGCACCCTCTGAACACTCTTCCTAACCTATTTATTCCTGAAGAAGGGCTTATGCCCGAAACGTCGTGCCCCACCTCCCACTCTCAAAAGCGTGAACCTAATAAACCTTTCTTTGTCTGCCTCTCTGTTTTGTTCCCGTATAAATTTGCACTATATATATATATATAAATGTAAGTATGTATACGTACATACATATATGTATACAGACATACAGTAGTATGTATATACATACATACATGCATACACATATATATATGTACGTATGGGTTTACCGAACATTTATTATAATGCTCGGTTTGTTTGCAAATTAGGCTGCTCAGCCGTTAATATGAATAAGGAGGGTATATACATTCAAACGTTCAATCAACTGACAGGAAGGTATACTGTGCTGATGACAGCTAATAAGCTAGAAACTAGTTCATCGTTCCTTTGTCAGTGTTGAACAAAATGGCAGCGATGGTTGCCGAACACTGTACGGCTAATAATTCGGGATGTTTGTTTACAAACAAACCGAGCATTATAATAAATGTTCGGTAAACCCATACGTACATATATATATGTGTGCATGTATGTATATATATACATACTACTGTACGTCTGTATTCATATATGTATGTACGTATACATACTTACATTTAAGTATCAGCCGTTCTAAGAGTGAGAAATGAAATTTCATTTTTTCCATTTATATATATATATATATGTATGTATATATATATATATGTATGTATATATATATTTTTATATATATATATATATATATATATATATATATAAATTATATATAAATTATAGAATTATATAGAAATTATAGATTCATGTAATTTCTATATAACTGGTCTGTAAAACAACTGATGTTGTTACATTGAGCTATTTATCTTACTGGTAATAAGATAGTAATAAATTACTGTCTTTCACTATTTAGGGTTTAAAATATATATAACTATAAAAGGTTTTAGTATATACATAACCATAAATAGTATCATATTCAGTGAATATGGTTAGTTCGCGAAATTGGTTAGTTCGCGAAATTGGTTAGTTCGCGAAATTTATTATACTTATTGACCAACCAATCAAATTACTTCTCTAAATACCTGGCGTTTCGAGCCACTTTTTTCCATATAAAACAAGTAACATTCAAAGACCAACCAGATGTGAGAAAAACCACAGAACCCCCATCTCAACTCTACTTTAGAAAAGCAGAAGAACTGCGAAACCGATAAAGGAACCAAATAAATATATATATATATTTTAAATAAGACTCCAGTTGCATTTTCGATTTCATCTTTTTTTCTTTATACTTTCACTCGTGTAGGACACCTCGGTTATTTTTCATTTTGTAAAAAAAAACTCACTTTCTAATATATATATATATATATATATATATATATATATATATATATATATATATATATATATATATATATATGAAATATAAGTATCAAAGAACTGTTCAAAACATTATTGTGCTTACAGCTGTTTCCTCCAAACCGAGGTTTGGATTCTTCGGAGCAATTTATTAATGCATGGACAGTTATATGACCTCCTTTTCAGCCGAGAGACATACCAATACATATTCAAACATTGATACATATTCAAACATTGTGGGTCAATATTCACTACAGAATTTAGAGTGGCAGTACACACTTCGAGATTACATTTATATTAATAGGTACAATCAAAAATCAAAAATATAGGTTAAGATACAACATGAAGATAAGCGGTTATATAGTGCAAATGTTATATGTGTGGCACGCATGTGCGTCTTGTTTATATAGTGTGGCAGAGAGATATGTGTGGTAGAGGCACTTAGGTAGGTAAATCTCCATTACTTATAACACTTTTAATGCTTGCACTATCTTTAATGCTTATAATATTTCTCCACACGGACTATATCAATCATATAAAGGATTTGCCACCAGATCTACCAACCTAACACTCTTATTTACCTACCTAAGTGCCTCTACCACACATATCTCTCTGCCACACTATATAAACAAGACGCACATGCGTGCCACACATATAACATTTGCACTATATAACCGCTTATCTTCATGTTGTATCTTAACCTATATTTTTGATTTTTGATTGTACCTATTAATATAAATGTAATCTCGAAGTGTGTACTGCCACTCTAAATTCTGTAATGAATGTTGACCCACAATGTTTGAATATGTATCAATGTTTGAATATGTATTGGTATGTCTCTCGGCTGAACTGTCCATGCATTAATAAATTGCTCCGAAGAATCCAAACCTCGGTTTGGAGGAAACAGCTGTAAGCACAATAATGTTTTGAACAGTTCTTTGATTCTTATATTTCATATAACTGCTCTGTAAATCATCTGATGTTTTTACATTGAGCTACTTAACTTACTGGTAATAAGGTAGTAATACAATACTGCCTACCACTATTTAGGGTGTGTGTAAAATACTTACAACTGCTTAAGGTTTTGTATTTACATAACCATAAATAGGATAACTAATACTATATATATATATATATATATTCATTCAAAATATTAACAAAAATAGAACTTCATTGTGATCAAGTATATTTTATTATACATATTTCAGAGGTACTGAGCTAACTTCAACAGTACGTCCTCATCAGATAAAATAAGATGATGCATGACATACCCTGACATAGTAGATGGTTAAGATCCAGTCATGGTATAAATATAATAAAATATACTTGATCACAATGAAGTTCTATTTTTGTTAATATTTTGAATGAATATCAATAACTCCGGAAAACCTTTTTTCTGTTGAGTGCTTCCAATCTATTGTAAAACTAATTCTTTGATGTATTCATCGAACCTTGTTTAACCTTTAAGTATAGATATATATATATATATACGCACACCCACACACAGTGGAACCTCGGTTCACGACCATGCAAGCTGCCAACAACACTTGGCGACAAGCTGGGAGTATCGGCGGTAAAGCATCACTTGCTGTGTAGTTAGTTACTATGGTAACATCTCTCTGCCTTTCAAACACTGTATACCTTTCTCTCTCACAGAATTTCTCTCTCAATATTTCGTATGAAAAAAAAAAAAAAAAAGTTTCGGCTTACGAACATTGGTGGCCTTCAGGAAGGAATTAGGTCGAGAACCGAGGTTTCACTGCATATGCTTCTTTATGTGTGTATATGATTATATATATATATATATATATATATATATATATATATATATATATATATATATATGTCTGCTGATGTCGCACCGCCCCAACAGAGGGGAGAAGGCAAACATATACAGAGCAATACAGACGGCGGCAGCGGAGCAAAGGAGTTTTTAGAGATGGCGGAGAGGATTGTGGGACAACTGACCTGACCTGGCTGCATCGTTTTCAGAGCCAGGGTCACTCACACCAACACTCGAGACCACCACAATCAAAGGACCCAGGGCGGCCACCGCTGACACCAGGCCAGGTGCCACACCGATAGCTATTGCTGACACCCCAAATGTCACATCAGTGCTGCTGTTGAATGTCAGAGGCCTGTTGAAACTCACTAACATGGATAAAATTCCCTACCTGAGAGACGTAACCATAAGCAATCAAACAATATCCATGGCACTAACTGAAACGCACCTGACAAACAGATGCGGAAATACATATACCAACATACACTTCATTTCGTTCAGACAGGAAGGAGAGAATGCATGGTGGGGTTGTAGATCTGTGAAGATGTCACACCCATGAGTCAACAGTACAATGTAACACACTGATAGTACATATAAAGCAACTAGAAATGGTAATATGTGTCACATATCACGAATAGTCACAAAGGTAAGTTTGAAGATAGCCTCAAAAGGATGGAATAAGTCCTTGACAAACTGGACCAAGGTCTCAAAATTCTGCTGCTGGGAGACTTTAACTTATCGAAGGTCAAATGGCCTGAAGGCCCTCAACTCTTCAACAAGCTGCCAAGAAATTTGAGAGATCTGCATGATGTGGACGTGGATGTTTTCAAGAAACATCTTGATACTCTGCTATCGAGGATCCCGGATGAGCCCACAGCACTACGAAGGTAACTTAAGGACAGCAGCAACGAACTCCCTCTTACACCAATGGCCAGCCAACACAGAATGTGTAGCAACAAGGTCGGTGTCCCAGCATCGCCTCAGCCGGATGGCTAGAACAGGTAAAAGAGAATATATATATAGTTTACCTCAGTAAATGTAATGAAAAATTAACACCTCGTCCATTTTATTATATATATATATATATATATATATATATATATATATATATATATTGCCACGTCACAGTTCTTAGCCATTTTGAATTCGTTTCTGGCGGGGATCATTTAAAAAAATTCTTTGTTTCCTGATGAGTTCGAAGCTCGAGAATTTATCCTTGATAGGATATTTCCGAAAGCGAACGAAACCCTGAAGGGTAGAAACGTAATCCTGGTATGTGTATATGCATTTTTTCTTCTAACTTTTATTTTATACCTAATTGTGTATGGTTGACGATATATTTAATCGATTTCCATGTGCTATTGAAATGCTGGGTACATATTCTATAGCGGTTGATCGCGCGAATAGATGGCTGTCGTTTATTTATCTACTATTTCTTCATAGGTGCCTTTTAATCATATAGCCTTGTTTAATTGGTTTTTTGTGTGGTTGATTATGCTAATTGGGAGAGGAAATTGTATATATGTATATTATCAAATGATTCTATGGACATACTTATATATATATATATATATATATATATATATATATATATATATATATATATATATATATATATATATATATATATATATTCTTGCCAGCCACCATGGGCACAGTCATGCATGAGAAAATTAAAAAGAAGTATAAATATATTCGGACACGAGGAGGAGCCTTATACTCATTAATGATGGACGCTATAAACCCTATCATAGCTCAGTGTAGTGTTGATGAGAATATCCAATGAAAGCAAAGCGTACATTTGTGTATATGTGTGTGTATGTGTGTGTGTGCGAGAGAGAGAGAGAGAGGGAGAGAGAGAGAGAGACTGGCTAATATCCAGCTGATCGTATTTCGAATCATGTCAGCAATATCTCCCGATGACATTACTGTTTTATTTATTATATTCTGTTTCGTTTATCATATTAGTCATGAGGTAGAAACTTGTTGAGATTCAATGTGTCATTATTATTTGAACATCAACTATGCTTTAACCTTTACTTGAAACAGTAAACTAAATATAAACAATCTAGTTTTAGAACTACTGGGCTGGTAGGATGTTTTTAATGTTCACGTTAACTTAAAGTTAGAAGCATAAACGTACGTATTTGGCTGTGAAAAAATAGTTTAAATTAGATACAAAAGTCCCTTGGACGGGCGATGTTCTACAATTTTTCTTGTCATCTTCAGGAGCTTATATGTCTAAATTATTAAACTGAGTATGTTTTATTACAAATCTCTGGTTAACTGTTTCTTGTTCTTTTTTTAAAATATATAAAGAGCTCTTATATATCATCTATTATATATTTCTTAATGTTTGTCTCTGTGTGCACCCCATCCTTTTACCCCTGATCCCTTAAGTATTTTTTCACATTCCTCATCACACTTTTTCGCATCCCTTTTTTCATTTGTATGTAGCCGTCATCTTCATCCTTTTGCTGTAGTTATCATCTACTTCTCCGTTACCACCACGGTATTGAATCAATGTTTTACTAACCTACATCTTAATGCCACTCCCTTTCTCTAACAATTGTTTCTATTTTTGGCACAAGGCCAGCAATTATCCTAGTGTATTACTGGTACTTTATTTTATCGACCCCGTAAGGATGAAAGGCAAAGTTAACCTCGCCGGGATTTGAACTCAGAATGGCAAGGGCCGTAACTCTTTACTGCAAAGTATGGCGTCCGACCCTCTACCGATACTGCCAATCCACCGCCCTTTCTCTAATAATGTTACTACCTCTTATTTCCACTTTCCCATCTCTTTGTCTTTCCACTCACTTTTGCTTTCTATCCACCCCATTCTCTCTCATATTCCTTCCAGTCTTCCCTAACCGCTAGGTTATCTGCCTTCTTTCTTTTTAACTTTAAATTACATTTGTTTTTTTTTCTCTTGTTTTTTTTTACAAAGGTCCAAGCTAAAAAATTTGGTAGGAAAGACTAGTCGATTACATCGAGCAATTCTTGACTAGTACTTATTTTATTGGCCCCAGAAGGAGGAACTGCCTCAATAAAGCCACAGAAAAGCCATCTGTCAATTACGATATCCCCTCCACCGTTGTCACCTTCACTTTAGCTTTATTTTAACTTTTCTTACTGACACTCTCTACTTCATACTATTACATTTTATTTACACTCCTCCACTTCTGCTTTTCTCTTTCATTCTTCGGATTGCCTTTCTCTCCCACTTTCTAACCCCCCTCACTACTATATATATATCTCATATTCTTCCAATCTGAACTAATGAATGTATACTTTGCGATCCCCAGAGAAATGGAAGGTAGGACTGCTTCTGTTTATATTTTGAACTCATAACCTGGAAGGACGAAACTATATGATTCGATTCTATGTGGCAACCACTGTACTCTCCATGCGCAACATATTCAATACCCTTAGGTATGGCTGAAACACCACAACATCCCAATATTCGTCTCTTATCCATTTGAGACGACAATTAGTATTTAATAATTAAAACATATAGACACGAACACAAACAGTCAGGGTACTTTTG
>OZ024745.1:13172101-13274601 GCA_964016885.1 Eledone cirrhosa
TTTGAAATTATAACTTGAAAATATTCTATAATATTTTAAAGTTATATTGTTTTTAAAGTTATATTGCTTATAATTATATTTCCAAATCGTAATATAATTCTTTTGTATTTTATGTACTTCAATTATACTTCTCTCTCTATATGTGTGTATATATGTATATGTGTGTATTGACATACATGTACATATGTTTTATGCGTGTATATCTATCTGTATGTATATATATACGTGATGCGTATCTACCTATTTGTGTGGGTACATATATGTATGTAGATGTGGGAATTGTGTATGTACATGTGCGTGTATATCCATACAGTTAGATTGCACTTATGTATAGTGATTATCCCAAGATTCGTGACAAATAGACATATAATAACAGCCATAAATACATAACAGGTAATCTTATAAAACTTATATTAAAAAAATGTTGTTTAATAACATAAAGTATGTATAACATAAAATTTCCTTTAATATCTTAACCGTTTCGACGGCTATTTCTGGACCCGAGAAATAGCTGTCGAAACGGCTTGAGCTCTGCCGTCGGAGTCCTGAACCTTTTCCTATTACTCATTCTACTACCCTAAGTATCGAGTACTCTGGTGCGTTATGGTCCATCTGGTTCCTTACCACATTTCCTTCGTTATATATATATAGAGAGTCCAGAAATAGCCGTCGAGACGGCTTGAGCTCTGCCGTCGGGTTCCTCAACATTTTCTTTATATACATATATATATATATATATATATATATATATATATATATATGAGCCTTCAGTCGACCACGTATAAAGCCTGAGAAAATAATGTTTTTAGTGAATGACAAATACAATTAATTTCAATAAACTGTTTGTCTTAATGTTTAATCCATGGCTGATTGTTAAAACTGTATTTGAATGACAACGTGTGTTGGCCGTGTGGGGACATCTGTATCTCTATACACAAGTTTATCTTGATTAATGTTTTATGTGTTTGTTTACATGCTACAATTTCTATGTCTTCTGTTTATATGACAGTGTGTCTATGTGTGTATGTTTGTATGTGTGTGTTTATGTTTGTGTCCATATCTGCGTGTGTGTATATGCATATATGTATATATATATATATTTATATATATATATATATATATATATATATATATATATATATATATATATATATATATATATATATATATAACGAAGGAAATGTGGTAAGGAACCAGATGGACCATAACGCACCAAAGTACTCAATACTTAGGGTAGTAGAGTGGGTAATAGGAACAAGAATGACCCCGACGGCACAGCTCAAGCCGTTTCGACGGCTAATTCTGGACATACACATACACTAGGTCCAGAATTAGCCGTCGAAACGGCTTGAGCTCTGCCGTCGGGGTCATACTTGTTCCTACATATATATATATATATATATATATATATATATATATGATGCTTTCTCCCGAATGAAACAGTTCTAGTCCTGTAGAAGCCATTTCTATATATATATATATATACATGTGGAAGCTTAGTAAAATCGAAGCTTTGGCTGTGAGCAAGCAAAGTCGACCTACAATATGAATGAGTTAGCAAAGCACTCAATAAGGGTAGGTCCTCAGAGTAATAACACGTTTAAATAGCTTGGCAAATTGAACATTGTGGTAGATATATATATATATATATATATATATATATATTATAAACAATTTAAATACCTTATGTTTGGAATTCCATATATATGTATATATATATAGGAACCAGTAAGACCCCGACGGCTGAGCTCAAGCCGTTTCGACGGCTAATTCTGGACGCTAATTCAGTCCAGAATTAGCCGTCGAAACGGCTTGAACTCAGCCGTCGGGGTCTTAATGGTTCCTATTACCCACTCTACTACCCCAAGTATTGAGTACTTTGGTGCGTTATGGTCCACCTGGTTCCTTACCACATTTCCTTCGTTGTATATATATATATATATATATATATATATATACATACATATATGTATGTATATATTTGTGTGTGTGAGTGTGTGTGTATATGTATGTGTGCGTATATGTATGTTTGCGAGCACTTGTGTATGTGTATGTCCCAAGTTTTCATCTAAGTGTGCATATGAATGTAAATATATGTGTATGCATGTATATTTATATATATGCGCGCATGTGTGTGTGTGTGTGTGTGTCCATATTTTTTTTTTTTTGATGTACACGAGTAGTTGATTTGTAATCTCACCGTTTGCTTGATTCACTTCCGGTCACAAACTTCCGGTTCGCTAGTTTTTCTTGTACATTTTTCAGTTTGTTCATGTGAGTGAACTGCGTGGGGTGAGAAGAGTGCAGGCTAGCGGTTCTGTTCTCTGGCACAATGGAATCGACTTGAAGTGAATCGGAAACAACAGGGCTCTTCACTGAAAACATATTAAAACTGATTTCAATCTTAGATCACCACCATTACCAACACCACCACCATCACCGACACTACCATTACCAACACCACCACCATCACCGACACTACCATTACCAACACCACCACCATCACCGACACTACCATTACCAACACCACCACCATCACCGACACTACCATTACCAACACCGACACTACCATTACCAACACCACCACCATCACCGACACTACCATTACCAACACCACCACGATCACCGACACTACCATTACCAACACCACCACGATCACCGACACTACCATTACCAACACCACCACCATCACCGACACTACCATTACCAACACCACCACCATCACCGACACTACCATTACCAACACCACCACCATCACCGACACTACCATTACCAACACCACCACCATCACCGACACTACCATTACCAACACCACCACCATCACCGACACTACCATTACCAACACCACCACCATCACCGACACTACCATTACCAACACCGACACTACCATTACCAACACCACCACCATCACCGACACTACCATTACCAACACCACCACCATCACCGACACTACCATTACCAACACCGACACTACCATTACCAACACCACCACCATCACCGACACTACCATTACCAACACCACCACGATCACCGACACTACCATTACCAACACCACCACGATCACCGACACTACCATTACCAACACCACCACCATCACCGACACTACCATTACCAACACCACCACCATCACCGACACTACCATTACCAACACCACCACCATCACCGACACTACCATTACCAACACCGACACTACCATTACCAACACCACCACCATCACCGACACTACCATTACCAACACCACCACCATCACCGACACTACCATTACCAACACCACCACCATCACCGACACTACCATTACCAACACCACCACCATCACCGACACTACCATTACCAACACCGACACTACCATTACCAACACCACCACCATCACCGACACTACCATTACCAACACCACCACGATCACCGACACTACCATTACCAACACCACCACCATCACCGACACTACCATTACCAACACCACCACGATCACCGACACTACCATTACCAACACCGACACTACCATTACCAACACCACCACCATCACCGACACTACCATTACCAACACCACCACCATCACCGACACTACCATTACCAACACCACCACGATCACCGACACTACCATTACCAACACCGACACTACCATTACCAACACCACCACGATCACCGACACTACCATTACCAACACCACCACGATCACCGACACTACCATTACCAACACCACCACCATCACCGACACTACCATTACCAACACCACCACGATCACCGACACTACCATTACCAACACCGACACTACCATTACCAACACCACCACCATCACCGACACTACCATTACCAACACCACCACGATCACCGACACTACCATTACCAACACCGACACTACCATTACCAACACCACCACCATCACCGACACTACCATTACCAACACCACCACCATCACCGACACTACCATTACCAACACCACCACCATCACCGACACTACCATTACCAACACCACCACCATCACCGACACTACCATTACCAACACCGACACTACCATTACCAACACCACCACCATCACCGACACTACCATTACCAACACCACCACGATCACCGACACTACCATTACCAACACCACCACCATCACCGACACTACCATTACCAACACCACCACCATCACCGACACTACCATTACCAACACCACCACGATCACCGACACTACCATTACCAACACCGACACTACCATTACCAACACCACCACGATCACCGACACTACCATTACCAACACCACCACGATCACCGACACTACCATTACCAACACCACCACCATCACCGACACTACCATTACCAACACCACCACGATCACCGACACTACCATTACCAACACCGACACTACCATTACCAACACCACCACCATCACCGACACTACCATTACCAACACCACCACGATCACCGACACTACCATTACCAACACCGACACTACCATTACCAACACCACCACCATCACCGACACTACCATTACCAACACCGACACTACCATTACCAACACCACCACCATCACCGACACTACCATTACCAACACCACCACGATCACCGACACTACCATTACCAACACCACCACGATCACCGACACTACCATTACCAACACCGACACTACCATTACCAACACCACCACCATCACCGACACTACCATTACCAACACCGACACTACCATTACCAACACCACCACCATCACCGACACTACCATTACCAACACCACCACCATCACCGACACTACCATTACCAACACCACCACCATCACCGACACTACCATTACCAACACCACCACCATCACCGACACTACCATTACCAACACCACCACCATCACCGACACTACCATTACCAACACCACCACCATCACCGACACTACCATTACCAACACCACCACCATCACCGACACTACCATTACCAACACCGACACTACCATTACCAACACCACCACCATCACCGACACTACCATTACCAACACCGACACTACCATTACCAACACCACCACCATCACCGACACTACCATTACCAACACCGACACTACCATTACCAACACCACCACCATCACCGACACTACCATTACCAACACCACCACCATCACCGACACCACCATTACCAACACCACCACCGACACCACCATTACCAACACCGACACCAACACCAAACACACCACCACCAACACCACCAACACCACCAACACCACCGACATCAACACCAAACACACCACCACCACCACCACCACCACCACCATTACCAACACCAACACCAAACACACCACCACCAACACCACCAACACCACCAACACCACCACCGACATCAACACCAAACACACCACCACCACCACCATCACCACCACCACCACCATCATCATCATCACCTTCATCATCATCATCATTACCGTTAGAATAACGAATATTACCAATAATGGAAATATAAAACAAAATAAAAACAAAATGCAGCATGGTAGTCATAGCAACAGCCATAATGGACAACTGTACTCATCATGAGAACAACAACAACAATAACAACAGCTACAAT
The DNA here is from genome assembly GCA_964016885.1 of Eledone cirrhosa. NCBI lineage: Eukaryota > Metazoa > Mollusca > Cephalopoda > Octopoda > Eledonidae > Eledone > Eledone cirrhosa. The sequence continues at coordinate 13,177,622 of OZ024745.1, forward strand.
ATCGGTAGCTAGAGTACCAGCAACAGCAACTATAACAACAACAACAACAACAACAACAACAGCAACAGCAACAGCAACAACAACAACAACTACAACAGCAGCAACAACAACAACAACAACAACAACAACAACAACAACAACAACAACAACAACCATAACAACAACCACAACAACAGCAACAACAATAAACATGATGATGATGATGATGGTGATGTAGATTATGGTGATGACGAGGACGACGATGATGATGATGATGATGATGATGATGATGATGATGAAATACATCCCAGTTGTAATAAGCCCAATCTTTTCCCAATCTTAGTGTATCTTGGACTACATTGTCAAATGTATTCCTCCTATAATAGGAAGGTAGCTGTGATTTCTAGCAGGTGAAAAGACCGTGGAAAGGTTCATTGGTCCAGTTGGGGTTTCACATTGTTTCTTTGTCAAGCCACTATAATATGGAAATCTTCTGTAAATGGATAAGTAACGACTTATTTACAATAGTTTATAACTTTGCCTATTAATCCGTATGGTGAGCAAATGGGGTCCCCCGTGCTGGCCTCCCCACAGCCCCGGGCGAACAGGATGGAGAAGGCGTTTCCCCGGAGGATGGTAAGGGAGATACGCTGGAAGAGCCATTCCAACTCGCGAGGCTCACACCTGAGGCTGGCTAGCTCAGCATCTATGGTGGTGAATAGAGAGGTAGCCCTAGGGCCAAGGTCACCAGAAGTCTCCACTGCCAAGGGTACGACCGCGAACTTGTCGATAGATTTGTGGTGCAACACATAACAGTGAAGACTTCCGGCATTCTTGGCACACACACACAAATACACACGTACACATACATACACACATGCACGCACCTAAATATACACAAATACACATATTTACAAACACACACACACATGTAAAGAAACCCCGACAAACCACCACCACCTCATCGTTAAAAGAAATATTAGTTGAAACCTGTGTGCGGCCCTGCTGACTGAGACCTCTTCCTTGATGAACGGGGTTTGCTGCTGGTATCATTGTTGTGGATTGTTTGGCAACTGGAGGTGAGTGATTCTAAAGACATCTGATGGTGGAACCTATTGGTAACATCTTCCTTCACTGAAGGAGACAGTGGTGGTGAGTACAAGGACGGCGTTGGCACAGCATTCCGTTCAGTTGGGTCTGTATTTAAAAGAACCTCAGTGGCTGTATCACTGAAGTCAGGGACATCTTCATCACAGTGATCTGCCGAAAAATAATAACAACAACGATAATAATACTAATATGTCTACCAAGGAAATGGAGAAACTATCCAAATATAAAGATCTAGAGATGGAAATAACCTGAATGTGGATGTTGAAGACAGAAACAATACCTATAATAATACGTGCTTTGGGAACGATAAATAAACACACAGACAGATACATAACCAACACTCCAGAACTTACAAATATATACAACATACAAAAAATTGCACTACTAGGCACAGCACACATATTACGAAGATTACTCTCAATGCAACAGAACAAACACCACCAAAAGCTCACAGAGCTGAGCTCGGTAATGCAGTGTTAATGCACAAAACAATAATGATGATGATGATAATTGTTTCTGGTTTAGGTACAATGTCGACAATATTATTGCCGACAATATTTTGGGGAGGGGAACGTCGATTAAATCGACGCCAGTGCATTACTGGTACTTTATTTTATCAGCCCCATCAGGATGAAAGGCAAAGTGAACCCAATAGCAGAGATGACCATTTGTTCAGAGTCAGATAGCTCTCGCTACTTGCGGTCCACCAGAGATAGAAACGTGATATTCAGAGATAGACTACAGAATACTGACCAATGAAACCAGGCTGTAGCAGACCTGTAGAATACTGACCAATGTAACCAGGCTGTAGCAGACATGTAGAATACTGACCAATGTAACCAGGCTGTAGCAGACATGTAGAATACTGACCAATGTAACCAGGCTGTAGCAGACCTGTAGAATACTGACCAATGAAACCAGACTGTAGCAGACTTGTAGAATACTGACCAATGTAACCAGGCTGTAGCAGACCTGTAGAATACTGACCAATGAAACCAGACTGTAGCAGACCTGTAGAATACTGACAAATGAAACCAGGCTGTAGCAGCCCTGTAGAATACTGACGAATGAAACCAGGCTGTAGAAGACCTGTAGAATACTGACCAATGTAACCAGACTGTAGCAGACCTGTAGAATACTGACAAATGAAACCAGGCTGTAGCAGACCTGTAGAATACTGACCAATGAAACCAGACTGTAGCAGACTTGTAGAATACTGACCAATGAAACCAGGCTGTAGCAGACCTGTAGAATACTGACCAATGAAACCAGACTGTAGCAGAGCTCTAGAATACTGACCAATGTAACCAGGCTGTAGCAGACCTGTAGAATACTGACCAATGAAACCGGACTGTAGCAGACCTGTAGAATACTGACCAATGAGATCAGGCTGTAGCAGACCTGTAGAATACTGACCAATGAAACCAGGCTGTAGCAGACCTGTAGAATACTGACCAATGAAACCAGGCTGTAGCAGACCTGTAGAATACTGACCAATGAAACCAGGCTGTAGCAGACTTGTAGAATACTGACCAATGAAACCAGGCTGTAGCAGACCTGTAGAATACTGTCCAATGAAACCAGGCTGTAGCAGACCTGTAGAATACTGACCAATGAAACCAGGCTGTAGCAGACCTGTAGAATACTGACCAATGAAACCAGGCTGTAGCAGACCTGTAGAATACTGACCAATGAAACAAGGCTATAGCAGACCTGTAGAATACTGACCAATGAAACCAGGCTGTAGCAGACCTGTAGAATACTGACCAATGAAATCCGGCTGTAGCAGAGCTGTAGAATACTGACCAATGAAACCAGGCTGTAGCAGACCTGTAGCATACTGACCAATGAAACCAGGCTGTAGCAGACCTGTAGAATACTGACCAATGAAACCAGGCTGTAGCAGACCTGTAGAATACTGACCAATGAAACCAGAGTGTAGCAGACCTCTAGAATACTGACCAATGTAACCAGGCTGTAGCAGACCTGTAGAATATTGACCAATGAAACCAGGCTGTAGAAGACCTGTAGAATACTGACCAATGAAACCAGACTGTAGCAGACCTGTAGAATACTGACAAATGAAACCAGGCTGTAGCAGACCTGTAGAATACTGACCAATGAAACCAGACTGTAGCAGACTTGTAGAATACTGACCAATGAAACCAGGCTGTAGCAGACCTGTAGAATACTGACCAATGAAACCAGACTGTAGCAGAGCTCTAGAATACTGACCAATGTAACCAGGCTGTAGCAGACCTGTAGAATACTGACCAATGAAACCAGACTGTAGCAGACCTGTAGAATACTGACCAATGAAACCAGGCTGTAGCAGACCTGTAGAATACTGACCAATGAAACCAGGCTGTAGAAGACCTGTAGAATACTGACCAAGGAAACCAGACTGTAGCAGACCTGTAGAATACTGACAAATGAAACCAGGCTGTAGCAGACCTGTAGAATACTGACCAATGAAACCAGACTGTAGCAGACTTGTAGAATACTGACCAATGAAACCAGGCTGTAGCAGACCTGTAGAATACTGACCAATGAAACCAGACTGTAGCAGAGCTCTAGAATACTGACCAATGTAACCAGGCTGTAGCAGACCTGTAGAATACTGACCAATGAAATCAGACTGTAGCAGACCTGTAGAATACTGACCAATGAAACCAGGCTGTAGCAGACCTGTAGAATACTGACCAATGAAACCAGGCTGTAGCAGACCTGTAGAATACTGACCAATGAAACCAGGCTGTAGCAGACCTGTAGAATACTGACCAATGAAACCAGGCTGTAGCAGACTTGTAGAATACTGACCAATGAAACCAGGCTGTAGCAGACCTGTAGAATACTGTCCAATGAAACCAGGCTGTAGCAGACCTGTAGAATACTGACCAATGAAACCAGGCTGAAACAGACCTGTAGAATACTGACCAATGAAACCAGGCTGTAGCAAACCTGTAGAATACTGACCAATGAAACAAGGCTATAGCAGACCTGTAGAATACTGACCAATGAAACCAGGCTGTAGCAGACCTGTAGAATACTGACCAATGAAATCCGGCTGTAGCAGAGCTGTAGAATACTGACCAATGAAACCAGGCTGTAGAAGACCTGTAGAATACTGACCAATGTAACCAGACTGTAGCAGACCTGTAGAATACTGACAAATGAAACCAGGCTGTAGCAGACCTGTAGAATACTGACCAATGAAACCAGACTGTAGCAGACTTGTAGAATACTGACCAATGAAACCAGGCTGTAGCAGACCTGTAGAATACTGACCAATGAAACCAGACTGTAGCAGAGCTCTAGAATACTGACCAATGTAACCAGGCTGTAGCAGACCTGTAGAATACTGACCAATGAAACCGGACTGTAGCAGACCTGTAGAATACTGACCAATGAAACCAGGCTGTAGCAGACCTGTAGAATACTGACCAATGAAACCAGGCTGTAGCAGACCTGTAGAATACTGACCAATGAAACCAGGCTGTAGCAGACCTGTAGAATACTGACCAATGAAACCAGGCTGTAGCAGACTTGTAGAATACTGACCAATGAAACCAGGCTGTAGCAGACCTGTAGAATACTGTCCAATGAAACCAGGCTGTAGCAGACCTGTAGAATACTGACCAATGAAACCAGGCTGTAGCAGACCTGTAGAATACTGACCAATGAAACCAGGCTGTAGCAGACCTGTAGAATACTGACCAATGAAACAAGGCTATAGCAGACCTGTAGAATACTGACCAATGAAACCAGGCTGTAGCAGACCTGTAGAATACTGACCAATGAAATCCGGCTGTAGCAGAGCTGTAGAATACTGACCAATGAAACCAGGCTGTAGCAGACCTGTAGCATACTGACCAATGAAACCAGGCTGTAGCAGACCTGTAGAATACTGACCAATGAAACCAGGCTGTAGCAGACCTGTAGAATACTGACCAATGAAACCAGAGTGTAGCAGACCTCTAGAATACTGACCAATGTAACCAGGCTGTAGCAGACCTGTAGAATATTGACCAATGAAACCAGGCTGTAGAAGACCTGTAGAATACTGACCAATGAAACCAGACTGTAGCAGACCTGTAGAATACTGACAAATGAAACCAGGCTGTAGCAGACCTGTAGAATACTGACCAATGAAACCAGACTGTAGCAGACTTGTAGAATACTGACCAATGAAACCAGGCTGTAGCAGACCTGTAGAATACTGACCAATGAAACCAGACTGTAGCAGAGCTCTAGAATACTGACCAATGTAACCAGGCTGTAGCAGACCTGTAGAATACTGACCAATGAAACCAGACTGTAGCAGACCTGTAGAATACTGACCAATGAAACCAGGCTGTAGCAGACCTGTAGAATACTGACCAATGATGCCAGGCTGTAGAAGACCTGTAGAATACTGACCAAGGAAACCAGACTGTAGCAGACCTGTAGAATACTGACAAATGAAACCAGGCTGTAGCAGACCTGTAGAATACTGACCAATGAAACCAGACTGTAGCAGACTTGTAGAATACTGACCAATGAAACCAGGCTGTAGCAGACCTGTAGAATACTGACCAATGAAACCAGACTGTAGCAGAGCTCTAGAATACTGACCAATGTAACCAGGCTGTAGCAGACCTGTAGAATACTGACCAATGAAATCAGACTGTAGCAGACCTGTAGAATACTGACCAATGAAACCAGGCTGTAGCAGACCTGTAGAATACTGACCAATGAAACCAGGCTGTAGCAGACCTGTAGAATACTGACCAATGAAACCAGGCTGTAGCAGACCTGTAGAATACTGACCAATGAAACCAGGCTGTAGCAGACTTGTAGAATACTGACCAATGAAACCAGGCTGTAGCAGACCTGTAGAATACTGTCCAATGAAACCAGGCTGTAGCAGACCTGTAGAATACTGACCAATGAAACCAGGCTGTAGCAGACCTGTAGAATACTGACCAATGAAACCAGGCTGTAGCAGACCTGTAGAATACTGACCAATGAAACAAGGCTATAGCAGACCTGTAGAATACTGACCAATGAAACCAGGCTGTAGCAGACCTGTAGAATACTGACCAATGAAATCCGGCTGTAGCAGAGCTGTAGAATACTGACCAATGAAACCAGGCTGTAGCAGACCTGTAGCATACTGACCAATGAAACCAGGCTGTAGCAGACCTGTAGAATACTGACCAATGAAACCAGGCTGTAGCAGACCTGTAGAATACTGACCAATGAAACCAGACTGTAGCAGACCTCTAGAATACTGACCAATGTAACCAGGCTATAGCAGACCTGTAGAATATTGACCAATGAAACCAGACTGTAGCAGACCTGTAGAATACTGACCAATGAAAACAGGCTGTAGCAGACCTGTAGAATACTGACCAATGAAACCAGGCTATAGCAGACCTGTAGAATACTGACCAATGAAACCAGGCTGTAGAAGACCTGTAAAATACTGACCAATGAAACCAGACTGTAGCAGACCTGTAGAATACTGACAAATGAAACCAGGCTGTAGCAGACCTGTAGAATACTGACCAATGAAACCAGACTGTAGCAGACTTGTAGAATACTGACCAATGAAACCAGGCTGTAGCAGACCTGTAGAATACTGACCAATGAAACCAGACTGTAGCAGAGCTCTAGAATACTGACCAATGTAACCAGGCTGTAGCAGACCTGTAGAATACTGACCAATGAAACCAGACTGTAGCAGACCTGTAGAATACTGACCAATGAAACCAGGCTGTATAGCAGACCTGTAGAATACTGACCAATGAAACCAGGCTGTAGCAGACCTGTAGAATACTGACCAATGAATCCAGGCTGTAGCAGACCTGTAGAATACTGACCAATGAATCCAGGCTGTAGCAGACCTGTAGAATACTGGCCAATGAAACCAGGCTGTAGCAGACTTGTAGAATACTGACCAATGAAACCAGGCTGTAGCAGACCTGTAGAATACTGACCAATGAAACAAGGCTATAGCAGACCTGTAGAATACTGACCAATGAAACCAGGCTGTAGCAGACCTGTAGAATACTGACCAATGAAATCCGGCTGTAGCAGAGCTGTAGAATACTGACCAATGAAACCAGGCTGTAGCAGACCTGTAGCATACTGACCAATGAAACCAGGCTGTAGCAGACCTGTAGAATACTGACCAATGAAACCAGGCTGTAGCAGACCTGTAGAATACTGACCAATGAAACCAGACTGTAGCAGACCTCTAGAATACTGACCAATGTAACCAGGCTGTAGCAGACCTGTAGAATATTGACCAATGAAACCAGACTGTAGCAGACCTGTAGAATACTGACCAATGAAACCAGGCTGTAGCAGACCTGTAGAATACTGACCAATGAAACCAGGCTGTAGCAGACCTGTAGAATACTGACCAATGAAACCAGGCTGTAGCAGACCTGTAGAATACTGACCAATGAAACCAGGCTGTAGAAGACCTGTAAAATACTGACCAATGAAACCAGACTGTAGCAGACCTGTAGAATACTGGCAAATGAAACCAGGCTGTAGCAGACCTGTAGAATACTGACCAATGAAACCAGACTGTAGCAGACTTGTAGAATACTGACCAATGAAACCAGGCTGTAGCAGACCTGTAGAATACTGACCAATGAAACCAGACTGTAGCAGAGCTCTAGAATACTGACCAATGTAACCAGGCTGTAGCAGACCTGTAGAATACTGACCAATGAAACCAGACTGTAGCAGACCTGTAGAATACTGACCAATGAAACCAGGCTGTAGCAGACCTGTAGAATACTGACCAATGAAACCAGGCTGTAGCAGACCTGTAGAATACTGACCAATGAATCCAGGCTGTAGCAGACCTGTAGAATACTGACCAATGAAACCAGGCTGTAGCAGACTTGTAGAATACTGACCAATGAAACCAGGCTGTAGCAGACCTGTAGAATACTGTCCAATGAAACCAGGCTGTAGCAGACCTGTAGAATACTGACCAATGAAACCAGGCTGTAGCAGACCTGTAGAATACTGACCAATGAAACCAGGCTGTAGCAGACCTGTAGAATACTGACCAATGAAACCAGGCTGTAGCAGACCTGTAGAATACTGACCAATGAAACCAGGCTGTAGAAGACCTCTATAATACTGACCAATGTAACCAGGCTGTAGCAGACCTGTAGAATATTGACCAATGAAACCAGACTGTAGCAGACCTGTAGAATACTGACCAATGAAACCAGGCTGTAGCAGCCCTGTAGAATACTGACGAATGAAACCAGGCTGTAGAAGACCTGTAGAATACTGACCAATGTAACCAGACTGTAGCAGACCTGTAGAATACTGACAAATGAAACCAGGCTGTAGCAGACCTGTAGAATACTGACCAATGAAACCAGACTGTAGAAGACTTGTAGAATACTGACCAATGAAACCAGGCTGTAGCAGACCTGTAGAATACTGACCAATGAAACCAGACTGTAGCAGAGCTCTAGAATACTGACCAATGTAACCAGGCTGTAGCAGACCTGTAGAATACTGACCAATGAATCCGGACTGTAGCAGACCTGTAGAATACTGACCAAAGAAACCAGGCTGTAGCAGACCTGTAGAATACTGACCAATGAAACCAGGCTGTAGCAGACCTGTAGAATACTGACCAATGAAACCAGGCTGTAGCAGACCTGTAGAATACTGACCAATGAAACCAGGCTGTAGCAGACTTGTAGAATACTGACCAATGAAACCAGGCTGTAGCAGACCTGTAGAATACTGTCCAATGAAACCAGGCTGTAGCAGACCTGTAGAATACTGACCAATGAAACCAGGCTGTAGCAGACCTGTAGAATACTGACCAATGAAACCAGGCTGTAGCAGACCTGTAGAATACTGACCAATGAAACAAGGCTATAGCAGACCTGTAGAATACTGACCAATGAAACCAGGCTGTAGCAGACCTGTAGAATACTGACCAATGAAATCCGCCTGTAGCAGAGCTGTAGAATACTGACCAATGAAACCAGGCTGTAGCAGACCTGTAGCATACTGACCAATGAAACCAGGCTGTAGCAGACCTGTAGAATACTGACCAATGAAACCAGGCTGTAGCAGACCTGTAGAATACTGACCAATGAAACCAGACTGTAGCAGACCTCTAGAATACTGACCAATGTAACCAGGCTGTAGCAGACCTGTAGAATATTGACCAATGAAACCAGGCTGTAGAAGACCTGTAGAATACTGACCAATGAAACCAGACTGTAGCAGACCTGTAGAATACTGACAAATGAAACCAGGCTGTAGCAGACCTGTAGAATACTGACCAATGAAACCAGACTGTAGCAGACTTGTAGAATACTGACCAATGAAACCAGGCTGTAGCAGACCTGTAGAATACTGACCAATGAAACCAGACTGTAGCAGAGCTCTAGAATACTGACCAATGTAACCAGGCTGTAGCAGACCTGTAGAATACTGACCAATGAAACCAGACTGTAGCAGACCTGTAGAATACTGACCAATGAAACCAGGCTGTAGCAGACCTGTAGAATACTGACCAATGAAACCAGGCTGTAGAAGACCTGTAGAATACTGACCAAGGAAACCAGACTGTAGCAGACCTGTAGAATACTGACAAATGAAACCAGGCTGTAGCAGACCTGTAGAATACTGATCAATGAAACCAGACTGTAGCAGACATGTAGAATACTGACCAATGAAACCAGGCTGTAGCAGACCTGTAGAATACTGACCAATGAAACCAGACTGTAGCAGAGCTCTAGAATACTGACCAATGTAACCAGGCTGTAGCAGACCTGTAGAATACTGACCAATGAAAGCAGACCTGTAGAATACTGACCAATGAAACCAAGCTGTAGCAGACCTGTAGAATACTGACCAATGAAACCAGGCTGTAGCAGACCTGTAGAATACTGACCAATGAAACCAGGCTGTAGCAGACTTGTAGAATACTGACCAATGAAACCAGGCTGTAGCAGACCTGTAGAATACTGTCCAATGAAACCAGGCTGTAGCAGACCTGTAGAATACTGACCAATGAAACCAGGCTGTAGCAGACCTGTAGAATACTGACCAATGAAACCAGGCTGTAGCAGACCTGTAGAATACTGACCAATGAAACAAGGCTATAGCAGACCTGTAGAATACTGACCAATGAAACCAGGCTGTAGCAGACCTGTAGAATACTGACCAATGAAATCCGGCTGTAGCAGAGCTGTAGAATACTGACCAATGAAACCAGGCTGTAGCAGACCTGTAGCATACTGACCAATGAAACCAGGCTGTAGCAGACCTGTAGAATACTGACCAATGAAACCAGGCTGTAGCAGACCTGTAGAATACTGACCAATGAAACCAGACTGTAGCAGACCTCTAGAATACTGACCAATGTAACCAGGCTGTAGCAGACCTATAGAATATTGACCAATGAAACCAGACTGTAGCAGACCTGTAGAATACTGACCAATGAAACCAGGCTGTAGCAGACCTGTAGAATACTGACCAATGAAACCAGGCTGTAGCAGACCTGTAGAATACTGACCAATGAAACCAGGCTGTAGCAGACCTGTAGAATACTGACCAATGAAACCAGGCTGTAGAAGACCTGTAAAATACTGACCAATGAAACCAGACTGTAGCAGACCTGTAGAATACTGACAAATGATACCAGGCTGTAGCAGACCTGTAGAATACTGACCAATGAAACCAGACTGTAGCAGAGCTCTAGAATACTGACCAATGTAACCAGGCTGTAGCAGACCTGTAGAATACTGACCAATGAAACCAGACTGTAGCAGACCTGTAGAATACTGACCAATGAAACCAGGCTGTAGCAGACCTGTAGAATACTGACCAATGAAACCAGGCTGTAGCAGACCTGTAGAATACTGACCAATGAATCCAGGCTGTAGCAGACCTGTAGAATACTGACCAATGAAACCAGGCTGTAGCAGACTTGTAGAATACTGACCAATGAAACCAGGCTGTAGCAGACCTGTAGAATACTGTCCAATGAAACCAGGCTGTAGCAGACCTGTAGAATACTGACCAATGAAACCAGGCTGTAGCAGACCTGTAGAATACTGACCAATGAAACCAGGCTGTAGCAGACCTGTAGAATACTGACCAATGAAACCAGGCTGTAGCAGACCTGTAGAATACTGACCAATGAAACCAGGCTGTAGAAGACCTCTATAATACTGACCAATGTAACCAGGCTGTAGCAGACCTGTAGAATATTGACCAATGAAACCAGACTGTAGCAGACCTGTAGAATACTGACCAATGAAACCAGGCTGTAGCAGACCTGTAGAATACTGACCAATGAAACCAGGCTGTAGCAGACCTGTAGAATACTGACCAATGAAACCAGGCTGTAGCAGACCTGTAGAATACTGACCAATGAAACCAGGCTGTAGAAGACCTGTAGAATACTGACCAATGAAACCAGACTGTAGCAGACCTGTAGAATACTGACAAATGAAACCAGGCTGTAGCAGACCTGTAGAATACTGACCAATGAAACCAGACTGTAGCAGACTTGTAGAATACTGACCAATGAAACCAGGCTGTAGCAGACCTGTAGAATACTGACCAATGAAACCAGACTGTAGCAGAGCTCTAGAATACTGACCAATGTAACCAGGCTGTAGCAGACCTGTAGAATACTGACCAATGAAACCAGACTGTAGCAGACCTGTAGAATACTGACCAATGAAACCAGGCTGTAGCAGACCTGTAGAATACTGACCAATGAAACCAGGCTGTAGCAGACCTGTAGAATACTGACCAATGAAACCAGGCTGTAGCAGACCTGTAGAATACTGACCAATGAAACCAGGCTGTAGCAGACTTGTAGAATACTGACCAATGAAACCAGGCTGTAGCAGACCTGTAGAATACTGTCCAATGAAACCAGGCTGTAGCAGACCTGTAGAATACTGACCAATGAAACCAGGCTGTAGCAGAACTGTAGAATACTGACCAATGAAACCAGGCTGTAGCAGACCTGTAGAATACTGACCAATGAAACAAGGCTATAGCAGACCTGTAGAATACTGACCAATGAAATCCGGCTGTAGCAGAGCTGTAGAATACTGACCAATGAAACCAGGCTGTAGCAGACCTGTAGCATACTGACCAATGAAACCAGGCTGTAGCAGACCTGTAGAATACTGACCAATGAAACCAGGCTGTAGCAGACCTGTAGAATACTGACCAATGAAATCCGGCTGTAGCAGAGCTGTAGAATACTGACCAATGAAACCAGGCTGTAGCAGACCTGTAGCATACTGACCAATGAAACCAGGCTGTAGCAGACCTGTAGAATACTGACCAATGAAACCAGGCTGTAGCAGACCTGTAGAATACTGACCAATGAAACCAGACTGTAGCAGACCTCTAGAATACTGACCAATGTAACCAGGCTGTAGCAGACCTATAGAATATTGACCAATGAAACCAGACTGTAGCAGACCTGTAGAATACTGACCAATGAAACCAGGCTGTAGCAGACCTGTAGAATACTGACCAATGAAACCAGGCTGTAGCAGACCTGTAGAATACTGACCAATGAAACCAGGCTGTAGCAGACCTGTAGAATACTGACCAATGAAACCAGGCTGTAGAAGACCTGTAAAATACTGACCAATGAAACCAGACTGTAGCAGACCTGTAGAATACTGACAAATGATACCAGGCTGTAGCAGACCTGTAGAATACTGACCAATGAAACCAGACTGTAGCAGAGCTCTAGAATACTGACCAATGTAACCAGGCTGTAGCAGACCTGTAGAATACTGACCAATGAAACCAGACTGTAGCAGACCTGTAGAATACTGACCAATGAAACCAGGCTGTAGCAGACCTGTAGAATACTGACCAATGAAACCAGGCTGTAGCAGACCTGTAGAATACTGACCAATGAATCCAGGCTGTAGCAGACCTGTAGAATACTGACCAATGAAACCAGGCTGTAGCAGACTTGTAGAATACTGACCAATGAAACCAGGCTGTAGCAGACCTGTAGAATACTGTCCAATGAAACCAGGCTGTAGCAGACCTGTAGAATACTGACCAATGAAACCAGGCTGTAGCAGACCTGTAGAATACTGACCAATGAAACCAGGCTGTAGCAGACCTGTAGAATACTGACCAATGAAACCAGGCTGTAGCAGACCTGTAGAATACTGACCAATGAAACCAGGCTGTAGAAGACCTCTATAATACTGACCAATGTAACCAGGCTGTAGCAGACCTGTAGAATATTGACCAATGAAACCAGACTGTAGCAGACCTGTAGAATACTGACCAATGAAACCAGGCTGTAGCAGACCTGTAGAATACTGACCAATGAAACCAGGCTGTAGCAGACCTGTAGAATACTGACCAATGAAACCAGGCTGTAGCAGACCTGTAGAATACTGACCAATGAAACCAGGCTGTAGAAGACCTGTAGAATACTGACCAATGAAACCAGACTGTAGCAGACCTGTAGAATACTGACAAATGAAACCAGGCTGTAGCAGACCTCTAGAATACTGACCAATGAAACCAGACTGTAGCAGACTTGTAGAATACTGACCAATGAAACCAGGCTGTAGCAGACCTGTAGAATACTGACCAATGAAACCAGACTGTAGCAGAGCTCTAGAATACTGACCAATGTAACCAGGCTGTAGCAGACCTGTAGAATACTGACCAATGAAACCAGACTGTAGCAGACCTGTAGAATACTGACCAATGAAACCAGGCTGTAGCAGACCTGTAGAATACTGACCAATGAAACCAGGCTGTAGCAGACCTGTAGAATACTGACCAATGAAACCAGGCTGTAGCAGACTTGTAGAATACTGACCAATGAAACCAGGCTGTAGCAGACCTGTAGAATACTGTCCAATGAAACCAGGCTGTAGCAGAACTGTAGAATACTGACCAATGAAACCAGGCTGTAGCAGAACTGTAGAATACTGACCAATGAAACCAGGCTGTAGCAGACCTGTAGAATACTGACCAATGAAACAAGGCTATAGCAGACCTGTAGAATACTGACCAATGAAATCCGGCTGTAGCAGAGCTGTAGAATACTGACCAATGAAACCAGGCTGTAGCAGACCTGTAGCATACTGACCAATGAAACCAGGCTGTAGCAGACCTGTAGAATACTGACCAATGAAACCAGGCTGTAGCAGACCTGTAGAATACTGACCAATGAAACCAGACTGTAGCAGACCTCTAGAATACTGACCAATGTAACCAGGCTGTAGCAGACCTGTAGCATACTGACCAATGAAACCAGGCTGTAGCAGACCTGTAGAATACTGACCAATGAAACCAGGCTGTAGTAGACCTGTAGAATACTGACCAATGAAACCAGACTGTAGCAGACCTCTAGAATACTGACCAATGTAACCAGGCTGTAGCAGACCTGTAGAATATTGACCAATGAAACCAGACTGTAGCAGATCTGTAGAATACTGACCAATGAAACCAGGCTCTAGCAGACCTGTAGAATACTGACCAATGAAACCAGACTGTAGCAAACCTGTAGAATAATGACCAATGAAACCAGGCTGTAGCAGACCTGTAGAATACTGACCAATGCAACCAGGCTGTAGCAGACCTGTAGAATACTGACCAATGAAATCCGGCTGTAGCAGAGCTGTAGAATACTGACCAATGAAACCAGGCTGTAGCAGACCTGTAGCATACTGACCAATGAAACCAGGCAGTAGCAGACCTGTAGAATACTGACCAATGAAACCAGGCTGTAGCAGACCTGTAGAATACTGACCAATGAAACCAGACTGTAGCAGACCTCTAGAATACTGACCAATGTAACCAGGCTGTAGCAGACCTGTAGAATATTGACCAATGAAACCAGACTGTAGCAGACCTGTAGAATACTGACCAATGAAACCAGGCTGTAGCAGACCTGTAGAATACTGACCAATGAAACCAGGCTGTAGCAGACCTGTAGAATACTGACCAATGAAACCAGGCTGTAGCAGACCTGTAGAATACTGACCAATGAAACCAGGCTGTAGAAGACCTGTAAAATACTGACCAATGAAACCAGACTGTAGCAGACCTGTAGAATACTGACAAATGAAACCAGGCTGTAGCAGACCTGTAGAATACTGACCAATGAAACCAGACTGTAGCAGACTTGTAGAATACTGACCAATGAAACCAGGCTGTAGCAGACCTGTAGAATACTGACCAATGAAACCAGACTGTAGCAGAGCTCTAGAATACTGACCAATGTAACCAGGCTGTAGCAGACCTGTAGAATACTGACCAATGAAACCAGACTGTAGCAGACCTGTAGAATACTGACCAATGAAACCAGGCTGTAGCAGACCTGTAGAATACTGACCAATGAAACCACGCTGTAGCAGACCTGTAGAATACTGACCAATGAAACCAGGCTGTAGCAGACCTGTAGAATACTGACCAATGAAACCAGGCTGTAGCAGACTTGTAGAATACTGACCAATAAAACCAGGCTGTAGCAGACCTGTAGAATACTGACCAATGAAACCAGACTGTAGCAGAGCTCTAGAATACTGACCAATGTAACCAGGCTGTAGCAGACCTGTAGAATACTGACCAATGAAACCAGACTGTAGCAGACCTGTAGAATACTGACCAATGAAACCAGGCTGTATAGCAGACCTGTAGAATACTGACCAATGAAACCAGGCTGTAGCAGACCTGTAGAATACTGACCAATGAATCCAGGCTGTAGCAGACCTGTAGAATACTGACCAATGAATCCAGGCTGTAGCAGACCTGTAGAATACTGGCCAATGAAACCAGGCTGTAGCAGACTTGTAGAATACTGACCAATGAAACCAGGCTGTAGCAGACCTGTAGAATACTGACCAATGAAACAAGGCTATAGCAGACCTGTAGAATACTGACCAATGAAACCAGGCTGTAGCAGACCTGTAGAATACTGACCAATGAAATCCGGCTGTAGCAGAGCTGTAGAATACTGACCAATGAAACCAGGCTGTAGCAGACCTGTAGCATACTGACCAATGAAACCAGGCTGTAGCAGACCTGTTGAATACTGACCAATGAAACCAGGCTGTAGCAGACCTGTAGAATACTGACCAATGAAACCAGACTGTAGCAGACCTCTAGAATACTGACCAATGTAACCAGGCTGTAGCAGACCTGTAGAATATTGACCAATGAAACCAGACTGTAGCAGACCTGTAGAATACTGACCAATGAAACCAGGCTGTAGCAGACCTGTAGAATACTGACCAATGAAACCAGGCTGTAGCAGACCTGTAGAATACTGACCAATGAAACCAGGCTGTAGCAGACCTGTAGAATACTGACCAATGAAACCAGGCTGTAGAAGACCTGTAAAATACTGACCAATGAAACCAGACTGTAGCAGACATGTAGAATACTGGCAAATGAAACCAGGCTGTAGCAGACCTGTAGAATACTGACCAATGAAACCAGACTGTAGCAGACTTGTAGAATACTGACCAATGAAACCAGGCTGTAGCAGACCTGTAGAATACTGACCAATGAAACCAGACTGTAGCAGAGCTCTAGAATACTGACCAATGTAACCAGGCTGTAGCAGACCTGTAGAATACTGACCAATGAAACCAGACTGTAGCAGACCTGTAGAATACTGACCAATGAAACCAGGCTGTAGCAGACCTGTAGAATACTGACCAATGAAACCAGGCTGTAGCAGACCTGTAGAATACTGACCAATGAATCCAGGCTGTAGCAGACCTGTAGAATACTGACCAATGAAACCAGGCTGTAGCAGACTTGTAGAATACTGACCAATGAAACCAGGCTGTAGCAGACCTGTAGAATACTGTCCAATGAAACCAGGCTGTAGCAGACCTGTAGAATACTGACCAATGAAACCAGGCTGTAGCAGACCTGTAGAATACTGACCAATGAAACCAGGCTGTAGCAGACCTGTAGAATACTGACCAATGAAACCAGGCTGTAGCAGACCTGTAGAATACTGACCAATGAAACCAGGCCGTAGAAGACCTCTATAATACTGACCAATGTAACCAGGCTGTAGCAGACCTGTAGAATACTGTCCAATGAAACCAGGCTGTAGCAGACCTGTAGAATACTGACCAATGAAACCAGGCTGTAGCAGACCTGTAGAATACTGACCAATGAAACCAGGCTGTAGCAGACCTGTAGAATACTGACCAATGAAACAAGGCTATAGCAGACCTGTAGAATACTGACCAATGAAACCAGGCTGTAACAGACCTGTAGAATACTGACCAATGAAATCCGGCTGTAGCAGAGCTGTAGAATACTGACCAATGAAACCAGGCTGTAGCAGACCTGTAGCATACTGACCAATGAAACCAGGCTGTAGCAGACCTGTAGAATACTGACCAATGAAACCAGGCTGTAGCAGACCTGTAGAATACTGACCAATGAAACCAGACTGTAGCAGACCTCTAGAATACTGACCAATGTAACCAGGCTGTAGCAGACCTGTAGAATATTGACCAATGAAACCAGACTGTAGCAGACCTGTAGAATACTGACCAATGAAACCAGGCTGTAGCAGACCTGTAGAATACTGACCAATGAAACCAGGCTGTAGCAGACCTGTAGAATACTGACCAATGAAACCAGGCTGTAGCAGACCTGTAGAATACTGACCAATGAAACCAGGCTGTAGAAGACCTGTAAAATACTGACCAATGAAACCAGACTGTAGCAGACCTGTAGAATACTGACAAATGAAACCAGGCTGTAGCAGACCTGTAGAATACTGACCAATGAAACCAGACTGTAGCAGACCTGTAGAATACTGACCAATGAAACCAGGCTGTAGCAGACCTGTAGAATACTGACCAATGAAACCAGACTGTAGCAGAGCTCTAGAATACTGACCAATGTAACCAGGCTGTAGCAGACCTGTAGAATACTGACCAATGAAACCAGACTGTAGCAGACCTGTAGAATACTGACCAATGAAACCAGGCTGTAGCAAACCTGTAGAATACTGACCAATGAAACCAGGCTGTAGCAGACCTGTAGAATACTGACCAATGAAACCAGGCTGTAGCAGACCTGTAGAATACTGACCAATGAAACCAGGCTGTAGAAGACCTGTAGAATACTGACCAATGAAACCAGACTGTAGCAGACCTGTAGAATACTGACAAATGAAACCAGGCTGTAGCAGACCTGTAGAATACTGACCAATGAAACCAGACTGTAGCAGACTTGTAGAATACTGACCAATGAAACCAGGCTGTCGCAGACCTGTAGAATACTGACCAATGAAACCAGACTGTAGCAGAGCTCTAGAATACTGACCAATGTAACCAGGCTGTAGCAGACCTGTAGAATACTGACCAATGAAACCAGACTGTAGCAGACCTGTAGAATACTGACCAATGAAACCAGGCTGTAGCAGACCTGTAGAATACTGACCAATGAAACCAGGCTGTAGCAGACCTGTAGAATACTGACCAATGAAACCAGGCTGTAGCAGACCTGTAGAATACTGACCAATGAAACCAGGCTGTAGCAGACTTGTAGAATACTGACCAATGAAACCAGGCTGTAGCAGACCTGTAGAATACTGTCCAATGAAACCAGGCTGTAGCAGACCTGTAGAATACTGACCAATGAAACCAGGCTGTAGCAGACCTGTAGAATACTGACCAATGAAACCAGACTGTAGCAAACCTGTAGAATACTGACCAATGAAACCAGGCTGTAGCAGACCTGTAGAATACTGACCAATGAAACCAGGCTGTAGCAGACCTGTAGAATACTGACCAATGAAATCCGGCTGTAGCAGAGCTGTAGAATACTGACCAATGAAACCAGGCTGTAGCAGACCTGTAGAATACTGACCAATGAAACCAGGCTGTAGCAGACCTGTAGAATACTGACCAATGAAACCAGACTGTAGCAGACCTCTAGAATACTGACAAATGTAACCAGGCTGTAGCAGACCTGTAGAATATTGACCAATGAAACCAGACTGTAGCAGACCTGTAGAATACTGACCAATGAAACCAGGCTGTAGCAGACCTGTCGAATACTGACCAATGAAACCAGGCTATAGCAGACCTGTAGAATACTGACCAATGAAACCAGGCTGTAGCAGACCTGTAGAATACTGACCAATGAAACCAGGCTGTAGAAGACCTGTAAAATACTGACCAATGAAACCAGACTGTAGCAGACCTGTAGAATACTGACAAATGAAACTAGGCTGTAGCAGACCTGTAGAATACTGACCAATGAAACCAGACTGTAGCAGACTTGTAGAATACTGACCAATGAAACCAGGCTGTAGCAGACCTGTAGAATACTGACCAATGAAACCAGACTGTAGCAGAGCTCTAGAATACTGACCAATGTAACCAGGCTGTAGCAGACCTGTAGAATACTGACCAATGAAACCAGACTGTAGCAGACCTGTAGAATACTGACCAATGAAACCAGGCTGTAGCAGACCTGTAGAATACTGACCAATGAAACCAGGCTCTAGCAGACCTATAGAATACTGACCAATGAAACCAGGCTGTAGCAGACCTGTAGAATACTGACCAATGAAACCAGGCTGTAGCAGACTTGTAGAATACTGACCACTGAAACCAGGCTGTAGCAGACCTGTAGAATACTGTCCAATGAAACCAGGCTGTAGCAGACCTGTAGAATACTGACCAATGAAACCAGGCTGTAGCAGACCTGTAGAATACTGACCAATGAAACCAGGCTGTAGCAGACCTGTAGAATACTGACCAATGAAACCAGGCTGTAGAAGACCTCTAGAATACTGACCAATGTAACCAGGCTGTAGCAGACCTGTAGAATATTGACCAATGAAACCAGACTGTAGCAGACCTGTAGAATACTGACCAATGAAACCAGGCTGTAGCAGACCTGTAGAATACTGACCAATGAAACCAGGTTGTAGCAGACCTGTAGAATACTGACCAATGAAACCAGGCTGTAGCAGACCTGTAGAATACTGACCAATGAAACCAGGCTGTAGCAAACTTGTAGAATACTGGCCAATGAAACCAGGCTGTAGCAGACATGTAGAATACTGACCAATGAAACCAGGCTGTAGAAGACCTGTAAAATACTGACCAATGAAACCAGACTGTAGCAGACCTGTAGAATACTGACAAATGAAACCAGGCTGTAGCAGACCTGTAGAATACTGACCAATGAAACCAGACTGTAGCAGACTTGTAGAATACTGACCAATGAAACCAGGCTGTAGCAGACCTGTAGAATACTGACCAATGAAACCAGACTGTAGCAGAGCTCTAGAATACTGACCAATGTAACCAGGCTGTAGCAGACCTGCAGAATACTGACCAATGAAACCAGACTGTAGCAGACCTGTAGAATACTGACCAATGAAACCAGGCTGTAGCAGACCTGTAGAATACTGACCAATGAAACCACGCTGTAGCAGACCTGTAGAATACTGACCAATGAAACCAGGCTGTAGCAGACCTGTAGAATACTGACCAATGAAACCAGGCTGTAGCAGACTTGTAGAATACTGACCACTAAAACCAGGCTGTAGCAGACCTGTAGAATACTGACCAATGAAACCAGACTGTAGCAGAGCTCTAGAATACTGACCAATGTAACCAGGCTGTAGCAGACCTGTAGAATACTGACCAATGAAACCAGACTGTAGCAGACCTGTAGAATACTGACCAATGAAACAAGGCTATAGCAGACCTGTAGAATACTGACCAATGAAACCAGGCTGTAACAGACCTGTAGAATACTGACCAATGAAATCCGGCTGTAGCAGAGCTGTAGAATACTGACCAATGAAACCAGGCTGTAGCAGACCTGTAGCATACTGACCAATGAAACCAGGCTGTAGCAGACCTGTAGAATACTGACCAATGAAACCAGGCTGTAGCAGACCTGTAGAATACTGACCAATGAAACCAGACTGTAGCAGACCTCTAGAATACTGACCAATGTAACCAGGCTGTAGCAGACCTGTAGAATATTGACCAATGAAACCAGACTGTAGCAGACCTGTAGAATACTGACCAATGAAACCAGGCTGTAGCAGACCTGTAGAATACTGACCAATGAAACCAGGCTGTAGCAGACCTGTAGAATACTGACCAATGAAACCAGGCTGTAGCAGACCTGTAGAATACTGACCAATGAAACCAGGCTGTAGAAGACCTGTAAAATACTGACCAATGAAACCAGACTGTAGCAGACCTGTAGAATACTGACAAATGAAACCAGGCTGTAGCAGACCTGTAGAATACTGACCAATGAAACCAGACTGTAGCAGACCTGTAGAATACTGACCAATGAAACCAGGCTGTAGCAGACCTGTAGAATACTGACCAATGAAACCAGACTGTAGCAGAGCTCTAGAATACTGACCAATGTAACCAGGCTGTAGCAGACCTGTAGAATACTGACCAATGAAACCAGACTGTAGCAGACCTGTAGAATACTGACCAATGAAACCAGGCTGTAGCAAACCTGTAGAATACTGACCAATGAAACCAGGCTGTAGCAGACCTGTAGAATACTGACCAATGAAACCAGGCTGTAGCAGACCTGTAGAATACTGACCAATGAAACCAGGCTGTAGAAGACCTGTAGAATACTGACCAATGAAACCAGACTGTAGCAGACCTGTAGAATACTGACAAATGAAACCAGGCTGTAGCAGACCTGTAGAATACTGACCAATGAAACCAGACTGTAGCAGACTTGTAGAATACTGACCAATGAAACCAGGCTGTCGCAGACCTGTAGAATACTGACCAATGAAACCAGACTGTAGCAGAGCTCTAGAATACTGACCAATGTAACCAGGCTGTAGCAGACCTGTAGAATACTGACCAATGAAACCAGACTGTAGCAGACCTGTAGAATACTGACCAATGAAACCAGGCTGTAGCAGACCTGTAGAATACTGACCAATGAAACCAGGCTGTAGCAGACCTGTAGAATACTGACCAATGAAACCAGGCTGTAGCAGACCTGTAGAATACTGACCAATGAAACCAGGCTGTAGCAGACTTGTAGAATACTGACCAATGAAACCAGGCTGTAGCAGACCTGTAGAATACTGTCCAATGAAACCAGGCTGTAGCAGACCTGTAGAATACTGACCAATGAAACCAGGCTGTAGCAGACCTGTAGAATACTGACCAATGAAACCAGACTGTAGCAAACCTGTAGAATACTGACCAATGAAACCAGGCTGTAGCAGACCTGTAGAATACTGACCAATGAAACCAGGCTGTAGCAGACCTGTAGAATACTGACCAATGAAATCCGGCTGTAGCAGAGCTGTAGAATACTGACCAATGAAACCAGGCTGTAGCAGACCTGTAGAATACTGACCAATGAAACCAGGCTGTAGCAGACCTGTAGAATACTGACCAATGAAACCAGACTGTAGCAGACCTCTAGAATACTGACAAATGTAACCAGGCTGTAGCAGACCTGTAGAATATTGACCAATGAAACCAGACTGTAGCAGACCTGTAGAATACTGACCAATGAAACCAGGCTGTAGCAGACCTGTCGAATACTGACCAATGAAACCAGGCTATAGCAGACCTGTAGAATACTGACCAATGAAACCAGGCTGTAGCAGACCTGTAGAATACTGACCAATGAAACCAGGCTGTAGAAGACCTGTAAAATACTGACCAATGAAACCAGACTGTAGCAGACCTGTAGAATACTGACAAATGAAACTAGGCTGTAGCAGACCTGTAGAATACTGACCAATGAAACCAGACTGTAGCAGACTTGTAGAATACTGACCAATGAAACCAGGCTGTAGCAGACCTGTAGAATACTGACCAATGAAACCAGACTGTAGCAGAGCTCTAGAATACTGACCAATGTAACCAGGCTGTAGCAGACCTGTAGAATACTGACCAATGAAACCAGACTGTAGCAGACCTGTAGAATACTGACCAATGAAACCAGGCTGTAGCAGACCTGTAGAATACTGACCAATGAAACCAGGCTCTAGCAGACCTATAGAATACTGACCAATGAAACCAGGCTGTAGCAGACCTGTAGAATACTGACCAATGAAACCAGGCTGTAGCAGACTTGTAGAATACTGACCACTGAAACCAGGCTGTAGCAGACCTGTAGAATACTGTCCAATGAAACCAGGCTGTAGCAGACCTGTAGAATACTGACCAATGAAACCAGGCTGTAGCAGACCTGTAGAATACTGACCAATGAAACCAGGCTGTAGCAGACCTGTAGAATACTGACCAATGAAACCAGGCTGTAGAAGACCTCTAGAATACTGACCAATGTAACCAGGCTGTAGCAGACCTGTAGAATATTGACCAATGAAACCAGACTGTAGCAGACCTGTAGAATACTGACCAATGAAACCAGGCTGTAGCAGACCTGTAGAATACTGACCAATGAAACCAGGTTGTAGCAGACCTGTAGAATACTGACCAATGAAACCAGGCTGTAGCAGACCTGTAGAATACTGACCAATGAAACCAGGCTGTAGCAAACTTGTAGAATACTGGCCAATGAAACCAGGCTGTAGCAGACATGTAGAATACTGACCAATGAAACCAGGCTGTAGAAGACCTGTAAAATACTGACCAATGAAACCAGACTGTAGCAGACCTGTAGAATACTGACAAATGAAACCAGGCTGTAGCAGACCTGTAGAATACTGACCAATGAAACCAGACTGTAGCAGACTTGTAGAATACTGACCAATGAAACCAGGCTGTAGCAGACCTGTAGAATACTGACCAATGAAACCAGACTGTAGCAGAGCTCTAGAATACTGACCAATGTAACCAGGCTGTAGCAGACCTGCAGAATACTGACCAATGAAACCAGACTGTAGCAGACCTGTAGAATACTGACCAATGAAACCAGGCTGTAGCAGACCTGTAGAATACTGACCAATGAAACCACGCTGTAGCAGACCTGTAGAATACTGACCAATGAAACCAGGCTGTAGCAGACCTGTAGAATACTGACCAATGAAACCAGGCTGTAGCAGACTTGTAGAATACTGACCACTAAAACCAGGCTGTAGCAGACCTGTAGAATACTGACCAATGAAACCAGACTGTAGCAGAGCTCTAGAATACTGACCAATGTAAACAGGCTGTAGCAGACCTGTAGAATACTGACCAATGAAACCAGACTGTAGCAGACCTGTAGAATACTGACCAATGAAACCAGGCTGTATAGCAGACCTGTAGAATACTGACCAATGAAACCAGGCTGTAGCAGACCTGTAGAATACTGACCAATGAATCCAGGCTGTAGCAGACCTGTAGAATACTGACAAATGAAACCAGGCTGTAGCAGACCTGTAGAATACTGACGAATGAAACCAGGCTGTAGAAGACCTGTAGAATACTGACCAATGAAACCAGACTGTAGCAGACCTGTAGAATACTGACAAATGAAACCAGGCTGTAGCAGACCTGTAGAATACTGACCAATGAAACCAGACTGTAGCAGACCTCTAGAATACTGACCAATGTAACCAGGCTGTAGCAGACCTGTAGAATATTGACCAATGAAACCAGGCTGTAGCAGACCTGTAGAATACTGACCAATGAAACCAGGCTGTAGCAGACCTGTAGAATACTGACCAATGAAACCAGGCTGTAGCAGACCTGTAGAATACTGACCAATGAAACCAGGCTGTAGAAGACCTGTAAAATACTGACCAATGAAACCAGACTGTAGCAGACCTGTAGAATACTGACAAATGAAACCAGGCTGTAGCAGACCTGTAGAATACTGACCAATGAAACCAGACTGTAGCAGACTTGTAGAATACTGACCAATGAAACCAGGCTGTAGCAGACCTGTAGAATACTGACCAATGAAACCAGACTGTAGCAGAGCTCTAGAATACTGACCAATGTAACCAGGCTGTAGCAGACCTGCAGAATACTGACCAATGAAACCAGACTGTAGCAGACCTGTAGAATACTGACCAATGAAACCAGGCTGTAGCAGACCTGTAGAATACTGACCAATGAAACCACGCTGTAGCAGACCTGTAGAATACTGACCAATGAAACCAGGCTGTAGCAGACCTGTAGAATACTGACCAATGAAACCAGGCTGTAGCAGACTTGTAGAATACTGACCAATAAAACCAGGCTGTAGCAGACCTGTAGAATACTGACCAATGAAACCAGACTGTAGCTGAGCTCTAGAATACTGACCAATGTAACCAGGCTGTAGCAGACCTGTAGAATACTGACCAATGAAACCAGACTGTAGCAGACCTGTAAAATACTGACCAATGAAACCAGGCTGTATAGCAGACCTGTAGAATACTGACCAATGAAACCAGGCTGTAGCAGACCTGTAGAATACTGACCAATGAATCCAGGCTGTAGCAGACCTGTAGAATACTGACCAATGAATCCAGGCTGTAGCAGACCTGTAGAATACTGGCCAATGAAACCAGGCTGTAGCAGACTTGTAGAATACTGACCAATGAAACCAGGCTGTAGCAGACCTGTAGAATACTGACCAATGAAACAAGGCTATAGCAGACCTGTAGAATACTGACCAATGAAACCAGGCTGTAGCAGACCTGTAGAATACTGACCAATGAAATCCGGCTGTAGCAGAGCTGTAGAATACTGACCAATGAAACCAGGCTGTAGCAGACCTGTAGCATACTGACCAATGAAACCAGGCTGTAGCAGACCTGTAGAATACTGACCAATGAAACCAGGCTGTAGCAGACCTGTAGAATACTGACCAATGAAACCAGACTGTAGCAGACCTCTAGAATACTGACCAATGTAACCAGGCTGTAGCAGACCTGTAGAATATTGACCAATGAAACCAGACTGTAGCAGACCTGTAGAATACTGACCAATGAAACCAGGCTGTAGCAGACCTGTAGAATACTGACCAATGAAACCAGGCTGTAGCAGACCTGTAGAATACTGACCAATGAAACCAGGCTGTAGCAGACCTGTAGAATACTGACCAATGAAACCAGGCTGTAGAAGACCTGTAAAATACTGACCAATGAAACCAGACTGTAGCAGACCTGTAGAATACTGGCAAATGAAACCAGGCTGTAGCAGACCTGTAGAATACTGACCAATGAAACCAGACTGTAGCAGACTTGTAGAATACTGACCAATGAAACCAGGCTGTAGCAGACCTGTAGAATACTGACCAATGAAACCAGACTGTAGCAGAGCTCTAGAATACTGACCAATGTAACCAGGCTGTAGCAGACCTGTAGAATACTGACCAATGAAACCAGACTGTAGCAGACCTGTAGAATACTGACCAATGAAACCAAGCTGTAGCAGACCTGTAGAATACTGACCAATGAAACCAGGCTGTAGCAGACCTGTAGAATACTGACCAATGAATCCAGGCTGTAGCAGACCTGTAGAATACTGACCAATGAAACCAGGCTGTAGCAGACTTGTAGAATACTGACCAATGAAACCAGGCTGTAGCAGACCTGTAGAATACTGTCCAATGAAACCAGGCTGTAGCAGACCTGTAGAATACTGACCAATGAAACCAGGCTGTAGCAGACCTGTAGAATACTGACCAATGAAACCAGGCTGTAGCAGACCTGTAGAATACTGACCAATGAAACCAGGCTGTAGCAGACCTGTAGAATACTGACCAATGAAACCAGGCTGTAGAAGACCTGTAGAATACTGTCCAATGAAACCAGGCTGTAGCAGACCTGTAGAATACTGACCAATGAAACCAGGCTGTAGCAGACCTGCAGAATACTGACCAATGAAACCAGGCTGTAGCAGACCTGTAGAATACTGACCAATGAAACAAGGCTATAGCAGACCTGTAGAATACTGACCAATGAAACCAGGCTGTAACAGACCTGTAGAATACTGACCAATGAAATCCGGCTGTAGCAGAGCTGTAGAATACTGACCAATGAAACCAGGCTGTAGCAGACCTGTAGCATACTGACCAATGAAACAAGGCTGTAGCAGACCTGTAGAATACTGACCAATGAAACCAGGCTGTAGCAGACCTGTAGAATACTGACCAATGAAACCAGACTGTAGCAGACCTCTAGAATACTGACCAATGTAACCAGGCTGTAGCAGACCTGTAGAATATTGACCAATGAAACCAGACTGTAGCAGACCTGTAGAATACTGACCAATGAAACCAGGCTGTAGCAGACCTGTAGAATACTGACCAATGAAACCAGGCTGTAGCAGACCTGTAGAATACTGACCAATGAAACCAGGCTGTAGCAGACCTGTAGAATACTGACCAATGAAACCAGGCTGTAGAAGACCTGTAAAATACTGACCAATGAAACCAGACTGTAGCAGACCTGTAGAATACTGACAAATGAAACCAGGCTGTAGCAGACCTGTAGAATACTGACCAATGAAAACAGACTGTAGCAGACCTGTAGAATACTGACCAATGAAACCAGGCTGTAGCAGACCTGTAGAATACTGACCAATGAAACCAGACTGTAGCAGAGCTCTAGAATACTGACCAATGTAACCAGGCTGTAGCAGACCTGTAGAATACTGACCAATGAAACCAGACTGTAGCAGACCTGTAGAATACTGACCAATGAAACCAGGCTGTAGCAGACCTGTAGAATACTGACCAATGAAACCAGGCTGTAGCAGACCTGTAGAATACTGACCAATGAAACCAGGCTGTAGCAGACCTGTAGAATACTGACCAATGAAACCAGGCTGTAGAAGACATGTAGAATACTGACCAATGAAACCAGACTGTAGCAGACCTGTAGAATACTGACAAATGAAACCAGGCTGTAGCAGACCTGTAGAATACTGACCAATGAAACCAGACTGTAGCAGACTTGTAGAATACTGACCAATGAAACCAGGCTGTAGCAGACCTGTAGAATACTGACCAATGAAACCAGACTGTAGCAGAGCTCTAGAATACTGACCAATGTAACCAGGCTGTAGCAGACCTGTAGAATACTGACCAATGAAACCAGACTGTAGCAGACCTGTAGAATACTGACCAATGAAACCAGGCTGTAGCAGACCTGTAGAATACTGACCAATGAAACCAGGCTGTAGCAGACCTGTAGAATACTGACCAATGAAACCAGGCTGTAGCAGACCTGTAGAATACTGACCAATGAAACCAGGCTGTAGCAGACTTGTAGAATACTGACCAATGAAACCAGGCTGTAGCAGACCTGTAGAATACTGTCCAATGAAACCAGGCTGTAGCAGACCTGTAGAATACTGACCAATGAAACCAGGCTGTAGCAGACCTGTAGAATACTGACCAATGAAACCAGGCTGTAGCAGACCTGTAGAATACTGACCAATGAAACAAGGCTATAGCAGACCTGTAGAATACTGACCAATGAAACCAGGCTGTAGCAGACCTGTAGAATACTGACCAATGAAATCCGGCTGTAGCAGAGCTGTAGAATACTGACCAATGAAACCAGGCTGTAGCAGACCTGTAGCATACTGACCAATGAAACCAGGCTGTAGCAGACCTGTAGAATACTGACCAATGAAATCAGGCTGCAGCAGACCTGTAGAATACTGACCAATGAAACCAGACTGTAGCAGACCTCTAGAATACGGACCAATGTAACCAGGCTGTAGCAGACCTGTAGCCTACTGACCAATGAAACCAGGCTGTAGCAGACCTGTAGAATACTGACCAATGAAACCAGGCTGTAGTAGACCTGTAGAATACTGACCAATGAAACCAGACTGTAGCAGACCTCTAGAATACTGACCAATGTAACCAGGCTGTAGCAGACCTGTAGAATATTGACCAATGAAACCAGACTGTAGCAGACCTGTAGAATACTGACCAATGAAACCAGGCTGTAGCAGACCTGTAGAATACTGACCAATGAAACCAGACTGTAGCAAACCTGTAGAATACTGACCAATGAAACCAGGCTGTAGCAGACCTGTAGAATACTGACCAATGAAACCAGGCTGTAGCAGACCTGTAGAATACTGACCAATGAAATCCGGCTGTAGCAGAGCTGTAGAATACTGACCAATGAAACCAGGCTGTAGCAGACCTGTAGAATACTGACCAATGAAACCAGGCTGTAGCAGACCTGTAGAATACTGACCAATGAAACCAGACTGTAGCAGACCTCTAGAATACTGACAAATGTAACCAGGCTGTAGCAGACCTGTAGAATATTGACCAATGAAACCAGACTGTAGCAGACCTGTAGAATTCTGACCAATGAAACCAGGCTGTAGCAGACCTGTAGAATACTGACCAATGAAACCAGGCTATAGCAGACCTGTAGAATACTGACCAATGAAACCAGGCTGTAGCAGACCTGTAGAATACTGACCAATGAAACCAGGCTGTAGAAGACCTGTAAAATACTGACCAATGAAACCAGACTGTAGCAGACCTGTAGAATACTGACAAATGAAACTAGGCTGTAGCAGACCTGTAGAATACTGACCAATGAAACCAGACTGTAGCAGACTTGTAGAATACTGACCAATGAAACCAGGCTGTAGCAGACCTGTAGAATACTGACCAATGAAACCAGACTGTAGCAGAGCTCTAGAATACTGACCAATGTAACCAGGCTGTAGCAGACCTGTAGAATACTGACCAATGAAACCAGACTGTAGCAGACCTGTAGAATACTGACCAATGAAACCAGGCTGTAGCAGACCTGTAGAATACTGACCAATGAAACCAGGCTGTAGCAGACCTATAGAATACTGACCAATGAAACCAGGCTGTAGCAGACCTGTAGAATACTGACCAATGAAACCAGGCTGTAGCAGACTTGTAGAATACTGACCACTGAAACCAGGCTGTAGCAGACCTGTAGAATACTGTCCAATGAAACCAGGCTGTAGCAGACCTGTAGAATACTGACCAATGAAACCAGGCTGTAGCAGACCTGTAGAATACTGACCAATGAAACCAGGCTGTAGCAGACCTGTAGAATACTGACCAATGAAACCAGGCTGTAGAAGACCTCTAGAATACTGACCAATGTAACCAGGCTGTAGCAGACCTGTAGAATATTGACCAATGAAACCAGACTGTAGCAGACCTGTAGAATACTGACCAATGAGACCAGGCTGTAGCAGACCTGTAGAATACTGACCAATGAAACCAGGTTGTAGCAGACCTGTAGAATACTGACCAATGAAACCAGGCTGTAGCAGACCTGTAGAATACTGACCAATGAAACCAGACTGTAGAAGACCTGTAGAATACTGACCAATGAAACCAGACTGTAGCAGACCTGTAGAATACTGACAAATGAAACCAGGCTGTAGCAGACCTGTAGAATACTGACCAATGAAACCAGACTGTAGCAGACTTGTAGAATACTGACCAATGAAACCAGGCTGTAGCAGACCTGTAGAATACTGACCAATGAAACCAGACTGTAGCAGAGCTCTAGAATACTGACCAATGTAACCAGGCTGTAGCAGACCTGTAGAATACTGACCAATGAAACCAGACTGTAGCAGACCTGTAGAATACTGACCAATGAAACCAGGCTGTAGCAGACCTGTAGAATACTGACCAATGAAACCAGGCTGTAGCAGACCTGTAGAATACTGACCAATGAAACCAGGCTGTAGCAGACTTGTAGAATACTGACCAATGAAACCAGGCTGTAGCAGACCTGTAGAATACTGTCCAATGAAACCAGGCTGTAGCAGACCTGTAGAATACTGACCAATGAAACCAGGCTGTAGTAGACCTGTAGAATACTGACCAATGAAACCAGACTGTAGCAGACCTCTAGAATACTGACCAATGTAACCAGGCTGTAGCAGACCTGTAGAATATTGACCAATGAAACCAGACTGTAGCAGACCTGTAGAATACTGACCAATGAAACCAGGCTGTAGCAGACCTGTAGAATACTGACCAATGAAACCAGACTGTAGGAAACCTGTAGAATACTGACCAATGAAACCAGGCTGTAGCAGACCTGTAGAATACTGACCAATGAAACCAGGCTGTCGAAGACCTGTAGAATACTGACCAATGAAACCAGGCTGTAGCAGACATGTAGAATACTGACCAATGAAACCAGGCTGTAGCAGACCTGTAGAATACTGACCAATGAAACCAGGCTGTAGCAGACCTGTAGAATACTGACCAATGAAACCAGGCTGTAGCAGACCTCTAGAATACTGACCAATGTAACCAGGCTGTAGCAGACCTGTAGAATACTGACCAATGAAACCAGGCTGTGGCAGACCTGTAGAATACCGACCAATGAAACCAGGCTGTAGAAGACCTGTAGAATACTGACCAATGAAACCAGGCTGTAGCAGACATGTAGAGTACTGACCAATGAAACCAGGCTGTAGCATACCTGTAGAATACTGACCAATGAAACCAGGCTATAGCAGACCTGTAGAATACTGACCAATGAAACCAGGCTGTAGCAGACCTGTAGAATACTGACCAATGAAACCAGGCTGTAGCGGACCTGTAGAATACTGACCAATGAAACCAGGCTGTAGCAGACCTGTAGAATACTGACCAATGAAACCAGGCTGTAGCAGACCTGTAGAATACTGACCAATGAAACCAGACTGTAGCAGACCTCTAGAATACTGACCAATGTAACCAGGCTATAGCAGACCTGTAGCATACTGACCAATGAAACCAGGCTGTAGCAGACCTGTAGAATACTGACCAATGAAACCAGGCTGTAGTAGACCTGTAGAATACTGACCAATGAAACCAGACTGTAGCAGACCTCTAGAATACTGACCAATGTAACCAGGCTGTAGCAGACCTGTAGAATATTGACCAATGAAACCAGACTGTAGCAGACCTGTAGAATACTGACCAATGAAACCAGGCTGTAGCAGACCTGTAGAATACTGACCAATGAAACCAGACTGTAGCAAACCTGTAGAATACTGACCAATGAAACCAGGCTGTAGCAGACCTGTAGAATACTGACCAATGAAACCAGGCTGTCGAAGACCTGTAGGATACTGACCAATGAAACCAGGCTGTAGCAGACATGTAGAATACTGACCAATGAAACCAGGCTGTAGCAGACCTGTAGAATACTGACCAATGAAACCAGGCTGTAGCAGACCTGTAGAATACTGACCAATGAAACCAGGCTGTAGCAGACCTCTAGAATACTGACCAATGTAACCAGGCTGTAGCAGACCTGTAGAATACTGACCAATGAAACCAGGCTGTAGCAGACCTGTAGAATACTGACCAATGAAACCAGGCTGTAGAAGACCTGTAGAATACTGACCAATGAAACCAGGCTGTAGCAGCCCTGTAGAATACTGACCAATGAAACCAGACTGTAGCAAACCTGTAGAATACTGACCAATGAAACCAGGCTGTAGCAGACCTGTAGAATACTGACCAATGAAACCAGGCTGTAGCAGACCTCTAGAATACTGACCAATGAAACCAGGCTGTAGCAGACATGTAGAATACTGACCAATGAAACCAGGCTGTAGCAGACCTGTAGAATACTGACCAATGAAACCAGGCTGTAGCAGACCTGTAGAATACTGACCAATGAAACCAGGCTGTAGCAGACCTGTAGAATACTGACCAATGAAACCAGACTGTAGCAGACCTGTAGAATACTGACAAATGAAACCAGGCTGTAGCAGACCTGTAGAATACTGACCAATGAAACCAGGCTGTAGCAGACCTGTAGAATACTGACAAATGAAACCAGGCTGTAGCAGACCTGTAGAATACTGTCCAATGAAACTAGGCTGTAGCAGACCTGTAGAATACTGACCAATGAAACCAGGCTGTAGCAGACCTGTAGAATACTGACCAATGAAACCAGACTGTAGCAGAGCTGTAGAATACTGACCAATGAAACCAGGCTGTAGCAGACCTGTAGAATACTGACCAATGAAACCAGGCTGTAGCAGACCTGTAGAATACTGACCAATGAAACAGGCTGTAGCAGACCTGTAGAATACTGACCAATGAAACCAGGCTGTAGCAGACGTGTAGAATACTGATGAATGAAACCAGGCTGTAGCAGACCTGTAGAATACTGACCAATGAAACCAGGCTGTAGCAGACCTGTAGAATACTGACCAATGAAACCAGGCTGTAGCAGACCTGTAGAATACTAACCAATGAAACCAGGCTGTAGCAGACCTGTAGAATACTGACCAATGAAACCAGGCTGTAGAAGACCTGTAGAATACTGACCAATGAAACCAGGCTGTAGTAGACCTGTAGAATACTGACCAATGAAACTAGGCTGTAGTAGACCTGTAGAATACTGACCAATGAAACCAGGCTGTAGCTGACCTGTAGAATACTGACCAATGAAACCAGACTGTAGCAGACCTGTAGAATACTGACCAATGAAACCAGGCTGTAGCAGACCTCTAGAATACTGACCAATGAAACCAGACTGTAGCAAACCTGTAGAATACTGACCAATGAAACCAGGCTGTAGCAGACCTGTAGAATACTGACCAATGAAACCAGGCTGTAGAAGACTTGTAGAATACTGACCAATGAAACCAGGCTGTAGCAGACCTGTAGAATACTGACCAATGAAACCAGGCTGTAGCAGACCTGTAGAATACTGACCAATGAAACCAGGCTGTAGCAGACCTGTAGATTACTGACCAATGAAACCAGGCTGTAGCAGACCTGTAGAATACTGACAAATGAAACCAGGCTGTAGCAGATCTGTAGAATACTGACCAATGAAACTAGGCTGTAGCAGACCTGTAGAATACTGACCAATGAAACCAGGCTGTAGCAGACCTGTAGAATACTGACCAATGAAACCAGACTGTAGCAGAGCTGTAGAATACTGACCAATGAAACTAGGCTGTAGCAGACCTGTAGAATACTGACCAATGAAACCAGGCTGTAGCAGACCTGTAGAATACTGACCAATGAAACAGGCTGTAGCAGACCTGTAGAATACTGACCAATGAAACCAGGCTGTAGCAGACGTGTAGAATACTGACGAATGAAACCAGGCTGTAGCAGACCTGTAGAATACTGACCAATGAAACCAGGCTGTAGCAGACCTGTAGAATACTGACCAATGAAACCAGGCTGTAGCAGACCTGTAGAATACTAACCAATGAAACCAGGCTGTAGCAGACCTGTAGAATACTGACCAATGAAACCAGGCTATAGAAGACCTGTAGAATACTGACCAATGAAACCAGGCTGTAGTAGACCTGTAGAATACTGACCAATGAAACCAGGCTGTAGTAGACCTGTAGAATACTGACCAATGAAACCAGGCTGTAGCTGACCTGTAGAATACTGACCAATGAAACCAGACTGTAGCAGACCTGTAGAATACTGACCAATGAAACCAGGCTGTAGCAGACCTCTAGAATACTGACCAATGAAACCAGACTGTAGCAAACCTGTAGAATACTGACCAATGAAACCAGGCTGTAGCAGACCTGTAGAATACTGACCAATGAAACCAGGCTGTAGAAGACCTGTAGAATACTGACCAATGAAACTAGGCTGTAGCAGACCTGTAGAATACTGACCAATGAAACCAGGCTGTAGCGGACCTGTAGAATACTGACCAATGAAACCAGGCTGTAGCAGACCTGGAGAATACTGACCAATGAAACGAGGCTGTAGCAGACCTCTAGAATACTGACCAATGAAATCAGACTGTAGCAGTCCTGTAGAATACTGACCAATGAAACCAGACTGTAGCAGACCTCTAGAATACTGACCAATGAAACCAGGCTGTAGCAGACTTGTAGAATACTGACCAATGAAACCAGGCTGTAGCAGACCTGTAGAATACTGACCAATGAAACCAGGCTGTAGCAGACCTGTAGAATACTGACCAATGAAACCAGGCTGTAGCAGACCTGTAGATTACTGACCAATGAAACCAGGCTGTAGCAGACCTGTAGAATACTGACAAATGAAACCAGGCTGTAGCAGACCTGTAGAATACTGACCAATGAAACTAGGCTGTAGCAGACCTGTAGAATACTGACCAATGAAACCAGGCTGTAGCAGACCTGTAGAATACTGACCAATGAAACCAGACTGTAGCAGAGCTGTAGAATACTGACCAATGAAACCAGGCTGTAGCAGACCTGTAGAATACTGACCAATGAAACCAGGCTGTAGCAGACCTGTAGAATACTGACCAATGAAACAGGCTGTAGCAGACCTGTAGAATACTGACCAATGAAACCAGGCTGTAGCAGACGTGTAGAATACTGACGAATGAAACCAGGCTGTAGCAGACCTGTAGAATACTGACCAATGAAACCAGGCTGTAGCAGACCTGTAGAATACTGACCAATGAAACCAGGCTGTAGCAGACCTGTAGAATACTAACCAATGAAACCAGGCTGTAGCAGACCTGTAGAATACTGACCAATGAAACCAGGCTGTAGAAGACCTGTAGAATACTGACCAATGAAACCAGGCTGTAGTAGACCTGTAGAATACTGACCAATGAAACCAGGCTGTAGTAGACCTGTAGAATACTGACCAATGAAACCAGGCTGTAGCTGACCTGTAGAATACTGACCAATGAAACCAGACTGTAGCAGACCTGTAGAATACTGACCAATGAAACCAGGCTGTAGCAGACCTCTAGAATACTGACCAATGAAACCAGACTGTAGCAAACCTGTAGAATACTGACCAATGAAACCAGGCTGTAGCAGACCTGTAGAATACTGACCAATGAAACCAGGCTGTAGAAGACCTGTAGAATACTGACCAATGAAACCAGGCTGTAGCAGACATGTAGAATACTGACCAATGAAACCAGGCTGTAGCATACCTGTAGAATACTGACCAATGAAACCAGGCTATAGCAGACCTGTAGAATACTGACCAATGAAACCAGGCTGTAGCAGACCTGTAGAATACTGACCAATGAAACCAGGCTGTAGCGGACCTGTAGAATACTGACCAATGAAACCAGGCTGTAGCAGACCTGGAGAATACTGACCAATGAAACGAGGCTGTAGCAGACCTCTAGAATACTGACCAATGAAATCAGACTGTAGCAGTCCTGTAGAATACTGACCAATGAAACCAGACTGTAGCAGACCTCTAGAATACTGACCAATGAAACCAGGCTGTAGCAGACCTCTAGAATACTGACCAATGAAACCAGGCTGTAGCAGACCTGTAGAATACTGACCAATGAAACCAGACTGTATCAGACCTCTAGAATACTGACCAATGAAACCAGGCTGTAGCAGACCTCTAGAATACTGACCAATGAAACCTGGCTGTAGCAGACCTGTAGAATACTGACCAATGAAACCAGGCTGTAGCAGACCTGTATAATACTGACCAATGAAACCAGGCTGTCGAAGACCTGTAGAATACTGACCAATGAAACCAGGCTGTAGCAGACATGTAGAATACTGACCAATGAAACCAGGCTGTAGCAGACCTGTAGAATACTGACCAATGAAACAAGGCTGTAGCAGACCTGTAGAATACTGACCAATGAAACCAGGCTGTAGCAGACCTCTAGAATACTGACCAATGTAACCAGGCTGTAGCAGACCTGTAGAATACTGACCAATGAAACCAGGCTGTAGCAGACCTGTAGAATACTGACCAATGAAACCAGGCTGTAGAAGACCTGTAGAATACTGACCAATGAAACCAGGCTGTAGCAGCCCTGTAGAATACTGACCAATGAAACCAGACTGTAGCAAACCTGTAGAATACTGACCAATGAAACCAGGCTGTAGCAGACCTGTAGAATACTGACCAATGAAACCAGGCTGTAGCAGACCTGTAGAATACTGACCAATGAAACCAGGCTGTAGCAGACATGTAGAATACTGACCAATGAAACCAGGCTGTAGCAGACCTGTAGAATACTGACCAATGAAACCAGGCTGTAGCAGACCTGTAGAATACTGACCAATGAAACCAGGCTGTAGCAGACCTGTAGAATACTGACCAATGAAACCAGGCTGTAGCAGACCTGTAGAATACTGACCAATGAAACCAGACTGTAGAAGACCTGTAGAATACTGACCAATGAAACCAAACTGTAGCAGACCTGTAGAATACTGACAAATGAAACCAGGCTGTAGCAGACCTGTAGAATACTGACCAATGAAACCAGACTGTAGCAGACTTGTAGAATACTGACCAATGAAACCAGGCTGTAGCAGACCTGTAGAATACTGACCAATGAAACCAGGCTGTAGCAGACCTCTAGAATACTGACCAATGTAACCAGGCTGTAGCAGACCTGTAGAATACTGACCAATGAAACCAGACTGTAGCAGACCTGTAGAATACTGAGCAATGAAACCAGGCTGTAGCAGACCTGTAGAATACTGAGCAATGAAACCAGGCTGTAGCAGACCTGTAGAATACTTACCAATGAAACCAGGCTGTAGCAGACCTGTAGAATACTGACCAATGAAACCAGGCTGTAGCAGACTTGTAGAATACTGACCAATGAAACCAGGCTGTAGCAGACCTGTAGAATACTGACCAATGAAACCAGGCTGTAGCAGACCTGTAGAATACTGACCAATGAAACCAGGCTGTAGCAGACCTGTAGATTACTGACCAATGAAACCAGGCTGTAGCAGACCTGTAGAATACTGACAAATGAAACCAGGCTGTAGCAGACCTGTAGAATACTGACCAATGAAACTAGGCTGTAGCAGACCTGTAGAATACTGACCAATGAAACCAGGCTGTAGCAGACCTGTAGAATACTGACCAATGAAACCAGACTGTAGCAGAGCTGTAGAATACTGACCAATGAAACCAGGCTGTAGCAGACCTGTAGAATACTGACCAATGAAACCAGGCTGTAGCAGACCTGTAGAATACTGACCAATGAAACAGGCTGTAGCAGACCTGTAGAATACTGACCAATGAAACCAGGCTGTAGCAGACGTGTAGAATACTGACGAATGAAACCAGGCTGTAGCAGACCTGTAGAATACTGACCAATGAAACCAGGCTGTAGCAGACCTGTAGAATACTGACCAATGAAACCAGGCTGTAGCAGACCTGTAGAATACTAAACAATGAAACCAGGCTGTAGCAGACCTGTAGAATACTGACCAATGAAACCAGGCTGTAGAAGACCTGTAGAATACTGACCAATGAAACCAGGCTGTAGTAGACCTGTAGAATACTGACCAATGAAACCAGGCTGTTGTAGACCTGTAGAATACTGACCAATGAAACCAGGCTGTAGCTGACCTGTAGAATACTGACCAATGAAACCAGACTGTAGCAGACCTGTAGAATACTGACCAATGAAACCAGGCTGTAGCAGACCTCTAGAATACTGACCAATGAAACCAGACTGTAGCAAACCTGTAGAATACTGACCAATGAAACCAGGCTGTAGCAGACCTGTAGAATACTGACCAATGAAACCAGACTGTAGCAGACCTGTAGAATACTGACCAATGAAACCAGGCTGTAGCAGACCTGTAGAATACTGACCAATGAAACCAGGCTGTAGCAGACCTGGAGAATACTGACCAATGAAACGAGGCTGTAGCAGACCTCTAGAATACTGACCAATGAAATCAGACTGTAGCAGTCCTGTAGAATACTGACCAATGAAACCAGACTGTAGCAGACCTCTAGAATACTGACCAATGAAACCAGGCTGTAGCAGACCTCTAGAATACTGACCAATGAAACCAGGCTGTAGCAGACCTGTAGAATACTGACCAATGAAACCAGACTGTATCAGACCTCTAGAATACTGACCAATGAAACCAGGCTGTAGCAGACCTCTAGAATACTGACCAATGAAACCTGGCTGTAGCAGACCTGTAGAATACTGACCAATGAAACCAGGCTGTAGCAGACCTGTAGAATACTGACCAATGAAACCAGGCTGTAGCAGACCTGTAGAATACTGACCAGTGAAACCAGACTGCAGCAGACATGTAGAATACTGACCAATGAAACCAGGCTGTAGCAGACCTGTAGAATACTGACCAATGAAACCAGGCTGTAGCAGACCTGTAGAATACTGACCAATGAAACCAGGCTGTAGCAGACCTGTAGAATACTGACCAATGAAACCAGACTGTAGCAGACCTGTAGATTACTGACGAATGAAACCAGGCTGTAGCAGACCTGTAGAATACTGACAAATGAAACCAGGCTGTAGCAGACCTGTAGAATACTGACCAATGAAACTAGGCTGTAGCAGACCTGTAGAATACTGACCAATGAAACCAGGCTGTAGCAGACCTGTAGAATACTGACCAATGAAACCAGACTGTAGCAGAGCTGTAGAATACTGACCAATGAAACCAGGCTGTAGCGTACCTGTAGAATACTGACCAATGAAACCAGGCTGTAGCAGACTTGTAGAATACTGACCAATGAAACCAGGCTGTAGCAGACCTGTAGAATACTGACCAATGAAACCAGGCTGTAGAAGACCTGTAGAATACTGACCAATGAAACCAGGCTGTAGCAGACCTGTAGAATACTGACCAATGAAACCAGGCTGTAGCGGACCTGTAGAATACTGACCAATGAAACCAGGCTGTAGCAGACCTGGAGAATACTGACCAATGAAACGAGGCTGTAGCAGACCTCTAGAATACTGACCAATGAAATCAGACTGAAGCAGTCCTGTAGAATACTGACCAATGAAACCAGACTGTAGCAGACCTCTAGAATACTGACCAATGAAACCAGGCTGTAGCAGACCTCTAGAATACTGACCAATGAAACCAGGCTGTAGCAGACTTGTAGAATACTGACCAATGAAACCAGGCTGTAGCAGACCTGTAGAATACTGACCAATGAAACCAGGCTGTAGCAGACCTGTAGAATACTGACCAATGAAACCAGACTGTAGCAGACCTGTAGATTACTGACCAATGAAACCAGGCTGTAGCAGACCTTTAGAATACTGACAAATGAAACCAGGCTGTAGCAGACCTGTAGAATACTGACCAATGAAACTAGGCTGTAGCAGACCTGTAGAATACTGACCAATGAAACAGGCTGTAGCAGACCTGTAGAATACTGACCAATGAAACCAGGCTGTAGCAGACGTGTAGAATACTGACGAATGAAACCAGGCTGTAGCAGACCTGTAGAATACTGACCAATGAAACCAGGCTGTAGCAGACCTGTAGAATACTGACCAATGAAACCAGGCTGTGGCAGACCTGTAGAATACTAACCAATGAAACCAGGCTGTAGCAGACCTGTAGAATACTGACCAATGAAACCAGGCTGTAGAAGACCTGTAGAATACTGACCAATGAAACCAGGCTGTAGTAGACCTGTAGAATACTGACCAATGAAACCAGGCTGTAGTAGACCTGTAGAATACTGACCAATGAAACCAGGCTGTAGCTGACCTGTAGAATACTGACCAATGAAACCAGACTGTAGCAGACCTGTAGATTACTGACCAATGAAACCAGGCTGTAGCAGACCTCTAGAATACTGACCAATGAAACCAGACTGTAGCAAACCTGTAGAATACTGACCAATGAAACCAGGCTGTAGCAGACCTGTAGAATACTGACCAATGAAACCAGGCTGTAGAAGACCTGTAGAATACTGACCAATGAAACCAGGCTGTAGCAGACATGTAGAATACTGACCAATGAAACCAGGCTGTAGCATACCTGTAGAATACTGACCAATGAAACCAGGCTATAGCAGACCTGTAGAATACTGACCAATGAAACCAGGCTGTAGCAGACCTGTAGAATACTGACCAATGAAACCAGGCTGTAGCGGACCTGTAGAATACTGACCAATGAAACCAGGCTGTAGCAGACCTGGAGAATACTGACCAATGAAACGAGGCTGTAGCAGACCTCTAGAATACTGACCAATGAAATCAGACTGTAGCAGTCCTGTAGAATACTGACCAATGAAACCAGACTGTAGCAGACATCTAGAATACTGACCAATGAAACCAGGCTGTAGCAGACCTCTAGAATA
The DNA here is from genome assembly GCA_964016885.1 of Eledone cirrhosa. Lineage (NCBI taxonomy): Eukaryota > Metazoa > Mollusca > Cephalopoda > Octopoda > Eledonidae > Eledone > Eledone cirrhosa. The sequence goes on from OZ024745.1 coordinate 13,218,725, forward strand.
CTGACCAATGAAACCAGACTGTATCAGACCTCTAGAATACTGACCAATGAAACCAGGCTGTAGCAGACCTCTAGAATACTGACCAATGAAACCTGGCTGTAGCAGACCTGTAGAATACTGACCAATGAAACCAGGCTGTAGCAGACCTGTAGAATACTGACCAATGAAACCAGGCTGTCGAAGACCTGTAGAATACTGACCAATGAAACCAGGCTGTAGCAGACATGTAGAATACTGACCAATGAAACCAGGCTGTAGCAGACCTGTAGAATACTGACCAATGAAACCAGGCTGTAGCAGACCTGTAGAATACTGACCAATGAAACCAGGCTGTAGCAGACCTCTAGAATACTGACCAATGTAACCAGGCTGTAGCAGACCTGTAGAATACTGACCAATGAAACCAGGCTGTAGCAGACCTGTAGAATACTGACCAATGAAACCAGGCTGTAGAAGACCTGTAGAATACTGACCAATGAAACCAGGCTGTAGCAGCCCTGTAAATACTGACCAATGAAACCAGACTGTAGCAAACCTGTAGAATACTGACCAATGAAACCAGGCTGTAGCAGACCTGTAGAATACTGACCAATGAAACCAGGCTGTAGCAGACCTGTAGAATACTGACCAATGAAACCAGGCTGTAGCAGACCTGTAGATTACTGACCAATGAAACCAGGCTGTAGCAGACCTGTAGAATACTGACAAATGAAACCAGGCTGTAGCAGATCTGTAGAATACTGACCAATGAAACTAGGCTGTAGCAGACCTGTAGAATACTGACCAATGAAACCAGGCTGTAGCAGACCTGTAGAATACTGACCAATGAAACCAGACTGTAGCAGAGCTGTAGAATACTGACCAATGAAACCAGGCTGTAGCAGACCTGTAGAATACTGACCAATGAAACCAGGCTGTAGCAGACCTGTAGAATACTGACCAATGAAACAGGCTGTAGCAGACCTGTAGAATACTGACCAATGAAACCAGGCTGTAGCAGACGTGTAGAATACTGACGAATGAAACCAGGCTGTAGCAGACCTGTAGAATACTGACCAATGAAACCAGGCTGTAGCAGACCTGTAGAATACTGACCAATGAAACCAGGCTGTAGCAGACCTGTAGAATACTAACCAATGAAACCAGGCTGTAGCAGACCTGTAGAATACTGACCAATGAAACCAGGCTATAGAAGACCTGTAGAATACTGACCAATGAAACCAGGCTGTAGTAGACCTGTAGAATACTGACCAATGAAACCAGGCTGTAGTAGACCTGTAGAATACTGACCAATGAAACCAGGCTGTAGCTGACCTGTAGAATACTGACCAATGAAACCAGACTGTAGCAGACCTGTAGAATACTGACCAATGAAACCAGGCTGTAGCAGACCTCTAGAATACTGACCAATGAAACCAGACTGTAGCAAACCTGTAGAATACTGACCAATGAAACCAGGCTGTAGCAGACCTGTAGAATACTGACCAATGAAACCAGGCTGTAGAAGACCTGTAGAATACTGACCAATGAAACTAGGCTGTAGCAGACCTGTAGAATACTGACCAATGAAACCAGGCTGTAGCGGACCTGTAGAATACTGACCAATGAAACCAGGCTGTAGCAGACCTGGAGAATACTGACCAATGAAACGAGGCTGTAGCAGACCTCTAGAATACTGACCAATGAAATCAGACTGTAGCAGTCCTGTAGAATACTGACCAATGAAACCAGACTGTAGCAGACCTCTAGAATACTGACCAATGAAACCAGGCTGTAGCAGACTTGTAGAATACTGACCAATGAAACCAGGCTGTAGCAGACCTGTAGAATACTGACCAATGAAACCAGGCTGTAGCAGACCTGTAGAATACTGACCAATGAAACCAGGCTGTAGCAGACCTGTAGATTACTGACCAATGAAACCAGGCTGTAGCAGACCTGTAGAATACTGACAAATGAAACCAGGCTGTAGCAGACCTGTAGAATACTGACCAATGAAACTAGGCTGTAGCAGACCTGTAGAATACTGACCAATGAAACCAGGCTGTAGCAGACCTGTAGAATACTGACCAATGAAACCAGACTGTAGCAGAGCTGTAGAATACTGACCAATGAAACCAGGCTGTAGCAGACCTGTAGAATACTGACCAATGAAACCAGGCTGTAGCAGACCTGTAGAATACTGACCAATGAAACAGGCTGTAGCAGACCTGTAGAATACTGACCAATGAAACCAGGCTGTAGCAGACGTGTAGAATACTGACGAATGAAACCAGGCTGTAGCAGACCTGTAGAATACTGACCAATGAAACCAGGCTGTAGCAGACCTGTAGAATACTGACCAATGAAACCAGGCTGTAGCAGACCTGTAGAATACTAACCAATGAAACCAGGCTGTAGCAGACCTGTAGAATACTGACCAATGAAACCAGGCTGTAGAAGACCTGTAGAATACTGACCAATGAAACCAGGCTGTAGTAGACCTGTAGAATACTGACCAATGAAACCAGGCTGTAGTAGACCTGTAGAATACTGACCAATGAAACTAGGCTGTAGCTGACCTGTAGAATACTGACCAATGAAACCAGACTGTAGCAGACCTGTAGAATACTGACCAATGAAACCAGGCTGTAGCAGACCTCTAGAATACTGACCAATGAAACCAGACTGTAGCAAACCTGTAGAATACTGACCAATGAAACCAGGCTGTAGCAGACCTGTAGAATACTGACCAATGAAACCAGGCTGTAGAAGACCTGTAGAATACTGACCAATGAAACCAGGCTGTAGCAGACATGTAGAATACTGACCAATGAAACCAGGCTGTAGCATACCTGTAGAATACTGACCAATGAAACCAGGCTATAGCAGACCTGTAGAATACTGACCAATGAAACCAGGCTGTAGCAGACCTGTAGAATACTGACCAATGAAACCAGGCTGTAGCGGACCTGTAGAATACTGACCAATGAAACCAGGCTGTAGCAGACCTGGAGAATACTGACCAATGAAACGAGGCTGTAGCAGACCTCTAGAATACTGACCAATGAAATCAGACTGTAGCAGTCCTGTAGAATACTGACCAATGAAACCAGACTGTAGCAGACCTCTAGAATACTGACCAATGAAACCAGGCTGTAGCAGACCTCTAGAATACTGACCAATGAAACCAGGCTGTAGCAGACCTGTAGAATACTGACCAATGAAACCAGACTGTATCAGACCTCTAGAATACTGACCAATGAAACCAGGCTGTAGCAGACCTCTAGAATACTGACCAATGAAACCTGGCTGTAGCAGACCTGTAGAATACTGACCAATGAAACCAGGCTGTAGCAGACCTGTATAATACTGACCAATGAAACCAGGCTGTCGAAGACCTGTAGAATACTGACCAATGAAACCAGGCTGTAGCAGACATGTAGAATACTGACCAATGAAACCAGGCTGTAGCAGACCTGTAGAATACTGACCAATGAAACCAGGCTGTAGCAGACCTGTAGAATACTGACCAATGAAACCAGGCTGTAGCAGACCTCTAGAATACTGACCAATGTAACCAGGCTGTAGCAGACCTGTAGAATACTGACCAATGAAACCAGGCTGTAGCAGACCTGTAGAATACTGACCAATGAAACCAGGCTGTAGAAGACCTGTAGAATACTGACCAATGAAACCAGGCTGTAGCAGCCCTGTAGAATACTGACCAATGAAACCAGACTGTAGCAAACCTGTAGAATACTGACCAATGAAACCAGGCTGTAGCAGACCTGTAGAATACTGACCAATGAAACCAGGCTGTAGCAGACCTGTAGAATACTGACCAATGAAACCAGGCTGTAGCAGACATGTAGAATACTGACCAATGAAACCAGGCTGTAGCAGACCTGTAGAATACTGACCAATGAAACCAGGCTGTAGCAGACCTGTAGAATACTGACCAATGAAACCAGGCTGTAGCAGACCTGTAGAATACTGACCAATGAAACCAGGCTGTAGCAGACCTGTAGAATACTGACCAATGAAACCAGACTGTAGAAGACCTGTAGAATACTGACCAATGAAACCAAACTGTAGCAGACCTGTAGAATACTGACAAATGAAACCAGGCTGTAGCAGACCTGTAGAATACTGACCAATGAAACCAGACTGTAGCAGACTTGTAGAATACTGACCAATGAAACCAGGCTGTAGCAGACCTGTAGAATACTGACCAATGAAACCAGGCTGTAGCAGACCTCTAGAATACTGACCAATGTAACCAGGCTGTAGCAGACCTGTAGAATACTGACCAATGAAACCAGACTGTAGCAGACCTGTAGAATACTGAGCAATGAAACCAGGCTGTAGCAGACCTGTAGAATACTGAGCAATGAAACCAGGCTGTAGCAGACCTGTAGAATACTTACCAATGAAACCAGGCTGTAGCAGACCTGTAGAATACTGACCAATGAAACCAGGCTGTAGCAGACTTGTAGAATACTGACCAATGAAACCAGGCTGTAGCAGACCTGTAGAATACTGACCAATGAAACCAGGCTGTAGCAGACCTGTAGAATACTGACCAATGAAACCAGGCTGTAGCAGACCTGTAGATTACTGACCAATGAAACCAGGCTGTAGCAGACCTGTAGAATACTGACAAATGAAACCAGGCTGTAGCAGACCTGTAGAATACTGACCAATGAAACTAGGCTGTAGCAGACCTGTAGAATACTGACCAATGAAACCAGGCTGTAGCAGACCTGTAGAATACTGACCAATGAAACCAGACTGTAGCAGAGCTGTAGAATACTGACCAATGAAACCAGGCTGTAGCAGACCTGTAGAATACTGACCAATGAAACCAGGCTGTAGCAGACCTGTAGAATACTGACCAATGAAACAGGCTGTAGCAGACCTGTAGAATACTGACCAATGAAACCAGGCTGTAGCAGACGTGTAGAATACTGACGAATGAAACCAGGCTGTAGCAGACCTGTAGAATACTGACCAATGAAACCAGGCTGTAGCAGACCTGTAGAATACTGACCAATGAAACCAGGCTGTAGCAGACCTGTAGAATACTAAACAATGAAACCAGGCTGTAGCAGACCTGTAGAATACTGACCAATGAAACCAGGCTGTAGAAGACCTGTAGAATACTGACCAATGAAACCAGGCTGTAGTAGACCTGTAGAATACTGACCAATGAAACCAGGCTGTTGTAGACCTGTAGAATACTGACCAATGAAACCAGGCTGTAGCTGACCTGTAGAATACTGACCAATGAAACCAGACTGTAGCAGACCTGTAGAATACTGACCAATGAAACCAGGCTGTAGCAGACCTCTAGAATACTGACCAATGAAACCAGACTGTAGCAAACCTGTAGAATACTGACCAATGAAACCAGGCTGTAGCAGACCTGTAGAATACTGACCAATGAAACCAGACTGTAGCAGACCTGTAGAATACTGACCAATGAAACCAGGCTGTAGCAGACCTGTAGAATACTGACCAATGAAACCAGGCTGTAGCAGACCTGGAGAATACTGACCAATGAAACGAGGCTGTAGCAGACCTCTAGAATACTGACCAATGAAATCAGACTGTAGCAGTCCTGTAGAATACTGACCAATGAAACCAGACTGTAGCAGACCTCTAGAATACTGACCAATGAAACCAGGCTGTAGCAGACCTCTAGAATACTGACCAATGAAACCAGGCTGTAGCAGACCTGTAGAATACTGACCAATGAAACCAGACTGTATCAGACCTCTAGAATACTGACCAATGAAACCAGGCTGTAGCAGACCTCTAGAATACTGACCAATGAAACCTGGCTGTAGCAGACCTGTAGAATACTGACCAATGAAACCAGGCTGTAGCAGACCTGTAGAATACTGACCAATGAAACCAGGCTGTAGCAGACCTGTAGAATACTGACCAGTGAAACCAGACTGCAGCAGACATGTAGAATACTGACCAATGAAACCAGGCTGTAGCAGACCTGTAGAATACTGACCAATGAAACCAGGCTGTAGCAGACCTGTAGAATACTGACCAATGAAACCAGGCTGTAGCAGACCTGTAGAATACTGACCAATGAAACCAGACTGTAGCAGACCTGTAGATTACTGACGAATGAAACCAGGCTGTAGCAGACCTGTAGAATACTGACAAATGAAACCAGGCTGTAGCAGACCTGTAGAATACTGACCAATGAAACTAGGCTGTAGCAGACCTGTAGAATACTGACCAATGAAACCAGGCTGTAGCAGACCTGTAGAATACTGACCAATGAAACCAGACTGTAGCAGAGCTGTAGAATACTGACCAATGAAACCAGGCTGTAGCGTACCTGTAGAATACTGACCAATGAAACCAGGCTGTAGCAGACTTGTAGAATACTGACCAATGAAACCAGGCTGTAGCAGACCTGTAGAATACTGACCAATGAAACCAGGCTGTAGAAGACCTGTAGAATACTGACCAATGAAACCAGGCTGTAGCAGACCTGTAGAATACTGACCAATGAAACCAGGCTGTAGCGGACCTGTAGAATACTGACCAATGAAACCAGGCTGTAGCAGACCTGGAGAATACTGACCAATGAAACGAGGCTGTAGCAGACCTCTAGAATACTGACCAATGAAATCAGACTGAAGCAGTCCTGTAGAATACTGACCAATGAAACCAGACTGTAGCAGACCTCTAGAATACTGACCAATGAAACCAGGCTGTAGCAGACCTCTAGAATACTGACCAATGAAACCAGGCTGTAGCAGACTTGTAGAATACTGACCAATGAAACCAGGCTGTAGCAGACCTGTAGAATACTGACCAATGAAACCAGGCTGTAGCAGACCTGTAGAATACTGACCAATGAAACCAGACTGTAGCAGACCTGTAGATTACTGACCAATGAAACCAGGCTGTAGCAGACCTTTAGAATACTGACAAATGAAACCAGGCTGTAGCAGACCTGTAGAATACTGACCAATGAAACTAGGCTGTAGCAGACCTGTAGAATACTGACCAATGAAACAGGCTGTAGCAGACCTGTAGAATACTGACCAATGAAACCAGGCTGTAGCAGACGTGTAGAATACTGACGAATGAAACCAGGCTGTAGCAGACCTGTAGAATACTGACCAATGAAACCAGGCTGTAGCAGACCTGTAGAATACTGACCAATGAAACCAGGCTGTGGCAGACCTGTAGAATACTAACCAATGAAACCAGGCTGTAGCAGACCTGTAGAATACTGACCAATGAAACCAGGCTGTAGAAGACCTGTAGAATACTGACCAATGAAACCAGGCTGTAGTAGACCTGTAGAATACTGACCAATGAAACCAGGCTGTAGTAGACCTGTAGAATACTGACCAATGAAACCAGGCTGTAGCTGACCTGTAGAATACTGACCAATGAAACCAGACTGTAGCAGACCTGTAGATTACTGACCAATGAAACCAGGCTGTAGCAGACCTCTAGAATACTGACCAATGAAACCAGACTGTAGCAAACCTGTAGAATACTGACCAATGAAACCAGGCTGTAGCAGACCTGTAGAATACTGACCAATGAAACCAGGCTGTAGAAGACCTGTAGAATACTGACCAATGAAACCAGGCTGTAGCAGACATGTAGAATACTGACCAATGAAACCAGGCTGTAGCATACCTGTAGAATACTGACCAATGAAACCAGGCTATAGCAGACCTGTAGAATACTGACCAATGAAACCAGGCTGTAGCAGACCTGTAGAATACTGACCAATGAAACCAGGCTGTAGCGGACCTGTAGAATACTGACCAATGAAACCAGGCTGTAGCAGACCTGGAGAATACTGACCAATGAAACGAGGCTGTAGCAGACCTCTAGAATACTGACCAATGAAATCAGACTGTAGCAGTCCTGTAGAATACTGACCAATGAAACCAGACTGTAGCAGACATCTAGAATACTGACCAATGAAACCAGGCTGTAGCAGACCTCTAGAATACTGACCAATGAAACCAGGCTGTAGCAGACCTGTAGAATACTGACCAATGAAACCAGACTGTATCAGACCTCTAGAATACTGACCAATGAAACCAGGCTGTAGCAGACCTCTAGAATACTGACCAATGAAACCTGGCTGTAGCAGACCTGTAGAATACTGACCAATGAAACCAGGCTGTAGCAGACCTGTAGAATACTGACCAATGAAACCAGGCTGTCGAAGACCTGTAGAATACTGACCAATGAAACCAGGCTGTAGCAGACATGTAGAATACTGACCAATGAAACCAGGCTGTAGCAGACCTGTAGAATACTGACCAATGAAACCAGGCTGTAGCAGACCTGTAGAATACTGACCAATGAAACCAGGCTGTAGCAGACCTCTAGAATACTGACCAATGTAACCAGGCTGTAGCAGACCTGTAGAATACTGACCAATGAAACCAGGCTGTAGCAGACCTGTAGAATACTGACCAATGAAACCAGGCTGTAGAAGACCTGTAGAATACTGACCAATGAAACCAGGCTGTAGCAGCCCTGTAAATACTGACCAATGAAACCAGACTGTAGCAAACCTGTAGAATACTGACCAATGAAACCAGGCTGTAGCAGACCTGCAGAATACTGACCAATGAAACCAGGCTGTAGCAGACCTGTAGAATACTGACCAATGAAACCAGGCTGTAGCAGACATGTAGAATACTGACCAATGAAACCAGGCTGTAGCAGACCTGTAGAATACTGACCAATGAAACCAGGCTGTAGCAGACCTGTAGAATACTGACCAATGAAACCAGGCTGTAGCAGACCTGTAGAATACTGACCAATGAAACCAGGCTGTAGCAGACCTGTAGAATACTGACCAATGAAACCAGACTGTAGCAGACTTGTAGAATACTGACCAATGAAACCAGGCTGTAGCAGACCTGTAGAATACTGACCAATGAAACCAGACTGTAGCAGAGCTCTAGAATACTGACCAATGTAACCAGGCTGTAGCAGACCTGTAGAATACTGACCAATGAAACCAGACTGTAGCAGACCTGTAGAATACTGACCAATGAAACCAGGCTGTAGCAGACCTGTAGAATACTGACCAATGAAACCAGGCTGTAGCAGACCTGTAGAATACTTACCAATGAAACCAGGCTGTAGCAGACCTGTAGAATACTGACCAATGAAACCAGGCTGTAGCAGACTTGTAGAATACTGACCAATGAAACCAGGCTGTAGCAGACCTGTAGAATACTGACCAATGAAACCAGGCTGTAGCAGACCTGTAGAATACTGACCAATGAAACCAGGCTGTAGCAGACCTGTAGATTACTGACCAATGAAACCAGGCTGTAGCAGACCTGTAGAATACTGACAAATGAAACCAGGTTGTAGCAGACCTGTAGAATACTGACCAATGAAACTAGGCTGTAGCAGACCTGTAGAATACTGACCAATGAAACCAGGCTGTAGCAGACCTGTAGAATACTGACCAATGAAACCAGACTGTAGCAGAGCTGTAGAATACTGACCAATGAAACCAGGCTGTAGCAGACCTGTAGAATACTGACCAATGAAACCAGGCTGTAGCAGACCTGTAGAATACTGACCAATGAAACAGGCTGTAGCAGACCTGTAGAATACTGACCAATGACCTAGGCTGTAGCAGACGTGTAGAATACTGACGAATGAAACCAGGCTGTAGCAGACCTGTAGAATACTGACCAATGAAACCAGGCTGTAGCAGACCTGTAGAATACTGACCAATGAAACCAGGCTGTAGCAGACCTGTAGAATACTAACCAATGAAACCAGGCTGTAGCAGACCTGTAGAATACTGACCAATGAAACCAGGCTGTAGAAGACCTGTAGAATACTGACCAATGAAACCAGGCTGTAGTAGACCTGTAGAATACTGACCAATGAAACCAGGCTGTAGTAGACCTGTAGAATACTGACCAATGAAACCAGGCTGTAGCTGACCTGTAGAATACTGACCAATGAAACCAGACTGTAGCAGACCTGTAGAATACTGACCAATGAAACCAGGCTGTAGCAGACCTCTAGAATACTGACCAATGAAACCAGACTGTAGCAAACCTGTAGAATACTGACCAATGAAACCAGGCTGTAGCAGACCTGTAGAATACTGACAAATGAAACCAGGCTGTAGAAGACCTGTAGAATACTGACCAATGAAACCAGGCTGTAGCAGACATGTAGAATACTGACCAATGAAACCAGGCTGTAGCATACCTGTAGAATACTGACCAATGAAACCAGGCTATAGCAGACCTGTAGAATACTGACCAATGAAACCAGGCTGTAGCAGACCTGTAGAATACTGACCAATGAAACCAGGCTGTAGCAGACCTGTAGAATACTGACCAATGAAACCAGACTGTAGCAGACCTGTAGATTACTGACGAATGAAACCAGGCTGTAGCAGACCTGTAGAATACTGACAAATGAAACCAGGCTGTAGCAGACCTGTAGAATACTGACCAATGAAACTAGGCTGTAGCAGACCTGTAGAATACTGACCAATGAAACCAGGCTGTAGCAGACCTGTAGAATACTGACCAATGAAACCAGACTGTAGCAGAGCTGTAGAATACTGACCAATGAAACCAGGCTGTAGCGTACCTGTAGAATACTGACCAATGAAACCAGGCTGTAGCAGACTTGTAGAATACTGACCAATGAAACCAGGCTGTAGCAGACCTGTAGAATACTGACCAATGAAACCAGGCTGTAGAAGACCTGTAGAATACTGACCAATGAAACCAGGCTGTAGCAGACCTGTAGAATACTGACCAATGAAACCAGGCTGTAGCGGACCTGTAGAATACTGACCAATGAAACCAGGCTGTAGCAGACCTGGAGAATACTGACCAATGAAACGAGGCTGTAGCAGACCTCTAGAATACTGACCAATGAAATCAGACTGAAGCAGTCCTGTAGAATACTGACCAATGAAACCAGACTGTAGCAGACCTCTAGAATACTGACCAATGAAACCAGGCTGTAGCAGACCTCTAGAATACTGACCAATGAAACCAGGCTGTAGCAGACTTGTAGAATACTGACCAATGAAACCAGGCTGTAGCAGACCTGTAGAATACTGACCAATGAAACCAGGCTGTAGCAGACCTGTAGAATACTGACCAATGAAACCAGACTGTAGCAGACCTGTAGATTACTGACCAATGAAACCAGGCTGTAGCAGACCTTTAGAATACTGACAAATGAAACCAGGCTGTAGCAGACCTGTAGAATACTGACCAATGAAACTAGGCTGTAGCAGACCTGTAGAATACTGACCAATGAAACAGGCTGTAGCAGACCTGTAGAATACTGACCAATGAAACCAGGCTGTAGCAGACGTGTAGAATACTGACGAATGAAACCAGGCTGTAGCAGACCTGTAGAATACTGACCAATGAAACCAGGCTGTAGCAGACCTGTAGAATACTGACCAATGAAACCAGGCTGTGGCAGACCTGTAGAATACTAACCAATGAAACCAGGCTGTAGCAGACCTGTAGAATACTGACCAATGAAACCAGGCTGTAGAAGACCTGTAGAATACTGACCAATGAAACCAGGCTGTAGTAGACCTGTAGAATACTGACCAATGAAACCAGGCTGTAGTAGACCTGTAGAATACTGACCAATGAAACCAGGCTGTAGCTGACCTGTAGAATACTGACCAATGAAACCAGACTGTAGCAGACCTGTAGATTACTGACCAATGAAACCAGGCTGTAGCAGACCTCTAGAATACTGACCAATGAAACCAGACTGTAGCAAACCTGTAGAATACTGACCAATGAAACCAGGCTGTAGCAGACCTGTAGAATACTGACCAATGAAACCAGGCTGTAGAAGACCTGTAGAATACTGACCAATGAAACCAGGCTGTAGCAGACATGTAGAATACTGACCAATGAAACCAGGCTGTAGCATACCTGTAGAATACTGACCAATGAAACCAGGCTATAGCAGACCTGTAGAATACTGACCAATGAAACCAGGCTGTAGCAGACCTGTAGAATACTGACCAATGAAACCAGGCTGTAGCGGACCTGTAGAATACTGACCAATGAAACCAGGCTGTAGCAGACCTGGAGAATACTGACCAATGAAACGAGGCTGTAGCAGACCTCTAGAATACTGACCAATGAAATCAGACTGTAGCAGTCCTGTAGAATACTGACCAATGAAACCAGACTGTAGCAGACATCTAGAATACTGACCAATGAAACCAGGCTGTAGCAGACCTCTAGAATACTGACCAATGAAACCAGGCTGTAGCAGACCTGTAGAATACTGACCAATGAAACCAGACTGTATCAGACCTCTAGAATACTGACCAATGAAACCAGGCTGTAGCAGACCTCTAGAATACTGACCAATGAAACCTGGCTGTAGCAGACCTGTAGAATACTGACCAATGAAACCAGGCTGTAGCAGACCTGTAGAATACTGACCAATGAAACCAGGCTGTCGAAGACCTGTAGAATACTGACCAATGAAACCAGGCTGTAGCAGACATGTAGAATACTGACCAATGAAACCAGGCTGTAGCAGACCTGTAGAATACTGACCAATGAAACCAGGCTGTAGCAGACCTGTAGAATACTGACCAATGAAACCAGGCTGTAGCAGACCTCTAGAATACTGACCAATGTAACCAGGCTGTAGCAGACCTGTAGAATACTGACCAATGAAACCAGGCTGTAGCAGACCTGTAGAATACTGACCAATGAAACCAGGCTGTAGAAGACCTGTAGAATACTGACCAATGAAACCAGGCTGTAGCAGCCCTGTAAATACTGACCAATGAAACCAGACTGTAGCAAACCTGTAGAATACTGACCAATGAAACCAGGCTGTAGCAGACCTGTAGAATACTGACCAATGAAACCAGGCTGTAGCAGACCTGTAGAATACTGACCAATGAAACCAGGCTGTAGCAGACATGTAGAATACTGACCAATGAAACCAGGCTGTAGCAGACCTGTAGAATACTGACCAATGAAACCAGGCTGTAGCAGACCTGTAGAATACTGACCAATGAAACCAGGCTGTAGCAGACCTGTAGAATACTGACCAATGAAACCAGGCTGTAGCAGACCTGTAGAATACTGACCAATGAAACCAGACTGTAGCAGACTTGTAGAATACTGACCAATGAAACCAGGCTGTAGCAGACCTGTAGAATACTGACCAATGAAACCAGACTGTAGCAGAGCTCTAGAATACTGACCAATGTAACCAGGCTGTAGCAGACCTGTAGAATACTGACCAATGAAACCAGACTGTAGCAGACCTGTAGAATACTGACCAATGAAACCAGGCTGTAGCAGACCTGTAGAATACTGACCAATGAAACCAGGCTGTAGCAGACCTGTAGAATACTTACCAATGAAACCAGGCTGTAGCAGACCTGTAGAATACTGACCAATGAAACCAGGCTGTAGCAGACTTGTAGAATACTGACCAATGAAACCAGGCTGTAGCAGACCTGTAGAATACTGACCAATGAAACCAGGCTGTAGCAGACCTGTAGAATACTGACCAATGAAACCAGGCTGTAGCAGACCTGTAGATTACTGACCAATGAAACCAGGCTGTAGCAGACCTGTAGAATACTGACAAATGAAACCAGGCTGTAGCAGACCTGTAGAATACTGACCAATGAAACTAGGCTGTAGCAGACCTGTAGAATACTGACCAATGAAACCAGGCTGTAGCAGACCTGTAGAATACTGACCAATGAAACCAGACTGTAGCAGAGCTGTAGAATACTGACCAATGAAACCAGGCTGTAGCAGACCTGTAGAATACTGACCAATGAAACCAGGCTGTAGCAGACCTGTAGAATACTGACCAATGAAACAGGCTGTAGCAGACCTGTAGAATACTGACCAATGACCTAGGCTGTAGCAGACGTGTAGAATACTGACGAATGAAACCAGGCTGTAGCAGACCTGTAGAATACTGACCAATGAAACCAGGCTGTAGCAGACCTGTAGAATACTGACCAATGAAACCAGGCTGTAGCAGACCTGTAGAATACTAACCAATGAAACCAGGCTGTAGCAGACCTGTAGAATACTGACCAATGAAACCAGGCTGTAGAAGACCTGTAGAATACTGACCAATGAAACCAGGCTGTAGTAGACCTGTAGAATACTGACCAATGAAACCAGGCTGTAGTAGACCTGTAGAATACTGACCAATGAAACCAGGCTGTAGCTGACCTGTAGAATACTGACCAATGAAACCAGACTGTAGCAGACCTGTAGAATACTGACCAATGAAACCAGGCTGTAGCAGACCTCTAGAATACTGACCAATGAAACCAGACTGTAGCAAACCTGTAGAATACTGACCAATGAAACCAGGCTGTAGCAGACCTGTAGAATACTGACAAATGAAACCAGGCTGTAGAAGACCTGTAGAATACTGACCAATGAAACCAGGCTGTAGCAGACATGTAGAATACTGACCAATGAAACCAGGCTGTAGCATACCTGTAGAATACTGACCAATGAAACCAGGCTATAGCAGACCTGTAGAATACTGACCAATGAAACCAGGCTGTAGCAGACCTGTAGAATGCTGACCAATGAAACCAGGCTGTAGCGGACCTGTAGAATACTGACCAATGAAACCAGGCTGTAGCAGACCTGGAGAATACTGACCAATGAAACGAGGCTGTAGCAGACCTCTAGAATACTGACCAATGAAATCAGACTGTAGCAGTCCTGTAGAATACTGACCAATGAAACCAGACTGTAGCAGACCTCTAGAATACTGACCAATGAAACCAGGCTGTAGCAGACCTCTAGAATACTGACCAATGAAACCAGGCTGTAGCAGACCTGTAGAATACTGACCAATGAAACCAGACTGTATCAGACCTCTAGAATACTGACCAATGAAACCAGGCTGTAGCAGACCTCTAGAATACTGACCAATGAAACCTGGCTGTAGCAGACCTGTAGAATACTGACCAATGAAACCAGGCTGTAGCAGACCTGTAGAATACTGACCAATGAAACCAGGCTGTAGCAGACCTGTAGAATACTGACCAGTGAAACCAGACTGCAGCAGACATGTAGAATACTGACCAATGAAACCAGGCTGTAGCAGACCTGTAGAATACTGACCAATGAAACCAGGCTGTAGCAGACCTGTAGAATACTGACCAATGAAACCAGGCTGTAGCAGACCTGTAGAATACTGACCAATGAAACCAGACTGTAGCAGACCTGTAGATTACTGACCAATGAAACCAGGCTGTAGCAGACCTGTAGAATACTGACAAATGAAACCAGGCTGTAGCAGACCTGTAGAATACTGACCAATGAAACTAGGCTGTAGCAGACCTGTCGAATACTGACCAATGAAACCAGGCTGTAGCAGACCTGTAGAATACTGACCAATGAAACCAGACTGTAGCAGAGCTGTAGAATACTGACCAATGAAACCAGGCTGTAGCGTACCTGTAGAATACTGACCAATGAAACCAGGCTGTAGCAGACCTGTAGAATACTGACCAATGAAACCAGGCTGTAGCAGACCTGTAGAATACTGACCAATGAAACCAGGCTGTAGCAGACATGTAGAATACTGACCAATGAAACAAGGCTGTAGCAGACCTGTAGAATACTGACCAATGAAACCAGGCTGTAGCAGACCTGTAGAATACTGACCAATGAAACCAGGCTGTAGCAGACCTGTAGAATACTGACCAATGAGATCAGTCTGTACCAGAGCTGTAGAATACTGACCAATGAAACCAGGCTCTAGCAGACCTGTAGAATACTGACCAATGAAACCAGGCTGTAGCAGACCTGTAGAATACTGACCAATGAAACCAGGCCGTAGCAAACTTGTAGAATACTGGCCAATGAAACCAGGCTGTAGCAGACCTGTAGAATACTGACCAATGAAACCAGGCTGTAGCAAACTTGTAGAATACTGACCAATGAAACCAGACTGTAGCAGACATGTAGAATACTGACCAATGAAACCAGGCTGTAGCAGACCTGTAGAATACTGACCAATGAAACCAGGCTGTAGCAGACCTGTAGAATACTGACCAATGAAACCAGGCTGTAGCAGACCTGTAGAATACTGACCAATGAAACAGGCTGTAGCAGACCTGTAGAATACTGACCAATGAAACCAGGCTGTAGCAGACCTGTAGAATACTGACCAATGAAACCAGGCTGTAGAAGACCTGTAGAATACTGACCAATGAAACCAGGCTGTAGCAGACCTGTAGAATACTGACCAATGAAACCAGGCTGTAGCAGACCTGTAGAATACTGACCAATGAAACCAGATTGTAACAGACCTGTAGAATACTGACCAATGAAACCAGGCTGTAGCAGACCTGTAGAATACTGACCAATGAAACCAGGCTGTAGCAGACGTGTAGAATACTGACGAATGAAACCAGGCTGTAGCAGACCTGTAGAATACTGACCAATGAAACCAGGCTGTAGCAGACCTGTAGAATACTAACCAATGAAACCAGGCTGTAGCAGACCTGTAGAATACTGACCAATGAAACCAGGCTGTAGCTGACCTGTAGAATACTGACCAATGAAACCAGACTGTAGCAGACCTGTAGAATACTGACCAATGAAACCAGGCTGTAGCAGACCTCTAGAATACTGACCAATGAAACCAGACTGTAGCAAACCTGTAGAATACTGACCAATGAAACCAGGCTGTAGCAGACCTGTAGAATACTGACCAATGAAACCAGGCTGTAGAAGACCTGTAGAATACTGACCAATGAAACCAGGCTGTAGCAGACATGTAGAATACTGACCAATGAAACCAGGCTGTAGCATACCTGTAGAATACTGACCAATGAAACCAGGCTATAGCAGACCTGTAGAATACTGACCAATGAAACCAGGCTGTAGCAGACCTGTAGAATACTGACCAATGAAACCAGGCTGTAGCGGACCTGTAGAATACTGACCAATGAAACCAGGCTGTAGCAGACCTGGAGAATACTGACCAATGAAACGAGGCTGTAGCAGACCTCTAGAATACTGACCAATGAAATCAGACTGTAGCAGTCCTGTAGAATACTGACCAATGAAACCAGACTGTAGCAGACGTCTAGAATACTGCCCAATGAAACCAGGCTGTAGCAGACCTCTAGAATACTGACCAATGAAACCAGGCTGTAGCAGACCTGTAGAATACTGACCAATGAAACCAGACTGTATCAGACCTCTAGAATACTGACCAATGAAACCAGACTGTAGCAGACCTCTAGAATACTGACCAATGAAACCAGGCTGTAGCAGACCTGTAGAATACTGACTAATGAAACCAGGCTGTAGCAGACCTGTAGAATACTGACCAATGAAACCAGGCTGTAGCAGACCTGTAGAATACTGACCAATGAAACCAGGCTGTAGAGGACCTGTAGAATACTGACCAATGAAACCAGACTGTAGCAAACCTGTAGAATACTGACCAATGAAACCAGGCTGTAGCAGACCTGTAGAATACTGACCAATGAAACCAGGCTGTCGAAGACCTGTAGAATACTGACCAATGAAACCAGGCTATAGCAGACATGTAGAATACTGACCAATGAAACCAGGCTGTAGCAGATCTGTAGAATACTGACCAATGAAACCAGGCTGTAGCAGACCTGTAGAATACTGACCAATGAAACCAGGCTGTAGCAGACCTCTAGAATACTGACCAATGTAACCAGGCTGTAGCAGACCTGTAGAATACTGACCAATGAAACCAGGCTGTAGCAGACCTGTAGAATACTGACCAGTGAAACCAGACTGCAGCAGACATGTAGAATACTTACCAATGAAACCAGGCTGTAGCAGACCTGTAGAATACTGACCAATGAAACCAGGCTGTAGCAGACCTGTAGAATACTGACCAATGAAACCAGACTGTAGCAGACCTGTAGATTACTGACCAATGAAACCAGGCTGTAGCAGACCTGTAGAATACTGACAAATGAAACCAGGCTGTAGCAGACCTGTAGAATACTGACCAATGAAACTAGGCTGTAGCAGACCTGTAGAATACTGACCAATGAAACCAGGCTGTAGCAGACCTGTAGAATACTGATCAATGAAACCAGACTGTAGCAGAGCTGTAGAATACTGACCAATGAAACCAGGCTGTAGCAGACCTGTAGAATACTGACCAATGAAACCAGGCTGTAGCAGACCTGTAGAATACTGACCAATGAAACCAGGCTGTAGCAGACCTGTAGAATACTTACCAATGAAACCAGGCTGTAGCAGACCTGTAGAATACTGACCAATGAAACAAGGCTGTAGCAGACCTGTAGAATACTGACCAATGAAACCAGGCTGTAGCAGACCTGTAGAATACTGACCAATGAGATCAGTCTGTACCAGAGCTGTAGAATACTGACCAATGAAACCAGGCTGTAGCAGACCTGTAGAATACTGACCAATGAAACCAGGCTGTAGCAGACCTGTCGAATCCTGACCAATGAAACCAGGCTGTAGCAAACTTGTAGAATACTGACCAATGAAACCAGGCTGTAGCAGACCTGTAGAATACTGACCAATGAAACCAGACTGTAGCAAACTTGTAGAATACTGACCAATGAAACCAGACTGTAGCAGACATGTAGAATACTGACCAATGAAACCAGGCTGTAGCAGACCTGTAGAATACTGACCAATGAAACCAGGCTGTAGCAGACCTGTAGAATACTGACCAATGAAACCAGGCTGTAGCAGACCTGTAGTATACTGACCAATGAAACAGGCTGTAGCAGACCTGTAGAATACTGACCAATGAAACCAGGCTGTAGCAGACCTGTAGAATACTGACCAATGAAACCAGGCTGTAGAAGACCTGTAGAATACTGACCAATGAAACCAGGCTGTAGCAGACCTGTAGGATACTGACCAATGAAACCAGGCTGTAGCAGACCTGTAGAATACTGACCAATGAAACCAGATTGTAACAGACCTGTAGAATACTGACCAATGAAACCAGACTGTAGCAGACCTGTAGAATACTGACCAATGAAACCAGGCTGTAGCAGACGTGTAGAATACTGACCAATGAAACCAGGCTGTAGTAGACCTGTAGAATACTGACCAATGAAACCAGGCTGTAGCAGACCTGTAGAATACTAACCAATGAAACCAGGCTGTAGCAGACCTGTAGAATACTGACCAATGAAACCAGGCTGTAGAAGACCTGCAGAATACTGACCAATGAAACCAGGCTGTAGTAGACCTGTAGAATACTGACCAATGAAACCAGGCTGTAGTAGACCTGTAGAATACTGACCAATGAAACCAGGCTGTAGCTGACCTGTAGAATACTGACCAATGAAACCAGACTGTAGCAGACCTGTAGAATACTGACCAATGAAACCAGGCTGTAGCAGACCTCTAGAATACTGACCAATGAAACCAAACTGTAGCAAACCTGTAGAATACTGACCAATGAAACCAGGCAGTAGCAGACCTGTAGAATACTGACCAATGAAACCAAGCTGTAGAAGACCTGTAGAATACTGACCAATGAAACCAGGCTGTAGCAGACATGTAGAATACTGACCAATGAAACCAGGCTGTAGCATACCTGTAGAATACCGACCAATGAAACCAGGCTATAGCAGACCTGTAGAATACTGACCAATGAAACCAGGCTGTAGCAGACCTGTAGAATACTGACCAATGAAACCAGGCTGTAGCGGACCTGTAGAATACTGACCAATGAAACCAGGCTGTAGCAGACCTGGAGAATACTGACCTATGAAACGAGGCTGTAGCAGACCTCTAGAATACTGACCAATGAAATCAGACTGTAGCAGTCCTGTAGAATACTGACCAATGAAACCAGACTGTAGTAGACCTCTAGAATACTGACCAATGAAACCAGGCTGTAGCAGACCTCTAGAATACTGACCAATGAAACCAGGCTGTAGCAGACCTGTAGAATACTGACCAATGAAACCAGACTGTATCAGACCTCTAGAATACTGACCAATGAAACCAGGCTGTAGCAGACCTGTAGAATACTGACCAATGAAACCAGGCTGTAGCAGACCTGTAGAATACTGACCAATGAAACCAGACTGTAGCAGACCTGTAGAATACTGACCAATGAAACCAGACTGTAGCAGACCTCTAGAATACTGACCAATGAAACCAGGCTGTAGCAGACCTCTAGAATACTGACCAATGAAACCAGGCTGTAGCAGTCCTGTAGAATACTGACCAATGAAACCAGACTGTATCAGACCTCTAGAATACTGACCAATGAAACCAGGCTGTAGCAGACTTCTAGAATACTGACCAATGAAACCAGGCTGTAGCAGACCTGTAGAATACTGACCAATGAAACCAGACTGTAGCAGACCTGTAGAATACTGACCAATGAAACCAGACTCTAGCAGACCTGTAGAATACTGACCAATGAAACCAGGCTGTAGCAGACCTGTAGAATACTGACCAATGAAACCTGGCTGTAGCAGACCTGTAGAATGCTGACCAATGAAACCAGACTGTAGCAGACCTGTAGAATACTGTCCAATGAAACCAGGCTGTAGCAGCCCTGTAGAATACTGACCAATGAAACCAGACTGTAGCAAACCTGTAGAATACTGACCAATGAAACCAGGCTGTAGCAGACCTGTAGAATACTGACCAATGAAACCAGGCTGTAGCAGACCTGTAGAATACTGACAAATGAAACCAGGCTGTAGCAGACATGTAGAATACTGACCAATGAAACCAGGCTGTAGCAGACCTGTAGAATACTGACCAATGAAACCAGGCTGTAGCAGACCTGTAGAATACTGACCAATGAAACCAGGCTGTAGCAGACCTGTAGAATACTGACCAATGAAACCAGGCTGTAGCAGACCTGTAGAATACTGACCAATGAAACCAGGCTGTAGAAGACCTGTAGAATACTGACCAATGAAACCAGACTGTAGCAGACCTGTAGAATACTGACAAATGAAACCAGGCTGTAGCAGACTTGTAGAATACTGACCAATGAAACCAGGCTGTAGCAGACCTGTAGAATACTGACAAATGAAACCAGACTGTAGCAGAGCTCTAGAATACTGACCAATGTAACCAGGCTGTAGCAGACCTGTAGAATACTGACCAATGAAACCAGACTGTAGCAGACCTGTAGAATACTGACCAATGAAACCAGGCTGTAGCAGACCTGTAGAATACTGACCAATGAAACAAGGCTGTAGCAGACCTGTAGAATACTGACCAATGAAACCAGGCTGTAGCAGACCTGTAGAATACTGACCAATGAAACCAGGCTGTAGCAGACCTGTAGAATACTGACCAATGAAACCAGGCTGTAGCAGACCTGTAGAATACTGACCAATGAAACCAGGCTGTAGCAGGCCTGTAGAATACTGACCAATGAAACCTGACTGTAGCAGAGCCGTAGAATACTGACCAATGAAACCAGACTGTAGCAGACCTGTAGAATACTGACCAATGAAACCAGGCTGTAGCATGCCTGTAGAATACTGACCAATGAAACCTGACTGTAGCAGACCCGTAGAATACTGACCAATGAAACCAGACTGTAGCAGACCTGTAGAATACTGACCAATGAAACCAGAACAGCAACAAAAAGCTGAATAAAAGGTTATATAAGAAATATACAAAATATAAAATTCCAAAGACGAAATTCCTGAATATGAAAATAGTGTAAAGTTCGGACGCCTTCGATAGCAGCCTGTCTGAGAAAGAAGTCACGCGAGGTCGAGTGGCTGTTGCAGCAGGTGTTGCTGGCCATTGTCCGCGAAAATACTTTTACCATTTAATCTGCGGGGCACAGCCTAAACACCGCTCTGACCTAGGTGTAGAGTCTGTCTCCTCCGTCTCTTCCCCTTTCTTTCTCCCTTTCTCTAATAGTCCTTGCTCTTCCCCTCCCTTTCCACTTATTTATGACATTTATAGTTCTTTCCAATACTGCTTTCTTTTTCTGTATGTTTGACCAATTTATAGTCATGGCAACGATAAATAGATAATAAAATAAAAGTAAATGAAATTTAAAGGTTTAAAAAAATATAAAGTTAGGGATATTTAAAAAATTAAAATTGGTGAAAGAGATTTCTATAGAACAACGACAGACAAGGACGCAGGAAAATGTAGAAGATTAAACAGAAGAAATCTCTCATTCTTCGATGAAGAAGTCAATTACGAAAATATACAAATGAAAGAAAAAAGAAAGAAAGAAAGAAGGGAAACAAATAGCAGATAAATATAATAATTGTTTCTACTTTTGGCACAAGGCCAGCAATTACCCAGTGTACTACTGGTAATTTATTTTATCGACCCTGTAAGGATGAAAGGCAAAGTTGACCTCATCGGGATTTGAACTCAGAATGGCAAGGGCCGTAACTCTATGCGTCAAAGCATGGCGTCCGACCCTCTACCAATACTGCCAATCCTCTATAATCCGGAGTAAAACGATTCCGAAATGAAAGAGAGCCTGAAAGAAGAATGTCAAGAGAGTGGCTGACATCTTTGATAAATCTGAGAACATCTGAGATCGTCGATAAAGAGCAAAGAATTGGTCGGCATGAAAAGCAAACACGATTCTATAAAGAATATAAATAGTTTGATTCCAAAAGGAATTTATGAAGAATTAAGTAAAAGAAACATAGAAATCAATAGCAAGAGAAATAGAAAAGGTTTCTGTGGGCTGGCGGGGAGTATTGACAATAAAGAGACAATGGACAATATTGTTGAAAACACCTGAACAATGGTGGGCGGCTAACTCAAGAAGTAACTTAAACGACAAAAAAAAAAAAAAAAAAAATTAGAATAGATAACTGCGAGGCATAGGAAATGATAAAATCCTGAACTTTCGTTTGAAATATTTAAAAGACAGAGCTGGTAAAAATGTCTAACAACCTAGTAAAGCAGCCAGAAGTTACACATGAACGTCTTTTGAAAGATAATTCGGCGTCAGTTTAGTTTATGATACTTCTAGCACAACTATTGTGAGTGTCTTTTTCTGCCACTTCTCAGGTGGACACGAAGCAATACATGTAAATATTGTAAATGGCTATTTGTGAAGATTTGTACGAAAATAGATATTTCTTTTGTCTCAAGTAATGAAGTAGAACCTCAAAGAATTCAAGAGCTTTACGTTACCAAAACAGGAAAAAACAACAGGAAAAAACAACAATATCGAACAAAGAAACAAATTAAAAATGACTTTCCTCATGGAACTTTGTTAGAAACACGCAGTCGCTTCACATACAACAACAACAGCAACAACAGCAACAACAATGGTTTCTGATTTAGGCAAAATTAACCTCGGTGGGATTTGAACTCAGGACAACAACAACAATAATAATAATAGTTTTAAGGATTTAGGCACAAGGCCAACAATTTTGGGGGAGGGGAAGTCAATTAAATCGACACCAGTACATTACTGGTATATTATTTTATCCACCACGAAAGGATGAAAGGCAAAGCTAACTTCGGCGAGATTTGAAATCAGAACGTAAAGAGCTGTAACTCTATGCTGCGAAACATGTGCGACGCTCTACCGATTCTGCCAATCCACATAATAATGATAATTTCTTTATTGACCACAAGAGCCGACATAAAGGCGACAATACAAAAGGCGGGGACAGCAGGGGTTTACAATAAGGAAAGATATAACAAACAAGAAATAAGAATACAATTATAACACTGAAAATTCCCCAATAGGGGGAGGGGAGTACAAGCCAAGGGTGACTCTGGAACCCCACCAATCCTGAACCTCCAACTCTTCATGAACACCCTAGGAGGGCGCCATTCTACTCTCCAAACTAACCAGCCTACAGGCGCATGGTCAGAGTAGACCTATTCACACGGCCATCGTCGCTACATTCACCCATCTTTTAACAAATGTACTGGGGGAGGGGGGGATAGCACTTCCTTCTCCATCCTCACTTTTCTTTCCAAGTGAAACTTGAAAAAGTTGACGAGAGATTAGCTGAAGAGGGCAGTGTCTGTCTTCAGTTCTTTCAACCACGTTTACCACACAACCTTGTTTGCCATAGTTCAAAAGGAAACTGCCTGCCCTTCCCGGTCAAAAGAAGGCGGCGAGGTGATCTTCACGATGGCCTCGGTCGACAGCCGGATCCGTCATACACGTGATAATAGCTGTTCGATAAAACTCCATAAGTCAGCAATGCCCCGACACAGGACAAGTACGTGCAGAACGGTTTCGTTGTTCTGGGCGCACTCGGACAGGTCCGTCCGACCGCACTCCGTGCCTGTAGAGATTATGTCGAAGGGGCAGCGAGGGATTTCTGGAAGTTATATATAGTCTCCGGATCGAAAGTCTATTCCCACCACAGTAATATAGACTAACCCAATGACATGTTCCCACTCCCCACCACAGTAATAGACTAACCCAGTGACATGTCGCCCACTACAGTAATATAGACTAACCCAGTGACATATTCCCCTCACCACAGTAATATAGACTAACCCAGTGACATGTTCCACCCACCACAGTAATATAGACTAACCCAGTGACATGTTCCACCCACCACAGTAATATAGACTAACCCAGTGACATGTTCCACCCACCACAGTAATATAGACTAACCCAGTGACATGTTCCACCCACCACAGTAATATAGATTAACCCAGTGACCTGTCCCCCCCCCCCCACCACCACAGTAATATAGACTAACCCAGTGACATGTTCCACCCACCACAGTAATATAGACTAACCCAGTGACATGTCCCCACCACAGTAATATAGACTACTGCTGCTGATGATGAGAGTCTCGTGTGACATTCCACACGTGAAAAAATCGCCATCTCCATACAGTATCATGTTGCTTTATTCCACTTTATAAAATAATTTTAATGATGATATTCCTGCTGCTTTCCTTACTATATCAACCTCCCACACTTCCTTACTACTTCTTATTAGAAGCAACATTAGTATTTTCCTCTCTTCTTCTTACACGATGTAAACCCTAATTGGCGTTGTTTTCCATCATTGTATAGTCCTTAACGCTGTGTGCCTTTCTGGGGAATAAAAGAAATCATCAAAAAGGCTGTCTTTGTAACATACGGCGTTTCTTGGGCATCCAGATCTGAGTACAGTAGATTTATTTCAGAGAAGGATAGAAAGTGAGAAGAGATATAGAGGGAAAATCGACCCCAGTACTAGACTGGTATTTTTTATCGATCTCGAAAGGATGAAAGGTAAAGGTGACCTCGGTGGGATTTGAAACTCAGGAACGAATACTGCAAAACATTCTATCCCACGTTCTAACGACTCTGCCAAATCGCCGCGATAATGTCCCAATATGCACTGGAATAAATGGTATCAACCTTAAACATCGAAACTGTAATGATTTCCAAAGGTTGACTGAAGAGATGGAACTCTCCGTTTTTCCGTTTTTTCCCATTGTTTTTGTCCTATTTTGAACACGCACACACACACACACACACACACACACACACACACACACACACACACACACACACACACACACACACACACACACACACACACACACGCATACACACACACACACACACACACACACACACTCACACACACACACACACACACACACACACACACACACACACTCACACACACACACACACACACACACACACACATACACACACAAACTCACACACGCATACACACACACACACTCACACAGACACACACACATATATATTAAATAGCATGCATAGATTGAATCGATTGCAGAAGTGGACGGAGGTAAGGCTGATTAAGACATTAGTTTTGCCATAACGAAGTCCCGGGTCCAGTTTCATTGTTTGGAATCTAATCTTGGATAGACCCCCGTTTTGGATAGACCCTCGTTTTGGATAGACCCCCGTTTTGGATAGACCCCCGTTTTGGATAGACCCCCGTTTTGGATAGACCCCAGTTTTGGATAGACCCCAATCTAAGATAGACCCCAGTCTAGGATAGACCCCAGTTTTGGATAGATCCCAGTCTAGGATAGACCCCAGTCTAGGATAGACCCCAGTCCAGGATAGACCCCAGTTTTGGATAGACCCCCCAGTCTAGGATAGACCAAAGCCTTACAAATAAAAGAGGAAAGATGGAATATCTGTAGAACCCTGTTGAACGGATTGAACCTGCATTTCAAAGGATCATCTTTGTCACACACA
Source organism: Eledone cirrhosa (assembly GCA_964016885.1). Classification (NCBI taxonomy): domain Eukaryota; kingdom Metazoa; phylum Mollusca; class Cephalopoda; order Octopoda; family Eledonidae; genus Eledone; species Eledone cirrhosa. Next base: position 13,244,935 of record OZ024745.1, read on the forward strand.
CATTGTTACATACATTGTGTCACATACATTGTGTCACATACATTGTGTCACATACATTGTGTCACATATATTGTGTCACAACATTGTGTCACATATATTATGTCACATACATTATGTCATATACATTGTATCACATACATTGTCACACACACATTGTGTCACATACATTGTGTCACATACAATGTCACACACACATTGTGTCACATACATTGTGTCACATACATTGTGTCACACACATTGTGTCACATACATTGTGTCACATACATTGTGTCACATACAATGTCACACACAATGTGTCACATACATTGAGTCACACACATTGTGTCACATACATTGTCACATACATTGTCACACACATTGTGTCACATACATTCTGTCACATACATTGTCACACACATTGTGTCACATAAATTGTCACACACACATTGTCACACTAATTCTACTTGATAATTACCTTATGAATACACGTGTCTGTGATATATTCAACGAATTACGTGATATTTTAACGAGTAGGCCGTTCTGTTGATTGAAAAAAATAGAGATCTAACACACACGCACACACATACTAACATACACACACATACAAACATACACACACACACATATACACAAACATATACACATAAACATATAAACACAAACACACACACATACTAACATATACACACAAACACACACAAACACACACACACAAACATATACACACAAACATATACACACACACACACACAAAAACATACACACACACACAAACAAATACACACAAACATAAACACACAAACATACACACACACACACAAACATACATACACACACACACAAACATATACACACAAACATATACACACAAACATATACACACACATACTAACATATACACACAAACATATACACACGAACACACAAACATATACACACAAACATATACACACAAACATACACACACACACATATACACACAAACATATACATACAAACATACACACACAAACATATATATACACACACACACACAAACATATACACACAAACATACACATAAATACACATACACACACGTGCGCGCACTTTCACGTACACACACACATTCACATACACGCACACACATATTCACTTACATGTACACACACATTCACATACACGCACACACACATTCACATACACACACACACACACACACATTCACATACACGCGCACACACATTCACATACACGCACAGTCACATTCACATACACGTACACAGACATTCACATACACACACACACATCACATACACGTACACACACACATTCACATACACATTCACATACACACGCGCACACATTCACATACACGCACACACACATTCACGTACACGCACACACACATTCACATACACGCACACACACATTCACATACACGCACACACACACACATTCACATACACGCACACACATTCAGATACACGCGCACATACATTCACATACACGCACACATCACATACACGTAGACACACACATTCACACACACACACACATACACGTACACACACACACATTCACATACACGCAAACACACATTCACATACACACACACACATTCACATACACGCAAACACGCACACACACACACGCACACACACACACATTCACATACACACACATACACATATTCACATACACGTACACACACATTCACATACACGTACACACACATTCACATACACGCACACACACACACATTCACATACACGCACACACATTCAGATACACGCGCACATACATTCACATACACGCACACATCACATACACGTAGACACACACATTCACACACACACACACATACACGTACACACACACACATTCACATACACGCAAACACACATTCACATACACACACACACATTCACATACACACAAACACACATTCACATACACGCACACACACACACACATTCACATACACACACATACACATATTCACATACACGTACACACACATTCACATACACGTACACACACATTCACATACACGTACACACACATTCACATACACACATTCACATACACGTACACACACATTCACATACACGCACACACACATTCACATACACGCACACATACATTCACATACACGCACACACATTCACATACACGTACACACACATTCACATACACACACATACACACATTCACATACACGCACACACACACATTCACACATACACATTCACATACACGCACACACACACATTCACATACACGTACACACACACATTCACATACACGCAAACACACATTCACATACACGCACACACACATTCACATACACGCACACACACAAACAAATAAAGATACAGAAGAATGTTTACGTGGAGAGTGTGAAGTTACAACAGGTAATATGGAAGCCGCTAACAAACAGGAAGTGGAATCACTTGTTGCTGAGTGAAGAAAGTGGCCATCTTTTCTTGCATGGGGGATCACTGAAAAGACAGACAGACATTTGTTATCAAGTTTTATTGGTGATGATGGTCGTGATGATGTTGGTGATGATGATGATGGTGATAATAGTGGTGGTAGTGGTGTTGGGGTTGGGGTTGATGAGAGAAGGGGTTAATGGTGATGGTGATAGTGATGATGATGGTGATAATAGTGGTGCAGCGGTGTTGGGGTTGGGGTTTGTATCAGGAAAGAATCGCTGGACAGATTTTACGGGCAAAAGCAACCAGCAGGAGACCCAGAGGTAGACCCTGAGTAAGATGGTTGGATAACATCCATGAGCTTGGCTGGTCTCGCTTGGGGATCCAGCCAGATCAGTTGGAGATGGTTGCTTCTGACAGGACCCTCTGGAAGGAGTGTTTGAGGGCTCTGCCTGCACGACCCTGTTAGGGATAAGTGGGCGAAGAAGAGTAGTAGTAGTAGTAGTAGTAGTAGTAGTAGTAGTAGTAGTGGTGGTGGTGGTGTGGTGGTGGTGGTGCTGGTGGTGGTGGTGGTGGTGGTAGTAGTAGTAGTAGTAGTAGTAGTAGTAGTAGTAGTAGTAGTGGTGGTGGTGGTGGTGGTGGTGGTGGTGGTGGTGGTGGTGGTGGTGGTGGTGGTGGCGGTAGTAGTAGTAGTAGTAGTAGTAGTAGTAGTAGTAGTAGTAGTAGTAGTGGTGGTGGTGGTGGTGTGGTGGTGGTGGTGGTGTGGTGGTGGTGGTGCTGGTGGTGGTGGTGGTGGTAGTAGTAGTAGTAGTAGTAGTAGTGGTGGTGGTGGTGTGGTGGTGGTGGTGGTGGTGGTGGTGGTGGTGGTGGTGCTGGTGGTGGTGGTGGCGGTAGTAGTAGTAGTAGTAGTAGTAGTGGTGGTGGTGGTGTGGTGGTGGTGGTGGTGGTGGTGGTGGTGGTGGTGGTGGTGGTGGTGGTGGTAGTAGTAGTAGTAGTAGTAGTGGTGTGGTGGTGGTGGTGGTGGTGGTGGTAGTAGTAGTAGTAGTAGTAGTAGTAGTAGTAGTAGTAGTAGTAGTAGTAGTGGTGGTGGTGGTGGTGGTGTGGTGGTGGTGGTGGTGTGGTGGTGGCGGTGGTGGTGGTGGTGGTGGTGGTGGTAGTACTAGTAGTAGTAGTAGTAGTAGTAGTAGTAGTAGTAGTGGTGGTGGTGGTGGTGGTGGTGGTGGTGGTGGTGGTGGTGGTGGTGGTGGTGGTGGTGGTGGTGGTGGTAGTGATGGTGGTGGCGGTAGTAGTAGTAGTAGTAGTAGTAGTGGTGGTGGTGGTGGTGGTGGTGGTGGTGGTGGTGGTGGTGGTGGTGGTGGTAGTTGTAGTAGTAGTAGTAGTGGTGGTGGTGGCGGTAGTAGTAGTAGTAGTAGTAGTAGTAGTAGTAGTAGTAGTGGTGGTGGAGGTGGTGGTGTGGTGGTGGTGGTGGTGGTGGTGGTGGTGGTGGTGGTGGTGGTGGTGGTAGTTGTAGTAGTAGTAGTAGTAGTGGTGGTGGTGGCGGTAGTAGTAGTAGTAGTAGTAGTAGTAGTAGTAGTAGTAGTAGTGGTGGTGGTGGAGGTGGTGGTGGTGTTAATGACAGTAATGGTGTTGCAAGAGATAAAGAGATGGTGATGCTGATAGTGTTGTATTTGTTCGTGGGGGTGCAAGTATTTCAAATGAAAGTAATCTTAATTTACCACGCTTCAATGTATTTCTTGACAACTTCTGGTGATCATCGTTGAGTGAAGAATTGCCATGAAGATTGCTGTTAGGTTTATAATGATCTAAGAAGCTTTGGTGCATGTGGTCTTGTACATCAAGAGACTTCTGTAATTTTCGAATGGAGCTCTCATTCAGCCTGACTTGGTTGTACTGGTCCCAACGTGTCTGACGTGAAGGCGGGAAACTGTGGACGTCTGTAATCAGTGATTTGTTAACCAGTTCAATATTGTTAAAATCTTGTTGATCTGTTTTCTCATCGACGGTATCTTCCTTGTTTATTTTCCCATTTCTTCTGTCAGTTTTCGATGAAATTAAAGTAGAGGATCGCAAATCCAGATTACCAATTCTCGTGCCAGTGATTTCTGATTTATCTGGACGTGAATAATTGTTTTCTTGTTGAGGCTTTACTCCCCGCATGTTCTGCAGTTCTTTCAATTCGGGACTTAGATGTAGGTAGTTTTTCTGGTGGAATATATAATCTTTAGCTTTCGGAATAGAATAAAGAGAATGGAGATGAGAAGAGAAAATAGAGAGATGAAAGCGATTTAAAAAGAAAATTTAGTGAAAAACAACCCATAAGCTCATCGTATAAAGATGTCAATAAAAACAATAACATTTACATAACATTTACAATAACATTGATATACGGCGTTTCTTAGGACATTTTAAACCTGGTGGAGCCCATCCCCTCTCCAGGTCTAAATACAGCAGATTTCTTCTAGAGAAGGATAGAGAGTGAGAGAAAGGGAGTGAGAAAGAGCTATAAGTAAGAAGATAGTGTATGTACCACAATATCTGTCATATTGTTTCAAGGTGTATTCTGAATCAAATAATTATGAAAATTCAATTTTATATGTCTATCACAGATCACTTCATTCTTGGTTTGGTCTAGAGAAAAGGGCTGTGTTCATAGCTTTTGCAAGCCTTTTCAGGTCGGTGAGAATAATGGTGTTAACGTCCACGTAAATTGATGCAATTTGATGACTGCAGAGAGCAAATTCCAGGAAACCAGCGATGGGGAAAGAATGGGTTGGGTGTAGTGATTAGTTACAATATCAGTGATAAAAAGAGGAGACACGATCGTGTCAAGATTACCCAAATGACTGTGATACCAAACTAGAGGGCTTTGAGAAGAGGGCATTGTAGAAAAATCAGGTAGAGGAGACAAAACTTCTATAAGCCAAAGGTTGAAATGTGTTTGAAACTAACTTCATGCCAAACTGTCAAGTGACCTTTTTTCTAGAAGCGGTCTAGGATGTCTCCGTGTGTAACAGCTACACCGAAACAGACGTGAGAGCAGTACTTCTTTGTCACATCCGAAGTTTGCAAAGAGTTAATATTTTTTTACCCTGAAGGGCAAGGCCAATATATGAGATGCAGTCTTATTCTGGTTACGAGAGATCGTTAATAATAGTGATGACAAAAATGTAAAGCGAATTCGAGAGGTCTTACATCATTAAAGGAGATGAGCTTTGATAATGTTTTCTTCGATAATATTCGGTGATTGTAAACAATTGAATAAGAAGATTTCGCTGTAACTTTGACTAAATAAAAGAGTTTAATTATAACAAAGTGTTTAAACCCACTGAACAGAAAAAGACGGGGATTTTCCCGTTCAGTGGGTTTATATACTTCATTATTATTAGACTAGGCGGCGACTTGGCAGAGTAGAGAGAAACTGGGTTAAATGATTTGCGGTACTTGTTCCTGCTCTCCGCTCTCAAATCCCGCCGAAGTCAACTTTGCCTTTCATTCTTTCAAGCTCGATAAAAACTTCCAGTTTAGTACTGGGATCAATTCTTACTATATAAATCTATAGAGAAGGTTTTCGAAGAATCTGTTCAAAAGAATCGATACAGATTTATCACGAAGTGTTTAGTTTGCAGGTATTGTTTGGGTACCGAAAGTGAGGGGAAAATAGAGGTAGGCGTTGGACTAAAAGTTTGCGAAAGAGAAAACTCCGCTAAATGTTCAGGTGGTGGTATTAAATTGTGGAGCCGTGGTGAGTCCACAACATTTAAAATATTAAATAAAACAGAAGCAGGGGCCTTCAGAGCACATTAGATAAAGGGTAACCCAGAGTCAAATATGTGTACAAACACACACGCGCATGCATACACACACGCGCGCGCATGCATACGCACACACACATGTACATACACGCATACACACACATATACAGACATACAGACATACACACAATATAGACACACATACACACACACGCCCATGCACACACTCTCTCTTATACTAAACTTTCTTAGGAAAAACATTCAAGTATTAGCGCCAATTTGTTTTTTTATTTCTCAAACTACTTCTCTATGGTCTCACTACTACTACTACCACCACCACCACTACTACTACTACTACCACTACCACCACTACTACTACCACTACCACCACTACCACCACCACCACTACTACCACTACTACCACCACCACCACTACTACTACTATTACTACTACTATCACTACCACCACCACCACCACCACCACTACTACTACTACTACTACTACTACTACTACCACTACCACCACTACTACCACTACCACCACTACTACTACTACTATTACTACTACTATCACTACCACCACCACCACCACCACTACCACCACCACCACTACTACCACTACTACCACCACCACCACTACTACTACTATTACTACCACTACCACCACCACTACCACCACCACCACCACCACCACCACCACCACCACCACCACTACTACCACTACTACCACCACCACCACCACTACTACTACTATTACTACTACTATCACTACCACCACCACCACCACCACTACTACTACTACTACTACTACTACTACCACCACCACCACGACCAACACCATATATCGTCCACCATCATCCCCATCAACACTACCATCACCATCATCACCATCAACACCATCATCATCATCAACACCAACACCATCAACACCACCAACACCATCAACACCACCAACACCATCATCATCACCATCAACACCAACACTATCATCACCACCAACACCATCAACACCATCATCACCAACAACACCATTATCATCATCATCATCAACACCATCAACACTACCATCATCATTAGGGTCATCACGACAATCATCACCACCAACACCATCATCCCCATCAATACCATCATCATCAACAACATCATCATCATCGTTATTTTTGGAAAGTGTTGATGACAGAAATGAAAATATTGATGAGTTGTCAGTGTTTTCCTGAGAGAAGGGAGGGAGGGAGGGAGGGAGGGAGGGAGGGGGTAGCAATGTTTTTTTAGAAATCTGAGTCGAATGTTTAATTTTCTTGGTGTCCAGTTCAAGCAAAAATATCCTTTAATTTATTTATTTATTATTAATATTTCTCATATATCACCATTGCCATCTTTAAAAAGAAAGAACACATTTGTTGATGTGGCCCGAGGTACATTGAGCCCTTAGATCATCAAAGTGGAGTGTGTTTCATAAGAGATCTCCTTTAGCAGGGTTTCATAGACCCCTATGCACTGTGTTTAGAACCCCTCCAACTACAAAAATCCAAGATCGACAATACCAAACCACAGATCAAACTATGTCACCACAACAACACCAACAACAACACCAAACCTCAGATCAAACTATGTCACGATAACATCACCAACAACATCAATACCAAACCACAGATCAAACTATGTCACCATAACAACACCAACACCAACACCAAACCTCAGATCAAACTATGTCACGATAACATCACCAACAACATCAATACCAAACCACAGATCAAACTATGTCACCATAACAACACCAACAACATCAATACCAAACCACAGAACAAACTATGTCGCCATAACAACACCACCAACATCAATACCAAACCACAGATCAAACTATGTCACCATAACAACATCAATACCAAACCACAGATCAAACTATATCACCATAACATCACCAACAATACCAAACCACAAACCAAACCCTCGTGTATGTTACCATAACATCCTCAACAACAATACCAAACCACAGATCAAACCATCGTATATGTCACCATATCATCACCAACAATAGCAAACCACAAACCAAACCATCGTATATGTTACCATGACAACACCAATAACAGTACCAAACCACAGATCAAACTATGTCACCATGACATCACCACCAACAATACCAAACTACAGACCAAACCATCGTATATGTTACCATAACATCACCACCAACAACACCAAACCACAAACCAAACTATGTCACCATAACAACACCACCAACAACACCAAACCACAAACCAAACTATGTCACCATAACAACACCACCAACAACACCAAACTACAGACCAAACCATCGTATATGTTACCATAACATCACCACCAACAACACCAAACCACAAACCAAACTATGTCACCATAACAACACCACCAACAACACCAAACTACAGACCAAACCATCGTATATGTCACCATAACATCACCACCAACAACATCAAACCACAAACCAAACTATGTCACCATAACAACACCACCAACAACACCAAACTACAGACCAAACCATCGTATATGTCACCATAACATCACCACCAACAACACCAAACCACAAACCAAACTATGTCACCATAACAACACCACCAACAACACCAAACTACAGACCAAACCATCGTATATGTCACCATAACATCACCACTAACAACATCAAACCACAAACCAAACTATGTCACCATAACAACACCACCAACAACACCAAACTACAGACCAAACCATCGTATATGTTACCATAACATCACCACCAACTACACCAAACTACAGACCAAACCATCGTATATGTCACCATAACATCACCACCAACAACATCAAACCACAAACCAAACTATGTCACCATAACAACACCACCAACAACACCAAACTACAGACCAAACCATCGTATATGTCACCATAACATCACCACCAACAACATCAAACCACAAACCAAACTATGTCACCATAACAACACCACCAACAACACCAAACTACAGATCAAACCATCGTATATGTCACTATATCATATAAAAGATATTGAAGAAACTTACTTATATTATCTGAGATGAATGATTTATTGTTATTTTCATTAGTTTTCTCCGTTTTCTCACATGATGTGTTTTCTTTAGAATCTTGTTTAGTTTCGATGTCATTCCAGGGAAACGCTACCTCCTCATTGGTGAAAGGAAACACTGGGCTAGACTGACAGTTTTTCACTTTAGTATCTAGCTATAATAACAAGAGAAACAGGTTAGATTCACTTGGTTAAAAACATTATTAGAAATACAATGACAATACAAAAGTTTTATGAAATTATATTTTTTACTCCACACTGTAAAAAAGTGGCTAAATGTGACACCTCCTGCAGTTAGTCGAAACAAAATCGATACACCACCGTTCAGATACTAATTCACAACAGAGTTACTTAACCTTTTATTTTCCCTGGATCAGAAAATTACATTTTGATAAAACAAACCTTAAGCAGCTTATTGCTTATCAAAATATTTGTATATATATGTCATGGGACTAGTAATTTCATAGCCTGCCCTCCTAAATATATATTTAAAATGTATATACGAAATTGTGTATTCTCGGTACATCTATGTGTTTGCCTCTCCGAGGTACAATCATGTGTAGGGTTATTTGTGGAGGAGAAGAAATTGCACACAATTCTCCCCCTCTCATCAACACAGACCCATTTTTTTCCAGTTGAGTGGCCTGAACAAACGTAAAATAAAGTGCCTTGCTCAAGAACACAATGCATTGCCTTCTCCGGGAATCGAACCCACAACGTTACTACCGTCAGCCCCCCCCCCCCCACCAGTAAGTTACGCGCCTTCACGTGTTTTTGTAAGGAAATAATGACAATATTCATCTTGCCTTCTCAAGACGAGCCTTTACATCTTGTGGTCTGTCCAGATCTGTTATTTTATGTGCCTGTGTCTGAAAACTGTTGATTTCCCGTAAAGCATTTGTTAATTGTCCAGATGTGACTAGATTAGTTTCTTGCAGTTGAATCACTTGCTGCTGAAGGTCAGCTTTATGGAGAGAAAGAGAACAGTTTTATATCATTAATATCACCAATATATATAGACAATATATTAATAAATGGAAACTATAAGACAACCTTAAGGGTTGGAGCTTCCTGGATAGTCACTATCCAGGAAGCTCCAACCGTTAAGGTTCTCTTTTTTTCCGGGTATGTCAATATTTATTTATAAAACAGATCTGTATTTTATCTGATGAAAGCGCACCATAATTTGCCTTGGTTGCCCTTGAAATATGTATAATAAAATAAATATGGTTTTATAAATATAGTTACCATTTATTAATATATTGTGTATTTACTCCATTGTTGAGTGCTTTATATCAGTTATAACAAATTTTTAAGCTTGTTGAATCCCAACAAATTAAATATAACCTCTGCATATATATATATATATACTACACAGAGTGTCCCAAAACAATGCATGCACACTTTGATTACCTGTACAAGCAATATGTATTAGAATGCTGTTGAAGTGTGTATACATTTTTTGGGACACCCTGTATATATATATATATATATATATATACGCATGCACACACACATGCATACACACACACACACACACACAGACACACACACACACACACACACACACACACACACACACACACACACACACACACACGAGCTGAATAGGTGTAGGTATGTCACTCGTTCTTTACCAAATGCGAGAAAGTTCAGTGTATCAATTGTTTCTGGGAAACTACAGAGCAGAATAACTTTAATTCAAGTGACAAATCCAAGATGAGACTTGAAATCATTTGATTAACATCTCCACACCTTTCAATGTAATCAGGTAACACTAAAATATCAGGACATCAATATAACATCTGGTGTATGTAAGTCCCAAAGAAAAACAAGCCATGCTTAATCAACTACAGATATTACAAAGCTTATATATATATATATATATATATATATGTTCTTATATATTTGATATATATTTATCCTTATCGAGCCCTCTTTGGATTTTAGTCTTCACATTAATTATTACTATATATATATATATATATATATATATATATATATATATATATATATATGATGAGCCTGGTGAGCCTATTCAACCAATAGTTGGGGTGGATGATCGTTGACTCTTACGGAGTCAATAAAAAAAGTACCAGTAATGCACAGGGGTCGATTTAATTAACTTTCCCCTCCCTAAAATTGCTGGAAAATCTTTTAATACCTTTAAATGAATATGTAATCAGAATCTTCATAAATATTAAAATAAATTCCTTTTAAAAGATCAATGAAGTATATCCTCTGGGCGGGTAAAGGGTTTCTCTTCTATTTTGACATACAGGGAGTCATACCGCCTGGGTAGTACCTACTATTTCCAATTGAGTAGATCAGCGAGTTCGAACACAAGAGACGGAGTTATATCACACTGCTGTAATATATGTCTATTAATATATTTAAACATGTTGAATACAGGCACTAGTGTTTCAGAATTGTGTACCCATCATCAGTGATGTTTAATAACTAGGTAGTAAGAGACGAATAAGCTATAGCTTATATACATATTACGTCATGTGATATGGTCACAGCTTAAAACACTCAGATCGAGATTTATATATATGTTTTCATATACTTACCTACACACACATACACCCATACATATTCACGTTATACACACACATACATTATGCACGCACACACACATATATATACATATATAGACATCCCGCCACTGTTTTGTCTGTATATGTGTGTGTGTGTTTGAGTGTGTCTGTCTGTCTGTATGTATGTATAGCTATATATATACATACATATATATATATACTTAAATACAGAGAGAGAGAGAGAGAGAGCGAGAGAGAGAGAGAGAGAGGGGAAGAGAGAGGGAGATACACTCTCATTTTATGAATTCAAGAATGTTAAGAATTAAAAAAATATATAAAATATTGTTCTACGAGAATAAATTCACTTAATGATAATGTATTCTTATTTAATAGACACCAATTAACTATGTGACATCTTCATTATGGACACAATGAAATTAGGATATACGAGTACGATTAAATTATGGAATATTCTGTATGTAGGACGTGTCTGTAGCACGATTTATCAATCACTAGAACCTTTTGTAAAGGTAAAAATATTACATTTTCTTACATAATCAAGAATCTTTCAGAAGAAAATGAAATGAACGGTGTTTTATTAATAGAATATGGCGTCATTTCAAACGATTCTGTATGTATGTATGTATGTATGTATGTATGTATGTATGTATGTATGTATGTATGTATGTATGTATGTATGTCAGGTCACCAGTTGGTGCTACTGGTAACATGTATCCCAGTACAACCTGTCTCATGGTCGGGTCGTTGGCGACTAAACTGGCAACCCCACCAAGGTTTCTTGGTGAGGAGGGTGACTTTGGACATCCTGCAGGACTAAAAACAAAACCTGTCAAAGGGCAAAGGAGCTCTTAAGAGTCAATGGCCATCCAAAATCACTGGGAGAGATGACCCCTTAGCCTTTGTCAAGGCAGAATTCTAGGAGAAGGAAAACTCTGATATAACACCTGCAACCTTGATGGTATCCAATGATGTTGACTTGTTCTTCTTTTTGGTAAATATCATCTTGGTTAAGAGAGTGGGACTGGCTTTGTGCAGTGCCTTTGCTCACTATAAAAGCTTCACGGCACAGGCATTGCTTTATATCTGGAGATCTCTCTGCACTTATCGTCACATGGTACCAAAGGCAATGCACTATGTGTCAATAATTGTCACAAGTGTAGTGTTTGTACCAGAGATTTCAAGTCGCTGGCTGGACTAAAAAGTCACACTCGTTCAGCGCATCGGTAGGGGTTCTCCTACATGGATATAAAGTAGTGGCCGTACTCGAAAACGAGTTGGCAGCCACCATGTATGTATGTATGTATGTATGTATGTATGTATGTATGTATGTATGTATGTATGACTCTTAAGAGTCAATGGCCATCCAAAATCACCGGGAGAGATGACCCCTTAGCCTTTGTCAAGGCAGAATTCTAGGAGAAGGAAAACTCTGATACAACACCTGCAACCCTGATGGTATCCAATGATGTTGACTTGTTCTTCTTTTTGGTAAATATAATCTTGGTTAAGAGAGTGGGACTGGCTTTGTGCAGTGCCTTTGTTCACTATAAAAGCTTCACGACACAGGCATTGCTTTATATCTGGAAATCTCTCTGCACTTGTCGTCACATGGTACCATAGGCCCAACACTATGTGTCAATAATTGTCACAAGTGTAGTGTTTGTACCAGAGTTTTCAAGTCACTGGCTGGACTAGAAAGTCACAATCGTTCAGTGCATCGGTAGGGGTTCTCCTACATGGATATAAAGTAGTGGCCGTACTCGAAAACGAGTTGGCAGCCACCATGTATGTATGTATGTATGTATGTATGTATGTATGTATGCATGTACGCATGTATGTATGTATGTATGTATGTATGTATGTATGTATGTATGTATGTATGTATGTACGTATGTTATCTCTTTCTCTTAATTTCGAGTATATTTTTTTGACCGGCCACCTTCCTGGTGGGAAGGTTGTAAAAGAAAAGAAATTGTCATCCCTTGAATCGCAAGAATGTTTTGCAAATTTTGAAGGTGCCAGCTATCGCAGCCATTTGTAGACTATGAATTAGGGAGCTGCGCTTTTTGTCCGCAAATCCAAGTTCAGTCATACTTTGGTCCAAGCGGGTTGGTATATAACCCGTAGCTCCAATAATGGTGGATATGAAGCTAAAGGTGTATCTGGGATACTGGATTTGTAAACTCCTCATCAATGGTCCGTAGATGTCCTCCTTCTCCTGTATTTTTCTGACAACGTTTACATCAAGTGGGCAGCTGATCTCCACAACAGAACACGTTTTCAATGTGTGGTCCCAAACAACAATATCAGGCCGGTTGTGCTTTAATTTGGTGGCAGTTTTTATTTTCAGTTCCACCAGTATTCCTTAGTGCCATCTGTCTCAATATATTCTTCCTCGTTTGTTGTTAATTTTGTTTTCCGAAGTGCGTTCCAGATGGTTCTAGCTATCTCATCGTGTCTCATGGGGAGGTAGTAGCGAGATGACATTCTTTCGAAGCTGGCAACAATGTGGCTTACATCCTCGATCTTTGTTTTACATAGCCTACATTTATTGTCAGCTGCTGGCCCTCCTCTTTTGTGCAGCAGATATTTGGTAGGGAGTTCTTGTTCCTGTATTGCATAGAGATATCCCTTAAGGTGTGATGTCAAAACTTGTCGGAACTCCATACCAGGCTTTTTGAGTGGTTTATCCCCTCTATGGTTTGTGTTTTACGTCTCAAGTATCCATGCACAACTTTTTCTGTAAATTGGTCAATTTTTTTATCTTGTTTGAACATTGAATACGATCTTCCGATTTCTCTGGGTGAGAGATTTATATCAGGCGTTATTCCATATCTCTCCTCCAGATCAGTCGCTATTCTAATGATATTTTTTTTTTCATGCTCATAAACCTGGGCAAGATGGTTGCCAACCTTTTTCCTCTGTTGAAGGTGTTGTTTCAGTGTTACTATCCGGGTCTCATATGTTGTTAATATTGATTTTAGACCCCGGCTACCTTCCTTGCGTGAGAAGTATAGCCTATCCACATCACCATTGATGTTAAAGTTCCCAGTAACACTGAGAAATTTGCGAGTTCTAACATCCATCTCACTTAGTTCTTGCAATGACCAGTTCAGCAGGCCAAATGTTGGCGTTAGAATTGGCACAGCATAAGTATTGTGGGCAATGTATTTGTTGTACGCTGACAGTTCTGATGACCATATTTTCTTTACTCTTCTGAGGTATTCAGTTCTGGTTCTCTCCTTATTTATGGGTCCATCATATCTGACATTCCCATCCTGTCCAAGATATCTGTAGTTGTCACCTGACTGTAGAGGTTGTATTGTCAGGCCGTTCATCTCTAGATTTCTAGAGGAGGGCACAGCTCTTCCACGTTTTACTGCGAAATATGCACACTTGGACTCACCAAATTTCATTTTGATGTCGGTTGAAAATTGTGTAATGAGGTCCAATTGTTTCTTGATATCATTGATATTTGGCCCATACAACTTCAGGTCATCAACAAAGAAAAGATGGGAGATACTTCTGGACCCACTTCTTTTCCACCTTGTTTCCTGAGTAGGTAAGATAGTGGATTCAGTGAGAGAACGAAGAGTAGCACTGACAAGCTATCACCCTGAAAGATTCCCTTCTGGTAATGTATCTTATCAGTCTTAACTTGCTCCTTCTCACCTCTAAGGATCAAATTGGTGTACCAGTTCTTGGTCAGGCGTTCAACAGCAGCTGCCAATGGTTGTGGGACTTTGGCTAACTGTAAAGCCTTAATAATCCACCCATGAGGTACACTATCAAATGCTTTTTGATAGTCCAGCCACACCATGTATGTGTCAATAATTGTCACAGGTGTAGTGTTTGTACCAGAGTTTTTAAGTCGCTGGCTGGACTAAAAAGTCACACTTGTTTAGCGCATCGGTAGGGGTTTTTCCTACATGGATATAAAGTTGTGGCCGTACTCGAAAACGAGTTGGCAGCCACCATGTATGTATGTATGTATATATGTATGTATGTATGTATGTGTAAATATGTAAATATGTATATACACATGTACATATGTATGTGTATGTATATGCGCCGGGACATAGAAATAGTCTGGCTGGATACCCGACCGTGCAGTTAAACCACTGGGGGTGAAGGGCCCCTAGCCTTTGTCAGGGCATTCTTCTAGGAGAAGGCAACTCAGGAAACTGGGATAACTCCGATATAAAACCTGCGGTCAGTAGTTACCGATGATATTGATCTTTTCTTCTTTTCGAGTTATAGCTACTGTTGCTCAGAGAGTGGGATTGGCTCAGTGCACAGTCTTTCCTCACTTTAAAAAAGATCTTCACGCACAGGCATTGCACGATAGAATTAATTAATAATTATTAATAATGGTATATCGTGAAATGGCCATACTCGATAATGAGGGGGCAGCCATCATGTATGTATGTATGTATGTATGTATGTATGTATGTATGTATGTATGTATGTATGTATGTATGTATGCATGTATGTATGTATGTATGTATGTATGTATGTATGTATGTATGCATGTATGCATGCATGTATGTATGCATGTATGTATATATGTATATATGCTTATGATATGGGTGATATCTTTGATGTTAATTTCGCAGAGTCTGTGTATGTTGTCACATCTAGGTGTTTTGCCTGCATCCCTATCTCTTTTGTGAATCAGGTATTTTGTACTTATTTCCTGTTCTTGGATTGCCAAAACATATCCTTCAAAGTGAGAGACAATATAACGGTTGTTTATCCAACTCAAACTAGTTTGCGTATCTATATTACTCTTACTTTGGAGCTTCCTGGTAGCACAGCCATGTATTATTCTTTGCTGATAAGTTTGCAGTTTTTCATCCATGCTGTGCAATTTCCTAGGGTGTGAATTTTTGATTATCATGCAGGGAGTATTTCTCAAGGAGTTCCTTCCCAACTCTCATAATGCTATCTGTCTCGTGTAGACATGCTTATTAAACTAGATGGGCTTCTACGCTTGGAGATTCGTAGATATGTGACACTCAAATGTTCTCTGCAATGGTGTTAAGTCCCTGCTACCCTGTTTACGTTTCAGGTAGAGGCGGTTTATATCGCTGTTGATGTGGAAATTGATGTGTTCGTTTCAGGCTTTAACATCGATGGTTCGGATTTCATCTAGCGTCCAATCGAGTATTCCAAATGTTGAGGAGAGGCACAACAAACACATTGTGGACCACTGATTTATTGTGCACAAAGAATTATGTTATATGTTTAGTTGAAGGCGGCTAAATTGGTTGTTAGAACGTCGGGTAGGATGTTTTGTGGTATCCATTGCGGTTCTCTGCTCTCTGAGTTCAAATCTCGCAGAGGTCAAATTTACCTTTCATCCTTTTGAGTTCGATAAAAAAAATTACCTGTCTAGTATTGGGGTCGACATTTCCTCTATACCTCTTTCTCACTTCCTCACTCTCACTTTCTATCTTTCTCTGGAGGAAACCTACTGCAGTCAGACCTGAAGATGATTGGGCTTCGCTAGGCTTAAACAGCCTAAAAGACTGTATGTCAATACGACGCCCCTACGACTCCACCAGAAGGTACAGTACCATACCATAGCATACCATACCATATGTTTAGTTCATAAAATAAAGTCAAGTAATAGAGGCGATTTAATCAAATGCCCCCCCCCCCCCCCCCCCACCGGAAAATATGTCACCTTGTACGTATGTAAGAAATCCTTATTGAGAATATGTTAGAGATAAATATATAAATAAATGAATAAATAAATATACAAACCGATTTGTTTATGAAGAGTTAAATTGTCACCATGAAATGAAGAACAAACAGAAAGGGCATCAGAATTGATAGAACTGTTTTGACTATTGGCCAGTAGGTGGCGGTAGTGGAACAGTTCTTCCTTAAGTCTCATGACTTCATCTTGAAGGTTTTGTTTCTCTTCTTTCAGATGTTTCACAAGGCTATCCTAGTAAAATAACAGAGAAAGTAACAATTCTAACAAGGTTATCCCAGTAAAAAAGAAGAGAAAATAACAATTCTAAACATCTATTCAAAGTAACTGAATTACTAGATTATAAGTAGAAATAATTAATACATTTAACAAATTATTTCATATTTCATATTTATGTTTTTAATATTGTTTTAATGAAATACTTGTTAAATACCACATGAAGTAAATGTGAAGCTCTACTGTCCCCACCCCTTTAGCAAAATATAATTTCCCGAGGGTGAATGTTGGTTATGTCTCGTGAAATCCCGTCTTTCAGTATACAACTTAAAGATACGTTCACAAAAATTATTCAATATAAAAGTGGAAGCATTTGTTGAGTCCATAACTCCGTTGATATTTCCAACTATTCGCTAATGAAACCTCCGAGAACTATATTTTACTTCTCTAAATCAGAGGTCTGATACTAATGTAAGAAACTAGGTTTAACTCGAGTCATAGAAGGTATCTCTTTATGGCTGCTTCACCTGTTCGAAATATCAATTAAATTTCCCTGAAATAACATCCTACACTAAAAAATATAATAATTGTTTCTACATTTGACACAAGGCCAGCAATTATCCCAGTGTATTACTGGTACTTTATTTTATCGACCCCGTAAGGATGAAAGGCAAAGTTAACCTCGGCGGGATTTGAACTAAAAAATATAATAATGTATTCCTACAATGTGTAGAGGCTTTGTGGTAAGGGTGTTGGACTTATGATTATAATGTCGAGGGTTCGATTGCTGGACTGGGTTGTGTGTTGTGGTCGTGAGTAAAACATTTCATTTCACGTTACTCCAGCATACTCAGCTGGAAATGAGTGCCAGAAATAGCTGGGGGCTTAACCCAGGGATGGACTGGCGTCCTGTCCAGGGGGAAGTCTTGTATTGGCAGTCGCTTAACGCTACGGAAATTGGGATAAACACCGGCCTGATGAGCTTCTGGGTTGGAGACAGACTTTAGACTTACAACATAAGTGAAGGCCCACATCCTAGTGAAAAAAATGAGTACGGGTGCTATAGGATAAAACTCCGGCATGATGAACTAAGGCATAAGAAAATGTTTAACTTATTAACATAGAACATATCTGTAATATGTTATTGCGATGGTTACAGCTAGAACAGCTTCGTTCATAATCCAGTTCGATCAACAACAACTATCATCATTAATTATATACAAAAAGGGCGCTGGATTGGCAGAATCGGGAGAGCGTCGGATTACATTTAGTTGAAGGCCTTTACATTCTGATTTCAAATTCCGCCGAGGATAGCTTTGTCTTTTTTCCCTACGGGATCGATAACATAAAGTACCAGTAACGCACTGGGATCGATTTAATCGACTTCCCCTCCCCTACAAAAAATTGTTGACCTTGTGCCTAAATCAGAGACCATTAATTATATTTAAGAAAAGATAGTTCTTATTTACCCTACATTCCTCTTTTAGAAGTGTTGATTGTGTTTGAAGCCAAGATAAGTGAGTTTTGGATACAAGATCTGGAACACTGCCACGTAACTGAACCAATTCTATATGAAGGGACTCATTCATCTTCTGTAGCATATCCAGTTTCTGGGCCAAGTCAACGTTGCTCTCGGCATTAGGTTGACTTTTGGTCAGGTTTCTTATATCTTCAGACCCCTTATAAGAAATAGAAGTAGAGGAGGGATTAATGCTTATCAGAGTGTTGATTAAAACATTATTAAACTGACAAATGTTTCTGTCGGCATAGAATTTCAACCCCAATTATCTATACCCCCACCCCATATATATATATATATATATATATATATATATATATATATATATATATATATATATATATATATATATATATATATTACGACTCGGTTTGGATACTCCTGTCGCCATCATTTATGTTCTCCTGGTCATTCTTCCCTACATGTTTCAGTCCTGGGTGTCTTTTTACATCATGGATCAAAGGCCTCGCGTACCAAGACTGAACAAAGTCTGATTCACTGCCTTGGGTTCTATTCCCCTCTTGGACTCAACTCAGCTCCCCAATTTCTCTAATATCCCGTCAATTATCACACCCCTAGATTCCTATCGCTTTCTCTTGATCATTAACATCTTACAACTAATACATGCCGACTATATATGCTCACTCCACTATCAAGCGTTAACCTAATATATCCCTTCCATATACTGTACCTATTGTGTTGTTATTTCTGTTTATCTTTTACACACACACACACACACACACACACACACACACACACACACACACACACATATATATATATATATATAACTCTCAATTCATTTAATTCTATAAGAGAATGAGGAGGTAGGAAATAATTTTGTTTAATTATTTCCTTTCTAGTGATTAGAAAACTCAGTAATAATATTTGTTTCTACTTTAGGCACAAGGCCAGCAAATTACCCAGTGCATTACTGGTACTTTATTTTATCGACCCCGTAAGGATGAAAGGCAAAGTCAACCTCGGCGGGATTTGAACTCAGATCGTAAAGGGACGTAACTATGCTGGAAAGCATGGCGTCCGACCTTCTACCGATACTGCCAATCCAAATAATATTAATCTATTTTCAGTGTATTTAGATGTCAGTTCTGGATCGATTCCCTAGAGATCGATAAAAAAGAGACATTTGAATACACAGAAGATAGATTAAACGTATCATTACTTGTTCGTTTTTTAAAACTTTTATCAAGAAAGTTACATAAAGGATTACCAGCTTCGTTCTTTAACACAGGTGAATGAACTCCGATGGACCGTGAGTGTATAAATGTGTGTATGTATGTAGCCGTCCCCTATATATATATCAGGTTTTTATATAGAAACTATGTAATATGACAGCTGCAGGTTGATAACATCTGTCACCACCCATTTCGTGGCTGTTGCGCTCCGGTTTGGTGTGCCGCGTTTGGAGGGTGAGTGCGGTTTAGCTTGGTAGGAGTCATGAGTGCAGGTTGGCGTTCGGTCTAAGGTGTTTGCTCAGTGTTTGCGGACAGATTAAAGAAACAGCGTTCTTATTTACGTGTGTATATATAAACAGCAAAATCGTCCTCAAATCTCTCCCTACTGTCTTTAAAAAAAGGGACGGATGCAGGCCTGCCAACCTCTAAAAACCCAAACGGGGAGTACCACAAAAAAGTGCCCCAAATCGGGGAGAAATAAGGCAAAATGGAGAGATTTTCTATGATGAAAGCTATACCTATTTTCATAAGAGAAGACATCTCTCAACCACCCCAAAGTGGGTGAGAGGTATCCCCGTCGGACGAGGAGAGCTTACAAGTCTGCAAATGGAATATTGAGGTTAACACCTTGGATACACTAAGTCTGAAAAGAAATACCGTCATGAGGTTTGCAGAATCGAACACATTTATTTCTATAACAGTTTTCCATTATGGCTACAGTCAATGGCGCGTGGTTTTGTGGTAAAGGTGTTAGACTTACGGTCATAAGGTCTTGCATTCGATTCCTTGACTGGGTTTTGTGTTGTGTCCTTGAGCAAAACACTTTATTTCATGTTACACTTGTATACTCAGTTGAAAATGAATACCAGCAATAGTTGGGGGTTTAAGCCTGCGATGGACTGGCGTCCTATCCAAGGGAAGTCTTGCACTCGCAGTCGCTTAATGCCATGAAACTGGGATAAACACCGGCCTGGTGAGCATTAGACTTTTTTTTTTAGATACAAACTTTAGTCACCTCTGTCAGCCCATTGTAAAAGAGTAGCAACAACAACAGCTACATTATCATCAACAGCAATAACAACAACAGTAACAACAACAACAACAACAGTAATAACATCAACAACAACAGTAACAACAACAGTAACAACAACAACAACATTAATAACATCAACAACAACAGTAACAACAGTAACAACAACAATAGTAATAACATCAACAACAACAACAGTAACAACAGTAACAACAACAGTAACAACAACAACAACAACAGTAACAACAACAACAACAGTAAAAACAACAACAATAACAACAACAGTAACAACAACAGTAACAACAACAGTAACAACAACAACAACAACAACAACAGTAACAACAACAACAGTAATAACAACAACAGCAGTAACAACAACAACAGTAACAACAACAACGGCAGTAACAACAACAACAGTAACAACAACAACAGTAACAACAACAGTAACAACAACAGTAACAACAACAGTAACAACAACAACAGTAACAACAACAACAGCAGTAACAACAACAACAGTAACAACAACAACAGTAACAACAACAGTAACAACAACAGTAACAACAACAGTAACAACAACAACAACAACAACAACAGTAACAACAACAACAACAGTAACAACAGTAACAACAACAACAGTAACAACAACAGTAACAACAACAGTAACAACAACAGTAACAACAACAACAACAACAGTAACAACAACAACAACAGTAACAACAACAGTAACAACAACAACAGTAACAACAACAACAACAACAGCAACAACAACAACAACAACAACAACAACAGCAACAACAACAACAGTAACAACAACAAGAGTAACAACAACAACAGTAACAACAACAGTAACAACAACAACAGTAACAACAACAACAGTAACAACAACAACAACAACAACAGTAACAACAACAACAACAACAGTAACAACAACAGTAACAACAACAGTAACAGCAATAGTAACAGCAACAGTAACAACAACAGCAACAGTAACAACAACAGTAACAACAACAACAACAGTAACAACAACAGTAACAACAACAACAGTAACAACAACAACAACAACAACAGCAACAACAACAACAGTAGCAACAACAACAGTAACAACAACAACAACAACAACAACAGTAACAACAACAACAGTAACAACAGCAACAGTAACAACAACAACAGTAACAACAACAGTAACAACAACAACAGTAACAACAACAGTAACAACAACAACAACAGTAACAACAACAGTAACAACAACAACAGTAACAACAACAACAGTAACAACAACAACAGTAACAACAACAGTAACAACAACAACAGTAACAACAACAGTAACAACAACAACAACAGTAACAACAACAACAACAACAGCAACAACAACAACAACAACAGTAACAACAACAGTAACAACAACAGTAACAGCAATAGTAACAGCAACAGTAACAACAACAGCAACAGTAACAACAACAGTAACAACAACAACAACAGTAACAACAACAGTAACAACAACAACAGTAACAACAACAACAACAACAACAGCAACAACAACAACAGTAGCAACAACAACAGTAACAACAACAACAACAACAACAACAGTAACAACAACAACAGTAACAACAGCAACAGTAACAACAACAACAGTAACAACAACAGTAACAACAACAACAGTAACAACAACAGTAACAACAACAACAACAGTAACAACAACAACAACAACAGCAACAACAACAACAACAACAGTAACAACAACAGTAACAACAACAGTAACAGCAATAGTAACAGCAACAGTAACAACAACAGCAACAGTAACAACAACAGTAACAACAACAACAACAGTAACAACAACAGTAACAACAACAACAGTAACAACAACAACAACAACAACAGCAACAACAACAACAGTAGCAACAACAACAGTAACAACAACAACAACAACAACAACAGCAACAACAACAACAGTAACAACAACAACAGTAACAACAACAGTAACAACAACAACAACAGTAACAACAACAGTAACAACAACAACAGTAACAACAACAACAGTAACAACAACAACAGTAACAACAACAGTAACAACAACAACAGTAACAACAACAGTAACAACAACAACAACAGTAACAACAACAACAACAACAGCAACAACAACAACAACAACAGTAACAACAACAACAGTAACAACAACAGTAACAACAACAACAGTAACAACAACAACAGTAACAACAACAGTAACAACAACAGTAACAACAACAACAACAGTAACAACAACAGTAACAACAACAACAGTAACAACAACAACAGTAACAACAACAGTAACAACAACAACAGTAACAACAACAGTAACAACAACAGTAACAACAACAACAGTAACAACAACAGTAACAACAACAGTAACAACAACAACAACAGTAACAACAACAACAACAACAGCAACAACAACAACAACAGTAACAACAACAACAGTAACAACAACAGTAACAACAACAGTAACAACAACAACAACAGTAACAACAACAGTAACAACAACAGTAACAACAACAGTAACAACAACAACAACAGTAACAACAACAGTAACAACAACAACAGTAACAACAACAACAGTAACAACAACAGTAACAACAACAGTAACAACAACAACATACCTCATTGACGGATGGATCTATTTTCTTTTCAAACATGGGAAGAATGTTGGAACCATTTGACATGTCTATTACATGCATCTGTTGTTGTTGTTGTTGTGGCTGTAGTGGTTCTTGTTGTGGTTGTAGTGGTTGTTGTAATTGTAGTGGTTGTAGTGGCTGTTGTAATTGTAGTGGTTGTAGTGGTTGTTGTAACGGTTGTTCTTGAAATACCAATAGTTGCCGGCCCTGCTCATGGTAGTAGCCCTCCATCTCCTCCTCCCCCTGTTGTACATTATGAGCTGTACGATACAGTGATACTGTTGGGGCTGTAGTACCAGCTGTATTGAAAGACAACAGTTCATTGCTGGAATTACAGTCCCCATCTCTGCTCTTCTGCTCAGGAATCACTGCTATTTCTGAAATGTACAATAATCTCTTATAAAACAAAACATGATTTTGCAAGATTTTTCATATGAAATCATGTGTTGAAATAGACACTGTTATATTTGGGGAAGGAATGTCCTAATATTGCCAAAAATAGTAAAACACACTTTTTGGTTTACATTGATTGACTCTCTACTTGCAGTATTGAGTACTGTCTTTTCTCCATTTTATCTACATGGAAGCATTTATATTAAAGTGTTTACACACACATACCCACATATACGCATACACGCACATGTGTAAATATATATATATATATATAAATATATATATAAAGAATTAATATCTAGTAACATATATATACATACAGATGCATATCAATGCTAGCAAATATATAGGTTTTGTCTTAGTAACTTTGTGGTTCAATGCATGGGGTTGCAGAACAATAAATATATATATATATATATATATATATATATATATATATATATATATATTTCGATAAGGGACCGAATACCAACGCAAAGGAATTTTCTAAGGAGAATTACGGGTTTAAATCCTGCAAAAACCCGCCAAACAACCCCGCACTCGATTGCCTTCGAGCTGGACCTTATGAACATGATAAGTGAAACTAAATTTAAAAAAGGAACAAATCACAACAAATTGCAAAATGACTTAAATACACTACTAAAAAAACTAAAAGACACTAACGGTATCATAGTAAAAGCAGACAAAACATCAAACGTATACTCTATGGACATTAACACATACAATAGCTTTATCCAGCATGAACTACATAAAAAAATATATATATATATAAAAAAACAAATGAATCTACACTCACCAGCATTAACGTGGAGGGCCTCAAGATAGTTAATAAACTCGGAATTCCAGATAGGACCGAACCGCTAACCCCGTGCAACCCTACATTTAACCTGAAGGATCACAAAAATAACTTTGAAACTAACCCCACCATTAGATTAATATGCCCATCCAAGTCAGACATAGGTAAAATTAGCAAGAACATTCTAGATAGGGTAATCGCACAAATAAAGGGTAAACTAGAAATCAATTTATGGGGCAACACTAACGAGGCAATTAAATGGTTCAATAAAATACAAAATAGGGAGGGAGACGTGTAACTTCATACAATTTGATATAGATGTCTACTATGCATCCATATCCCCAGCTACCCTAGATAAGGCGCTTATATTTGCCCAAAATAACACTGATCTTACCCATGATGAAATTGAAATAATAATAGCGGCTAGAAGGACTATCATAAAATTTGAAAATAGCTACTGGGTAAGAAAGGATAGAATAAATAGCTTCGATATAACAATGGGATCAAATGATTCTGCGCAAATCACAGATATCGTGGGGCTATTCATAGCACACAACCTACATAAGGAATTCAGTAACCTCCAAGGAGGAATTTATAGGGACGACACGCTACTTATAGCTAGGAACCTAAACAACCAGAGCATGGAAAGACTAAGAAAAAATATTAGAATATTCTTCAAAAAACTAGGCCTAAGTATTACCTACGAACTGAACCATAAGAAGGTAAATTTTCTAGATGTGACTCTAAATCTAAATACTGGATTAATAGAACCTTTCCAGAAAAATAATGAAAATCTTGCCCACATTAGTTACAACTCAAACCACCCCAAATCCATAATTAGATCCATAGCACGTAGTATATCCCTCCGAATATCCCGCTTATCCTCAAACCTAGAAATCTTTAACGAGCATGCTGACTATTATAATGCAGCATTATGTAGGGCCGGTCATAAAGATAAACTGCAGTATATAGTGAATAAAGACAACGTAAACAATCCTAGTAATTACTACACCAACCGCTCACATAATAATAGAAATAGCTTGACTAGACATAGGGTTAGACACGCAACACTTGGAGTAAACGGTCAAAACACTAATAACGTAAACCCAAGAAACAATAGAAGAAACAGACAAAGAAAATACCTATGGTTCAACCCAATATTCAACTCCTCTATAAAAACTAGACTGCCCTCTACATTCTTTAAACTAATAGATAAACACTTCCCTATCTCGCATAGATATCACAAAATACTCAATAGATCTACTATAAAACTCTCATACTCAACAGCAGCAAATATAGAATCACACATACGCAGGATCAACCACAGAAATATATCTAGTAAATCAACCACACCTATGCATAACGTAGCACCAAATTATAAGCATAAACACATCACAACCGCAAGCGCATACAAACGCGCAGCAGCAAAACCCCATTGGGCATATATCACAACCCACTTATAACAGAGTACTAAACAGGAGTGTAGAGGCCGCACAAAATAGCGCCTCTAACTGTAACTGTCACCTACCAGATAGGTGCCCATTGGCGAACAGATGTCTCGATTCGAGCCTAGTATACATGTGCACGGTCAACTCGGATAACTCCACCTGGAATCACATAGGATCCACCGCGGGTTCTTTTAATAAAAGATGGTATGTACACGGGCACTCAATGAAAAACCGTGCACTTATGGGTTCCACAACCCTCGCCAAAAAAATATGGGAACTGAAGGACAGCAGCACTAACTACAGCATTAACTGGTCGAAGTTGTCGGCTGCTAAAACCTATAGTACAGGTATGTCCCACTGCGGGCTATGTGATCTAGAACTAATGTATATCCTCAAAAATGTAAAAAGGCTACTTAACAATAAGTTAGAAAGATCTATCTTCTGCAGACATAGAATTGCCACTAAATTCATAAGATTCAAACCTCCGTGAATCGAACCAACGCAACATAGCTTTAAACTAGGATACCCACTACCCTGCATAAATCACCACAGAAATATACTCATTAAGTACACTCTAGCCTTCACAAGTCTATACCACACAAATGTCTGTAAGTACCTCATCAACCCACAAACTTATTCCTTCTCAGCTGCTGCCATCATTTGATCCTAAATCCTAGTTTTTCTCAAATCACTACTACAATGTAACTTTACCTTCCTTTTGCCATAATTACAATTAGCACGCTTATCTCTTTGCATGTATGTATATTTTTGTACGAGTGTATATTGATGTGTATGTATGTGTCTATGTACACATGCATGTGTATATATATATATATATATATATATATATGTGTGTGTGTGTGTGTGTGTGTGTGTGTGTATAAATATATGCGTATATTACCTCCTTAACCTCTGTATTAACTCAACAACTATTTAGCTTTGACAGTGTTGTCCCACTCATGAATGTTATTGAAGATGAAAAGAAAGACTGTAAACACTGGCTTATCTTTATAATTTAAAATTGATACACACTTCGATACTCTGTACATGCCAAACTTTTACTTCTGCCTCATGACAGCTAGTTTTACACGCCGAAATCTTAGATACACTATACCCCCCACCTAAGTAATGTCAGGGTCTCCTCAAATAATTTATTAATAGCATTGTTGTAATTGTTGTTATTGTTCTAACTGAATGCCATTACTACTTCATATAGTAGCCTGTATATTCTTTTCTTGCCTGTGTATTCTCTTCATTCTCGCATGCTCCGAAGAACTGACTGGTTATAATTTTGTATTGGCGATCGAGTAACGTGAAAACAAGCGAATAGCGATCTCTAGACCTACCAGTTCAGAGAAACAATTGTCAGCTATGAGATTAAAAACCTTTTTTGTATAGCAAACCATGTCAACCTTCTTTCCTGATTTATTATTACTCCAAGTGTTTACAACATAGGAATTACGGCATACCCGCAGCATCACTATGAAAACGCCTTGTTGAGTCAAACCAAGCCAAGCGTTGATATCATCCACTACCTGGAATACCATAACTGGACTATACCTAAGTGGACTGCATTTAACTATTATTTGTTACCCCGTATATACACACATATATATATATATATATATATATATATATATATATATATATATATATATATATATATATATATATATATATATATATATATACAGGGTGCGGGCGATATTTGTTCGCAAGATTACTGTCTA
Source organism: Eledone cirrhosa (assembly GCA_964016885.1). NCBI lineage: Eukaryota > Metazoa > Mollusca > Cephalopoda > Octopoda > Eledonidae > Eledone > Eledone cirrhosa. The sequence continues at coordinate 13,273,400 of OZ024745.1, forward strand.
GGAAAAAGTAACACAGTAGTTATATTTTTTAAGATATATTTATCAAACTTGGGTCAGTTTGTCTTCATGACTTGTTCTTTCGATCTCACTCGATAAACCCGCCATTGGCTTTTATGACGGCCTCATGGCGGTCTCGGAACCGGCTACAGGCCTTCGTCACTGTCCCCCGACTTAGGCCCCTAAAGGCACTTGTGATCCTGGCCTTTAGATCATCTTTCGTATTGCAGCTAGATCAGTTGGTGTCTCGTTCAACTGCGCCCCACACAAAGTAGTCGAGGGGTTGCAGTCAGGTGAGCTGGGAGGCCAGATGTGAGGTGAAGTGTGGTCGACGAAGTTCTCTGACAGCCAGGCTTGGGTCTTTTGGCTGGTATGGCAGGGCTCTGAGTCTTGCTGCCACACGTACGACCTACCTGCAGCTATCTGGTCGATCCAGAGCTTTACTACCTCGCTCAGAACGCGGATGTAGCCATCGGTGTTCAGCTTGAGGCCCTCAGGAAGAAGTGAGGTGGCATGACGTCACCTTGACTGCTGACGACACCTAAGACCCATGTTGTCGCTAGAAACTTTGTCTGCTTGACTCTGGGAACGTCTTTGGATGAGACAGCGAGCCACCTGTTGTTCTGGGAGTTGATCTTCTTGTCCTTATTTGTCCTCCCGGCGCGGATTCCAAGAAGAACTCCGTGTCTCTTCCACAAATTTGGAAGTTCAAAATTATTCATAATCAATTATTCTGAAAATAAATAATGGAAATATAGTCACTGTTTTTATGAAGACAAGAGTGACAGCGGAAGTAAAAATAATTTGCATAAAATTAGCAGTTGAAAATTCGTCCACACCCTGTATATATATATATATATTTATATATGGCCATCAGTCTGAAAAAGACAACTTTCATGGCGCCGGGCACAGATCCCCCTCCAACCATCACCATTGACGGGCATGCGCTGGAAGCTGTCGACAAGTTTACCTACCTCGGGCCCACCTTCTCAGGCTCGCTCACCCTAGAAGCAGAGGTGAACAGCAGGATCGCCAAGGCTGCAGCAGTTATGGTCAAAAAGTCTGGAACAAGCCCTGCCTCATGGAGAAGACCAAGCTGCGAGTCTACCAGACCTATGTGCTCAGAACTCTGCTCTACAGCAGTGAGGCTTGGACCACCTACGAGAAGCAGGAGAAGAAACTCGACAGCTTCCACCTGAGATGTC
>OZ024745.1:13287101-13369601 GCA_964016885.1 Eledone cirrhosa
TTCAAAGGGTAATTCCTTATATGGGAAGATTGTAGTTGTCAAGAGGATTGGTCAACATTTCTTGTAAACACAGTTAAGTCTAGTGAATTCTATACAGCAAATTCTAAGGGTTATGTATGAAACTAGGCCAGAGGAAGTAGGCGAAAAGGATTCTGGAGAAAATAGAGAAGGGACGTTATAGAATAGGTAAATCAATTGAGATTAGAAGATAATAAATAAATAAGAGAAAAATATATAAAAATATAAAATTCGACTTATTTATTTATTATCTTCTAATCTCAATTGATTTACCTATTCTATAACGTCCCTTCTCTATTTTCTCCAGAATCCTTTTCGCCTACTTCCTCTGGCCTAGTTTCATACATAACCCTTAGAATTTGCTGTATAGAATTCATTTTCAACGCTTGACCGGCTCCACCCACTCCCTCATTGTTCTACAGGCAAGTTCGGCCACCCCACCTCCCACCCACTGCCATGATAGACTTAACTGTGTTTACTAAATGTTGACCAATCCTCTTGACAACTACAATCTTCCCATATAAGGAATTACCCCTTGAAAAGTTCGGCTATTTATTTACCACGCTAATCTATTTTAGTCCAGAAATAGCCGTCGAAACGGCTTGAGCTCTGCCGTCGGGGGTCATACATTTTCCTATATATATATATATATATATATATATATATATATATATATATATATATATATATAAGTTTATCCCAGGTTCAATCGGGGGTAACCACAGTAAGTAAGGTACTCAATACAAAGCAGAGTATAAATATTTAATATAGAAAGACTTCTACAGGACTAGAACTGTTTCATTCGGGAGAAATGAAGAAATCACCAGGAAGCAGCTGTCCAAGTAATATGAAATACCACCATATTACTTGGACAGCTGCTTCTTGATGATTTCTCCCGAATGAAACAGTTCTAGGCCCGTAGAAGCCTTTCTATATTAAATATATATATATACATGAAAACGTGATTGTTCATTATAACAAAAGAGAACACAAACCCGATAAAAGCACCCGATACCAGTACGGTTGGATTAAACTTGTTATCTTTGTTGACAAACGGACGGTTTCGTTTGCTACATTAAGCTTATCAAAGTATATTCTTTTGATAAGCTTAATGTAGCGAAACAAATCAGTTGATATTTATACATAGACGATGGCCTAGCAATCTCAAGTAATATTATCGTTGATCTATATATGGATATCTAAATAAGAATCTTTAATTGGTTTGGTGTAAAATACTTATCACCACCAATCTAACCCCAATGAACTTCTTGGCTATATATATATATATATATATATATATATATATATATATATATAGTGGTAGAACACTGGAAGGTAATATCCGTAGAGGTAGAGCACTCAGTCCATGGGACGAGTGGGATATATATATATATATATATATATATATATATATATATATATATATATATATATATAGAGAGAGAGAGAGAGAGAGAGAGAGAGAGAGAGAGAGAGAGAGAGTATGTTATTCAGTGAATTACATAACGGAGTTGGATTCATAACCGCCATGGGTGACCTTGAGCCAAACCTCTGCGAAACGCATGTAACAGGTCGAAACACAATAAAAAAACTAAATACATGTAAAGGAAACTTCATCGTTTTTCTGAATATATATAGTCTAAATTAATGTCCAAGAAGTTGATTGTGGTAGGATTAACGTGCAAGTGGCTGAGTATTCCATAGACACGCATACACTTACCATAGTTCTCAGGAAGATTTAGCGTGACACAGAATGTGACAAAGCTGGTCATTCGAATTACAGGTATAACTCATTTTTGCCAGCTGAGTGGAATGGACCACGTGAAAATAAAGTGTTGTGCTCATGACACAACGTACCGCCGGGAATTGAACTCACAACTTTACGATTGTACCCTAACCACAAAGCGACGCGCCTTATATATATATACATACATGTTTACATACATACCGCAATGAGGTATTTCATAGGAATTTGTCGGTATTTTATTATTGTAACATTTGGATTGGTTCTCGCTGTTGTTGGTCATATTTTGGTGAGTAGGGGTGAGCGAAACTTCCCTGTTAATATCAGATATAAGTTCCACTGAATCTGTCTGTGATTGAATAAATGGGTCCGACTCACTCCCATCAAAGCTGTCAGACGATTTGATCTCGTTTTTTAGCAGTTTATTTGCTGGAAGTAATGGCGTTACATTGAAATACGAAGTATGATCAATATAACTGTTTTCACAATTTGTCTCAAGGTCAGTGTTAATATGACATGAATCGTTTGAAGACTGACGTTTATAAGATATTTTGTTCGAAAATAAATCTGTGTTTATATTCTTCTCATTCGAATTATTGTCACGTAATACATTTTCAAGAGACTTTTTGCTCCCGAGAACATCACTAACAATGCAGTTGAAGTTGGAACGTTTATTGAAAGATGAATCGTCCTTGATAAAAATGTCAAGATCGTCTTCTGGTCTGGCATGTTTGTCTAATGAAACAAGTGGTTTGTTTTCGTTAATACTTGAAGTCAGTTTCTGTTTAGCTGAGCGTGTCGAGTCAAGTGTCTCAACACTGTCGTTATGTTCCAATGACATGCTTTGATAAATTACACGGGATTTAGCATGCTCATCTTCGAAATTGATGTCTGAAGAGATTCCGTTGGTGTTTATTGATCGTGGAACTGGCGATATGGAAAATTCATTGGAAGGTTCTGGAATAAATATTAGCTTTTGTTAAAAGAGAAATTTTTATGTAAGATAATATACAGAGGTATGGAGGATGCGTATGTGTATGTGCGTGTGGATTTATGTATGAATATGTGTATACATGTAATCACACACACACACACACACACACACACACACACACACACACACACACACGCACACACACACACACACACACACGCACACGCACACGCACACGCACACACACACACACACACACACTCACACACATATATATATATATTTCAGTTTCACCAATTACCAGTTGTCTGCAGAAATAAGCGAACTCCCAGACGGTCGTCCGTGGATTAAGTGTTTTGGTTCCTTACTTTAAAAGTTTAAATTGATTTCTAATTGAAGTTAAAGGACAGCACATTTTTCAGAAAGGGCAAAGTTGATTAAATCAACCCCAATACTTTACTGGTACTTTATCTTATCGACCTCGGAAGAATGAAAGGTAAAGTTGACCTTGGTAGGATTTGAACTCAGAAAGTAACGGACCAGAACAAATAGCAACAATAATGGGTTTCTGATTTAGACACAAGGCCAACAATCTTTTAGGGGAGAGAAAAGTTGATTAAATTGACCCCAGTGCATTACTGGTACTTTGTTTTGTCGACCCCGTAAGGATGAAAGGCAAAGCTAACCTAGGCGGGAGTCGAACTAAAGGGCCGCAACTCTATGACAACAACAATAACAATGATTTCTAATTTAGGCACAAGGAGAGCAATGTTTTGGTGGGGTGGGGAGTGAATCGATTACACTGACACTCAGTATGTGACTGGTACTTTATTTTATCGACCCCTGAAGGATGAAAGGCAAAGTTGACCACGGAAGGATTTGAATTTAGAATGTAAAGAGCCAGATCAAATCCCGCAAAGCCAATTATCCGACGCTCTAACGACTTTGTCAATCGGTTAATCATACAAAAGGGTTATCTGAGTAATAACCCCCACCCCACTCAGTCATCCTCTCAATTATTTATTGTTGTGTAAACACTCCCTATAATAGGATTTAGTCAATAAACTGAACAAGCTTTTCACTTCATTAATTATACAACTGTGGTGATGAGAATGGTATTGTTTTGACACATGTCAGTTCTAATCCAACAGTCATATGTAGGCCAGACCAGAGGTGGGAAGGGGCCAGAGGTCATGGGTCTACAATTTTCAGGGAACCTACCTAATGTTCGTTTATTCAGTTCTATTACTCGTAAGACATCATGTACACTATGTGTACTTATAAATACTCGTAACTCATTCACAAATCATATTTATTTAGTACTAATCGCTGAAATATTTAACGAGCAATTTGAAATAGTGCTTACATTTTACATTTGGTCTGGTCCTATTACTAGCTTTGGGTGTCTATATTTTACATCTGGCCTGGGTCTATTGTCAGTTTTGGATGTCTACATTTTACATCTGGTCTGGGCCTATTACTAGCTTTGGGTGTCCTTATTTTACATTTGGTCTGGGTCTATTACCAGCTTTGGATGTCTGCATTTTACATCTGGCGTATGTCTGTTGCCAGCTTTGGGTGTCAACATTTTACATCTGGCCTGGTCTGTTGCCAGTTTTTGATGTCTACATGTTACATCTGGCGTGTGTCTGTAGCCGGTTTTGGGTAACTATAGTTTACTTCTGACCAGGGCCTAATTTCAGCTTTGGGTGTCTACATTTTACAGCTAGCCTATATCTACTAACAATGTTATACAGGCTTGGCTATATGATCAAGAACACTCCAGTTGTGACACTCCCGTTGATTTTTAATTAGTTTATCTGGGATCACATTATTAAATGGTGTCCTTGTCTTCTTTAAAAACCTCCAGCAGGGTGTGATATAAGGCTTTCTCATTGTTTCTATGATGGAGAAATATTAGACTGATTTTCTGATTCAAGAAATATCTTGCTCTGTTGAGTTTCGTTCCGTTACATATTTTGTTCCAGTTTCAAATTCCAACAGAGAAATTGTCATTATCGATCAGGGCGATCAATATAAATCAGTATCAGGCACTAACATGCTCTGTAGATAGTTCAGTGGACTGTACCGCTGTTATATCATCTATGGCCAAGTATGAATGTGACACATAATTATGTAGTTGGTATTCGCTGAAACCACACCACACCCGCATCACCAACAGCATCAGTATCATCATTATCATGATCAGGATCAACTCCCACCATCACCCCTCCCTCCACCGTCACCATCACCAACAGCATCAGTATCATCATTATCATGATCAGGATCAACTCCCACCATCACCCCTCCCTCCACCGTCACCATCACCAACAGCATCAGTATCATCATTATCATGATCAGGATCAACTCCCACCATCACCCCTCCCTCCACCGTCACCATCACCAACAGCATCAGTATCATCATTATCATGATCAGGATCAACTCCCACCATCACCCCTCCCTCCACCGTCACCATCACCAACAGCATCAGTATCATCATTATCATGATCAGGATCAACTCCCACCATCACCCCTCCCTCCACCGTCACCATCACCAACAACTACTTCACCTAGAGTATCAAGATGTAATAATTAATAAACCGATCGTCAGATCAGACAAAGAAAATAATGTCTCCATTGGTCTTTCCATTGCTGATACTATCTACCAGTTGCAACTCCTGACAGATGGAGCAACATGAAATGAAGTGTCTTGCTCAAGAACACAACACGCCGTCCGGTCCAGGAATAGAACCCGTTACATTACTATCATGAGTTCAACACCCTAGTGATTAGGGTGTTCAATACACAACAATTTTACATATGAAAGTTAGATTGGCGCAAGTTTATTGGAATTGAAAAATTATACATACAAGTATTAAATTCAAAACCATTCTAAAACTAAAAAGCCCAGCCGAGGGCACAAATAAATTGCTACGGCGGTCGCTGGTGGGGCTCCCACTGCAGGGGGACCCGGGGAAATTGCCTCCTTTCCCCCTATTAAATCCGACTCTGAATGACTGCACCTACTTTAAAATTTAGAATATAAGGGAGTCGGCTTGGTAGACGGGCCAGAGTATCCGACTAAATAATACCTCGTAGTATTTAGCTATGTCATTTTATGTCATAAGTCTAAATATCTACAGTGTTCAGTTTTCCATTATTCACTTTGAAAGTTGATAAAATATATACCAGTAGTATTTTGGGGTTTATTTAATCAAACACAGCCTTATTATAAACAATGATGATATTGAGCCAGAATCAGGAAAGCACTGTGCATTACTGGTACTTTATTTTACCAACCCCGCAAGGATGAAAGGCAAAGCTAACCTTGACGGGATTTGAAATAATAATAACAACAATGGTTTCTAAATTAGGCACAAGCCCAACAATTTTTTGGGGCGGGGAAAATCGATCAAATCGCCCTCAGTGCATTACTGGTACTATATTTTATTCGTCCCGTAAGGATCAAAGGCAAAGTTAACCTCGACGGGATTTGAAATAATGGTTTCTTATATATAGGCAGCAATTTTGGGCTAGGGGAAAGTCGATTAAATCGACCCCAGTGCTAGACTGGTACTTTATTTTATTGACCCCGTAAGGATGAAAGGCAAAGTTAACCTCGGCGGGATTTGAACTCAGATCGTAAAGGGCCGTAACTCTATGCTGCAAAGCATGGCGTCCGACCCTCTACCGGTACTGGCAATCCACCGCCCTTTAAAATAATAATAATAATTGTTTATAATTTATTCAAAGGGCCAACAAATTTAGGGAGAAGGGGAAAGTATATTATACTGACTTAAAAGGCAATACCCCAGTATGGTCGCAAGCCATTGACTGAATCCAGTGAAAGAATAAAAGAATAACATCTCGTCTCTATGTGAATAACCACGTCGTTCTCTATGTGAAGACGTGTGTCAATATAATTAATGATTATACAGGAGACAAGAATTATCTGGAACAATCATATTTTGGTTGGAGAAAAGAATGTGATAAGAATCTAAGAGACCTTCCGTGTTATAACTTGTTTCAACATGTCTGTTATTGCATCGCTTGTCTCCTTTACACACTTCTAAATCAAATACATACATACTACATACACACACACACACACATATATATATGCAGTTACACATACACACATTCACAGATATATAGTTGCTTACACATCTATACATACATCTATACATACATATGTAAACTCACACATGCACGCAAACACACATATACATGTTTATACAGAAATTCATTCCTTGTTTGGCAAGTGATTTGACCTGAGATCCTATATTAAACCTAAAATAAATATTGCTCTGTGATGGTAATATTAACAGATTTAATAAACACACAAAGGATTTTAAATGGAATTCTACAGGCTGCGGCAAAAGTTACGCTCTTTTTTAAACCTTATACATTGAACGAAAATAAATTGCAGCAGTTTTAAGAAGAGTTTTTCGTTCAATGTTAAATAAATAGAAAAAGGGCCTTATTTTTGCAGCACCCTCTATTTTAAATAATATTTTATGAAGTCTGTGTCTAATTTCCATTTTTTCTTCTTCTTATCCAGTTTCAACCTGAGTCGAAATTTCCATGATGAACAATTAATTACGCTAACAAATACATACCTATCAAACTAAGTATACTGACCATTTCACCTATTTTCTATATCCTTCATTCTCTCTCTCTCTCTCTCTCTCTCTCTCTCTCTCTCTCTCTCTCTCTCTCTTGATATATATATATATATATATATATATATATATATATATGTGTGTGTGTGTGTGTGTGTGTGTAGAAGTTATATTTAATTTGTTAGGATACAACAAGCAAATATTTTTATAACTGATATAAAGCACTCAACACATTTTTGGAGTAAAAATACAATATATTAACAAATAGAAACTATATTTATAAAACCATATTTATTTCATTATACATATTTCAAGGACACCAAAGCAAATTATGGTGCGCTTTCATCAGATAAAATATAATATAGATCAGTTTTATAAACAAATATTGACATACCCTTAAAGAATGCGACCATGTCGGTTGGAAGCTCCGGATAGTGGGGTTACTAATTTTATTATTGGTCTATTATGCAAATTAGTGTCGGTTTAAATCCCGTACATTTAAATTAAGCCGTTGCTTTGGTGTCCTTGAAATATGTATAATGAAATAAATATGGTTTTATAAATATAGTTTCCATTTGTTAATATATTGTATATATATATGTAGAGAGAGATAGATTTAAAAGTGTTGAAGTCAGTGTTGCAGCATATGTACAAACTTTATTTACATATTACAATTGTTTCGATATCGATCAGCTCAGGGTTACAATCAAGGTGCAGAGGCCCGACTCTTTTTCGAGATCTCGTCAGATAGACGAGTTTATATGAGCAAAGACACATCTAAGTTCGCATATCTGACGAGATGTGGAAAAAGAGTCGGATCCCATTATTCTACTCTGAGCTGATCGATATCGAAACAATTGTAATATGCAAATAAAGTTTGTACATATTTTGCAACACTGACTTCGACTCTTTTAAATATCTCTCTCCCTCTCCTCTCTCTCTCTCTCTCTCTCTCTCTCTCTCTATATATATATATATATATATATATATATATATATATATATATATATATATATATATATATATATACATATATATATATATATATATACATCATAAGCAGGATTATAGGTGTAGTTATGTTCTGATGGGGAGACTAAAATATTTGAAATGCCTACAACGATATTTATTACCTTATGTTTTTCTGCGTACGGAGGAATAGTTGAAAGTACTTTACACTTAATGTTTTCCAAAGCGAAGTCTTTTAGCCCCTCTCCCACACCACCACCAACAGCAACAACAGTAGGTGCAACTTCATCAAATTTACCATATAATATAATGGTTTCTGATTTAGGCATAAGGCATTTTGGGTGAAGGGATAGTCGATTAAATCGACTCCAGTTTGTAACTGGTTCTTTATTTTATCGACCTCGTAAGGATGAAAGGGATTTGAACTCTTTCGGGGTTGATAAAATAAAATATCATTTCTTTGCTGTCGATTAGCAGTATTGTTAGAACTTTGGGCAGGATGCCTTTTGGTATTTGTTTCGGCTCTTTGTGTTCTGAGTTCAAATATTCTTTGGCCTACATTAGTAGTACACTTAATCCGTCACCCGGTTTAACACCAGCACCTCACCCCTAAGTGTCTTTAGCGACGTTCAATCTGGTGCAAGCATTCGGGTGAGGCTGATGCTTTTTACTCCCTCCCATGAATCTTGGGAGCCCTGAAAAGTGACAGGGACTCTACTTTCTCCACTCCAACTTAATATTACAAAATTAAGATTTGTAAAGATGACGGTGGGAGATTATGTTGAGTTGAACAAGTGGATAATAATCCGATGTGAAAGTTCTGGAAGGATTTGGGAAGTGAAGTAAATTGTGTGTCATTCATTGTCGAAAGATTTCACGAAAGAAAGAAAAGGCGCCGATTGTTAGATCGGACTTAGGAAATATTTTTGATATTGCTAATGCTATCTGCCGGTTGCTTATCTTGACATAATGTGGTGAGATTTGAACTCAGAACACACCAATCCACCGCCTACTGGACTGCTAATATATTTATCAATCTTGAAAGACTATAAGGCAAAGTTGATTACGGAGGGATTTGAACTCAGAATGCAATAAACCGGAACAAATACCGAAGTATTTATTCCGATGTAGAAATACTCAATAAATAAACTGGGTTTCATGTTACCCACCTTGTTGCCCTATAGACAGTTCCGGGACTGTTCTTTCTTCTAAAGTAAATCCATTTGATACAACAACTTCATCATATTCGTCCATGTAATCCGCTGTATTTCAGTGAACGTCCGACTCCGAACTCAGATTAAACTCTATCAACTGAGTGTAAACTGATCGTACATAGGAACACTTGGTTTTATGAATCATCTAGTGATAGTGGTGGTGATGGAGGTGGTGGTGGTGGAGGTGTTGGTGGTGGTGGTGGTGATGGTGGTGGTGGTGGTGGTGGTATTGGTGGTGAGGACAGCTAGGGCCATCTATAGTATCTTAGTGATAGCTATCGATGATCAGTATCTTCTGTTACTTAGTAATTCCGGTGTATTGGTGCGAAACACTCGAACCGATATCAACAGATAAGTTGATGTGTTTCAACTTGGTTTGAAATGAAAGTATGGCTGTTATGAAGATTAGGACTTGGAGAAAATATATCAAAGTCGAACACCGTGGCCCAAACAATACCAACGCCAACTCTCTGTTCATATTAAATCTCTCTAATAAATGTTTATAATGTAAATCTAATTGGTAGTGTGTTTAAATCAGTGGTGCTTAGCTTTTATTTTGTTCCATGCTCTACCATCACACCTAAACAAAAAAATCTTCTTCTTCTTCTTCTTCTTCTTCTTCTTCTTCTTCTTCTTCTTCTTCTTCTTCGCCCATTAAAAATATTTACTGTAAAAGTTACAAAAATGTCCCTTCCCGCCATTCTTGGAGGGCCTGAAATAATGTGGGGTGACGGATGTTACATATTCCTCCTTGATTAAACGATAAATATGAATAGTTTGGCCTCTTTAGAAATAACCGCAAAATGTCTCTCTAATCAGTGGTAAGAAACTCTCAGGAGAGCTGGATAGCAGAAGGTCTTCAGAGAAGACACTCTCAGGAGAGCTGGACAGCAGAAGGTCTTCAGAGAAGACACTCTCAGGAGAGCTGGACAGCAGAAGGTCTTCAGAGAAGACACTCTCAGGAGAGCTGGACAGCAGAAGGTCTTCAGAGAAGACACTCCCAGGAGAGCTGGACAGCAGAAGGTCTTCAGAGAAGAAACTGCCAGGAGAGCTGAACAGCAGAAGGTCTTCAGAGAAGAAACTGCCAGAAGAGCTGGACAGCAGAAGGTCTTCAGAGGAGAAACTGTCAGGAGAGCTGGACAGCAGAAGGTCTTCAGAAAAGAAACTCTCAGGAGAGCTGGACAGCAGAAGGTCTTCACAGGAGAAACTGTCAGGAGAGCTGGACAGCAGAAGGTCTTCAGGGAAGAAACTCTCAGAAAGATGGACGGCAGAAGGTCTTCAGAGAAGAAAACCCTCCCACACAGAAGCAAGTGTTTTGGCCCTTAACTTCTAAAATGTATTAAATGTGTGGAAGAACGTATTGAAAAATGTAGTTTTAAATTCACTTTGTCTGAAATAATACGAAAAATATTCATGGATGGATTAACGATAGATCTTTGATAATAGATCTTTGGCGATAGGTTTTTGACGATAGGTCTTTGACTGTAGGTCTTTGACGGTAGGTCTTTGACAGTAGGTCTTTGGTGATAGGACTTTGGTGATAGGTTTTTGCCAATAGGTCTGCTTCATAAGAGCTGAATTGTGGTTGAACAACATGTATGATAACATTTTTTCATTAACTATTTCACAAAATATAGACTTACCATCTTTGATGTAAAGGTCAATCTCAAACATGTAATTCTTCACTTGAATAGATTCCAGCTGGTAATCAACCTGACAGACTCGAAGAATTCCAGAATGTTCTCCACATGGCACACGAAGCTCGCTGCTATAGAAGTCATATGCCTTCAACAACAGTTCCACTTTGGTCAAACTTTCATCCTGTTCCGAGGAAGAAGACAGAAATAAGATCTTTTATATATATATAGAGAGAGAGAGGTATAGACAGTCACTCTCTCGCAGCTGGCCACTTCCTAACACTTTCACTCACTCACTCTCTGCTACTCCCGCTCTCTCACTTCCTCCTGTTTGACCTGTGTGAAATCCTTTCCTCGCTCACATCTCACCCAGGTCGGATGGTCTGTATCTCTCCTCGTCTATGATTTCACCGAACTTAAGTTCACAGATATCACGGACTTGTTTCTCCTTTTCCTCTCTTTCCATTGCATCACCATCTCTGTTTGTTTACATGTCTCGCTCGCTTCACCCTATTTTACGTGTCCCAATAACTTTTTTTAGTTATTTCTCGCACCAGCCAGAGGTATATGATCTTTAATGCGAAGAAATACCAATGACGGTTGGAAGATCACTGATGAAGGACTAATTTTATTCATATGTATCCCATTTGCAACAACGCAGCACGCCATTTTTCATATATATATATATACATATATATATATATATATATATATATATATATATATATATATATATATATATATATATATATATATATATATATATATATATATATATATATATATATATATATATATATATATATATTGTTATACTTTGGGAGGGCCATGTTGCCAATAATATATATATAAATGAATCCAGAAATTGATTGATTTTAGACATTGCAGTTTAGTTGGTGTGAGGGTAGGTTAGTGGGCAGGTAGGTGTGTTAATTGGAATGAACCTTCGTCGGATTTGACGATGAATGTTCCAGTTTTTCCCTGAACGGAACAGCTTCGTAAAAATTTACATTTCAACAAGTCAATGAGTATTTCACAGACACGTGTACCCTTAACGTAAATCTTTGGGTGGTTCAACGTGATACAGTATGTGACAAGGCTGGTTCTTTGAATTACAGACAATATCCATCAAGCGGGCTTACGAATAGGTTCCGCCTACCCAATTTCACTTACAAGGCTTGAGTTGACCCAATGTATGGTAAAAAAGATGCCAGGTAGTCGGATCAGATCCGGGATATTTTAAAGTATGAATAGTTAATCCTGCAATGGACCAGTGTCCTGTACTTTCAGTCACTTAACACCAAGAAACCCGGGATATAAGCACTGGCCTGCTGAGCCTTCGGCTAAGAGTGAATATCAGCAGTAGCTGGGGAGTTAATCCTGCGAAAAACCGGCGTTCTCTCCAGGGAGAGTCCTGTATTCCCAAGCGCTCAACACCAAGGAAACTGGGGGATAACCAACGGCCTGATGAGCTTCAGGTGTAGAACAGAATAGGAGAATAAGACGATAACATTACCTGTCCGTAATTAACAAGGAGAAAAACTTTGCCATCGACATTAACTGGTATAGATTTCTTCCAGTGATAGCGACATGTAGCATACTTCTCCTTTTCCATGGTAGAGACGATCTCTTCAGCTATCTGACCAGCAGCTTTCACAGCACCACACTTACCTACTGTAATGTAGAAAAAAAATGATGATAGGGATGGTGGAGATGATGGTGACGGAGTTTAATGTTTCCTGCTCTTGCAGATGTTCATTAGCTCCCCCCCCCCCCACACACACATATATATATATATATATGTGTGTGTATATATATATATATATATATATATATATATATATATATATATATATATATATATATATATATATATATTGTTATACTTTGGGAGGATTATGTTGCCAATAAGAAACACACGCACCAGTTGCTTTCACTTCAATTTATTATAATAAATTTATAAATTTAGGAATTTATAAATTTCCGGTTGGTTGGTTGGTTCCACAACCAGATGGTTGTTTATATATTGTCAAAGTTCTTTCGTCAAACATTCTGTGACCTCTTCAGTGACTGGGGATTCTTTTCTTTGTTTTTGTGCCTCTCCTTTGTTCTGTCCTACGCCATCTTGTTTCTGTGTGTGTGCTGTGTGCTCAGTCTGCGCATGCGCCACATCCGGGTGTCTGTGTGTGTTTATATTCGTTTATTTATTTGTTTATTTACATGTTACTGGTTGGTTGTTTGTTTTATGTGCGTGTATGTTTTCATTCTGTCCTTAATTGTAAGTTGTGATGTTGCTGTTCCACTCATGTTTTCTATTTAATTTTGGTTGGAGTTCATTTATGTTTATTGCATCTGTGATTTGTCTAAACATTGCGTCTTTTCTGTGTGTAGATTCTATTTTTATTTCTATGTTCTCTAATTTACCCTTATGTTCTATTTTAGCATGTTGGTAGAGTACAGATGATTCTTTACTATCTTGAAGGTCTCGCCAGTGTTCATTTATCCGTTCCCCTATACTACGAGCTGTCTCACCTATGTACACTATATTTTTTCTCTACATTGTCCTTCAGTACATCTTATGCTATATACTACATTTCTAGTTTTACAGTTAATATGGGGGCTTAATTTACAGATTATACATTTCTTATCTATACAGGGAGGTCTTTGAAAAGGGTATGTCTTGCTAATAAGTGTTTTTATGGAGGTACCTCGTCTTTCTACTATCTTAATATTGAGTTTATGTTTATCTAGGGCCCTTCTAAATTTGTAAGCTAATTCACCTCTAGGGGTTGTATCGATGAACATTACACTCTGGTATTTATTGCTATCATACCATGAGTTTATTCTATTAGCCTTATTCCTAGTTCTTTCTATTCTATTCCAAAATTTGTTCCTATACAAGGGGCAGGTCCCATTTGTGTCATTATTTACCATTTTTTCCATTTGGTTCTGGCTCCTCTATATACTCTGATTTTATCTCTCTGATTGTAACCAGAGAACTGCATACGGTGGATGAAGTGTTGTATGTGTCTCTCTAGTTATTCGGGGTTGCACATGCGGGACACGTTTCTCATCACCCGTACCAAATCCGCAATCAGATCTCCCTGCACACAGCACACACACAGAAACAAGATGGCGTAGGACAGAACAAAGGAGAGGCACAAAAACAAAGAAAAGAATCCCCAGTCACTGAAGAGGTCACCGAATGCGTGACGAAAGAACTTTGACAATATATAAACAACCATCTGGTTGTGGAACTAACCAACCAACCGGAAATTTATAAATTTATAAATTTATAAATTTATTATAATAAATTGAAGTGAAAGCAACTGGTGCGTGTGTTTCTTATTGGCAACATGACCCTCCCAAAGTATAACAATATCGGTTTCAACACACGTTTTCAGATAAAGAAGCTTGCTAAACAAATTCAGAAACGAATTATATATATATATATATGTATGTAAAAGGTAAACAGAAATAACAACACAATCGGTACAGTATATGGAAGAGATATATTAGTTTAACGCTTGAGATATAGCAGGAAGAGGGTCTCAACGTTTCGGACGCTAGTCCTTCATCAGAAGAGAGAATGAGAAATAAGATAGACAGAGGGGACGGGCGGGGTGGAATTGGAAAAAAACGTCTTTAGATGAAAAATAACAGGCCCATTCATGTTGACATTTCTTGCAATATATATACATACATATATATATATATATATATATATAAATATATATATATATATATATATATATATATATATATATATATATATATATATATATATATATATATATATATATATATAATTTATTTATTTATTGTTTCTTCTTTTTTTCACTTACTCATTGTCAATTTCTTGGATAACTCACTTTTCTGCTAAGTCTAGGTTTTTATTGTTGGCCACATGATTTGTTCAAAGTATGGTAACCCAATTTAATATATATTTCTGGCCTTCCATAGTTTTCGTTTCACATACACGTCACTGTTATTTTGTAGAATATTAACATAATGTGTGTATGTATACAATATAATGTTTTATACGAACACATGCATATGTATATATTGGGCTGTAACATAAATTCCCGCCGTTTTCCCATTAAGAAGTTTTATAACAACGGCGGGAACTTATGTTACAATTCTATATATTTGTGTGTGTTTGTGTGTGTGTGTGTGTGTGTGTTTGTGTGTGTGTGTGTGTGTGTATGTGTGTGTGTGTGTGTGTGTGTGTGTGTGTGTGTGTGTAAGAGCATCTTTACCAATAAACATCAGGTTTACGAAGTGACATTATTTAATTCGAATTATCACGTTTACTCATTCATCCTCCACCATAACTACTTACGACAGCATTGTAACGGAGAGAGAGAGGGGGGAGAGATAGGGAGAGATAGACGGGGGTAGTGAGGGAGAGAGGGAGGAGGTAAAGAGGGAGAGAGAGGGGGTAGAGAGACGGGGTAGAGATGGAGAGAGAGAGGATAGAGAGGGGGTGAGGGAGAAGATAGTGAGAGAGTGAGAGAGGGAGGAGAGAGCTATCTAATAACTAAAGTCCACAATTGTTTCAATATTGTGAAGAAATCAACTCCCCCACTCCATTTCCTGCTGGTCTAACTTCTAGAAATGTCATTAAATAATGGACACAACAACAATATATACACCAACACCACCAACACCACCAACAACACCACCACCAACAACAACACCACCAACTACAACACCACCACCACCACCAACACCACCAACAACACCACCACCAACAACAACACCACCAACAACACCACCACCACCACCAACACCACCAACAACACCACCACCAACAACAACACCACCAACTACAACACCACCAACACCACCAACACCACCACCAACAACAACACCACCAACTACACCACCACCAACACCACCACCAACACCACCAACAACACCACCACCACCAACAACAACACCACCAACTACAACACCATCAACACCACCACCAACAACACCATCAACAACACCATCAACAACACCATCAACAACACCATCAGCACCAACGCCACCAACAACAACACCATCAACACCACCAACACCACCACCAACACTACCACCATCACCACCACCACCACACCAACACCCCCTCCACCACCACCACTACCACCACCACCACCAACACCACCTCCGCTACCACCACCACCACCACCACCACCACCACCACCGACAACAACAACACTACCACCATCACCACCACCACCAACACCACCACCACCACTACCACCAACACCACCAACACTACCACCATCACTACCACCATCACACCAACACCAACTCCACTAACCCCCCCCCCCCCCATCCTCCACCACCACCATTACCACCACCACTACCATCACCATCACCACCTACACCACCACTACCACCACTACCATCACCTTCACCACCAACAGCACCACTACCACCACTACCACCACCACCACCACCACTACTACCACCACCACTACCACCACCACTACTATCACCACCACCACCTACACCACCACTACCATCACCTTCACCACCAACACCACCACTACCACCACCACTACCACCACCACTACAATCACCACCACATCAACAACCATCACCACCACCACCACCACCACTACCATCAACTCCACTACGACCACCACCACCACTACTATCACCTCCACCACCACCACAGCCAACACTACCACCTCCACCACCACCACCACCACCATCACCTCCACCACAACCACCACCACCACAACCAACACCACCACCTCCACCACCAACACCACCACTACCACCATTGCTACCACTACCACCACCACCACCAGCACCACCACCACTACCACTCTACTGTCGACATCAACACCACCACCACTACTACCACCATCACCACTACTACCACCAGCACCACTACTACTCTACTGTCGACATGAACACCCCCACCACCACCACCACCACCACCACCACTAGTTGGTTGCCAAGTAATCCATTGAAAAATACGTCGTGTCCAAGCTGTGTAGCACCTATGCGGAAGCACGTGTTTCGGTCTTTGTCTTGAGTACTACATTACAATAAAACAAAACAACTACAGCAAAAAAGACATAGCCGAGAAGTTAGAATCATTGGAAGGACATCTTGTGTAATTGATGCGAAGAACGGAGGATGTGGTGGTGGTGGGAGAGGATTTAGCAGAAATGGAGTCAACAGATAGAGTAGGTTATGAATTCCACTGATTTAGATTTTACCTGAACTAGATCTGACATAGGAATAAGCTGTCGTGGTTGATTGGTTTAGAGTTTAATCTTAACTGGATTCAACAGAAGGACTAGGTTATGAATTCCACTGATTTAGATTTTACCTGAACTAGATCTGACATAGGAATAAGCTGTCGTGGTTGATTGGTTTAGAGTTTAATCTTAACCGGATTCAACAGAAGGACCAGTTATTGAAGTTGACAGATTTAGGAGCTAACCCAAACTGGATTAAAAGAAGAACAAGCTATTGTGGTTGACTGATTTAGGACTTAACTGAACCAGATCCAACAGAGGGATCAACTCTTTAGGAATTAACCTAAATAGGTTTCAACAGAAGGAGCAGCCATTGTGATTGACTGCTATAAGTTAAAAAGAGCTAGGAAGGATGTAAAAACAGGGGAAGTAGCATGGGGTATCAAGAATACTCTCTGATTGGATATCAAGAATATTCTCTGAGGTGTTAAAGATATCCTGCGACGCTGGGTACATGCTGGTTGCTAGCACGTTTAGTGAGGAATTAAAGAGAGGTGTTATCCCCAAAGACTGGAGTAGCTGCTTCATTGTGACCCAAGACAAAGATGTTTGAGAAGGAAGTAACTACATAGACATGCCTGACTCTCATAACCTATGATAGCTGTAATGGTCTATTTTGAAATTAGTAACATCTCTTGTATTTGCCTCTCTAAAGAAAGAGCAGGCGGCGAATTGGCAGAGTCGTTAGAATGTCGGATAGAAGGCTTTGGGGTATTTGTTCCGACTCTCTGTTCTCTGAGTTTAAATCCCGCCAAGTCATAAAAGTGAGGGAGAAAGAGAGAGAGAGAGAGAGAGAGAGAGAGAGAGAGAGAGAGAGTTATAGTAAAGCTAATCAAGGAAAGGACTAGCTTAGATGTGAAACAGGTTGGGTTCGTGTTTGAATGTGAGATCATCGATGCCCCTTCTTTTAGAACCCGTAACCCCCGAAGGAGTCGTAAGGGCACCGTATAGACAAACGGCGTTTCTAGGGCATTTAAAAAAAACTTGGCGGAGCTCATCTTCCCTCCAGGTCTGAATATAGCAGATTTGTTTCCAGAGAAGGATAGAGAGTGTGAGAATGGAATTGAGAAAAAGATATAAAGGAAGAATCGACCACAGTATTTGACTGGTACTTTTTTTTATCGACCATGAATGGATGAAAGGCAAATTTGACCTCGGCGGGATTTGAACTTAGAGAGAAGAGAGTCGGAACAAATACCACAAAGCACTCTATCTGACGTTCTAACGACTCTGCATATTCTTTAGAGAGGCAAATACAAGAGAGGGTAATTAACCCCAAAATAGAGCAGTGCAGCTATTATTCGTTATGAAAGTCATTGAAGCTATGTTCAGGTGTGCTATCAGCTAAATATAAATTTAATTAACTCCGAAAGAAAAGAGGAGGTTATTGTCAATTTGGAAGTGAATATATTCAATATAGAAAAAGCATTAAGGAGGAACTTGAAACTATAACAATTTAAATAATAGGCGAGCAAAAGGAGAAGTAACTCTCTGACAACTGAAGTTGTGAGTCATAAGAGCATATAGAAATATGAAGAACGTTTTTTAGAAATAGTTGATAGATTCTGTCACGTAAGTGGCTTCGTCAACTGTGAAAGTGGAAGTTGTGCAAGCATAATAACCAGAGTAAGGATAGGGTAGGAAACGTTCGGAGAACAATAACATAGGTTGGCAATAAAGGGTTTCTCTCTCAACAAATGAATAACAGACACTGATTGTTTATACACTATATGCGATATTGGCATGGGAAGGTAATTTGACAAGGACGCCTTTATTAACCTGATCCAAAGAACAACAGACGGTTTACATACCATACCAACTTACTTGTTACACAGTGTTGGCCGAACAATAAACATATTTCAATAAAAGAGCAAGAGACTTGCAAAACGAACTGACTAATCATGTTTGGAAGAATTCAATATCGAGTTTTGTTAAAAAGCTCCAAAATAAACAAAACAGTCTTCAAAGAAGCGACACAACAAAGAGAAGCCTGGAGATAGTATAACTATATTACTAGAAGGCTTTTGAATTTTATTCACCCACGGCTAGTTCTTTAATAAGTTCCAAAACTACTATAGTGAAATAATTGTTTCTACTTTAGGCACAAGGCCAGCATTACCCAGTTCATTACTGGTACTTTATTTTATCGACCCCGTAAGGATGAAAGGCAAAGTCAACCTCGGCGGGATTTGAACTCAGATCGTAAAGGGACGTAACTATGCTGGAAAGCATGGCGTCCGACCCTCTACCGATACTGCCAATCCACCGCCATACTATAGTGAAATAATGAATACTATTAATAAAACTATCCTCGTCATCTGGGAACTAAAACAAGCTACAGTTGTCACATACAGAATCAGGTATGTTTAGAATTGTTGGGATTGTAGAGTCTTGATTGTACAGGGTGACTAAAAAATGAATAATGTCGACAAATATAAAAATAGGACCAGTTTTTATCTTGAGTCACCCTGTATAATGCATCTATTTCACTTTGTTGTAGGTTTGGTTTTCTTGTTTCTGTTGTTATTTTAGCACTGGACTCTTTACGTTTTGAGTTCAAATCCCTCCGAGGTTACCTTCGCCTTTCATCCTTAGGGAATCCTTATGGAATCCTCAGCTCCCTCAAATAAAGCATTAAGACATGCTCTCAGATCTTGAATAATGCCCCCCACCCCCGCCTCACTTATTAAATTTTGGTAATCTATCTCCGGCGAAATGTTATTGTAAGTGATTCATATTGATACAGCAGCTGGAGAATCTAATAATATTTTCCTTTTACATAAAAAAAAAAGAAACATTATATGTGACAAAAAAAAGAACATTACAAGAAACCCCATATTTACGAACGTACACCATATAATTACCGATTCCCCCCACCCCATTTATTCCACCCCCTCCGCTTATAAGAATTTAAGCATATGTCCTCCGCCCCCCCCCCCCCCCCCCCAGGCTTATTCCAACGCCCCCTATTATTTGGGACCCGAGAGTACATGGACACAAGATGTTTCCATATTTCATACATAATTGTTTCCACTTTTGGCACAAGGCCAGCAATTATCCCAGTGTATTACTGGTACTTTATTTTATCGACCCCGTAAGGATGAAAGGCAAAGTTAACCTCGGCGGGATTTGAACTCAGACCATAAAGGGACGTAACTCTTTGCTGCAAAGCATGGCGTCCGACCCTCTACCGATACTGCCAATCCACTGGCATATCATTGAAGCACAAGGCCAGCAATTTAGCGGGGGTGGGGGAGACGACTAAATCTACCCCAGTACTTAACTCCGGAAAGATGAAAGTAAAGTTGACATGGGAGGGATATGAACCCAGGACACAATAAACCGGAGGGAAAACGGTTTAATGATCCTGCCAGCTTCCAATCAGGATCAATATAATTGTTTCTACTTTTGGCACAAGGCCAGCAATTAAATCAATACATTACTGGTACTTTATTTTATCGATCCCGTAAGGATGAAAGGCAAAGTTAACCTCGGTGGGATTTGAACTCAGAATGACAAGGGCCGTAACTCTATGCGTCAAAGCATGACGTTCGACCCTCTCCCAATACTGCCAATCCACCACCTTATCAGGATCAATAAAATGTGCACGTGTTTCCTACAACATTTTCAATTAAACTTATAACCTAAACTATAATAAAGAAAGGCCTGCGGGACTGCGTACGGTTTATTTTGTTTTACCCCGTTAGTAAAATAAGTTGGATTACTTTGAATAAATAATTGTTTCTACTTTAGGCACAAGGCCAGCAATTACCCAGTGCATTACTGGTACTTTATTTTATCGACCCCGTAAGGATGAAAGGCAAAGTCAACCTCGGCGGGATTTGAACTCAGATCGTAAAGGGACGTAACTATGCTGGAATACTTTGAATAAATAATTGTTTCTACTTTAGGCACAAGGCCAGCAATTACCCAGTGCATTACTGATACTTTGAATAAATAATGAATGAATATTACATAATTTATCTACTAAATTTCGTAAACAAAAATAATTTCGTAAAAATAAATAATTTAAAATTGACTTCTTTTCAAAGTTGCACTTCCGGTATATCGTCGCCACCACCATCACTTCAACCACCATATATATAGAAAGAGAGAGTGTGTGATGTCAACACTTCCGGTGGCGATCGCTTAAATAAACATACTAATTTTCTGTCACTAATTTTCTCCTAATGCAGTTTATATATAATATCGTCTTTTTTTAATGTATCATGGATTACGTTACTGATTACATAGGACAATGTAACAACGTCTTCGTTCAATTTCTGTGTATATTGTCTATTACGATTTTATTTGATGTATCATATCTACATGTATATACATGTAGATACCTGCGTATAATATCAATATACACACTACACATGCTAGCAGAAAACCACCCGAAGGGTGGTTTTTCTGCTAGTTCATTTTAATTACACAGTGTGTATGTTTCTATATACATGTACGTGCGAGAATATAATGATGTGAATGTGTATGTATGTATGTAGGTATGTATGTATGCATGCATGTGTAAATATGGATGTTATTGTATGTGTGGATGTGTATGTTTTGAGTTGTATGTGTGCACGTGTTTATGCTTTGCATCTGTATATGTGTATATGCAGTTATTAGATGCAACAATTTTGGAATGTTTTACATATTTTTACTGTTCCATTAATGGATTGTACTTGTAATTTCCTAACTAGTTGTGTTCTTTCTGTTCCTGTGAAGCCTAGCTTCTCAAGATTTGTATTGAGGCAGTTACTAACATATCCCAGTGCCCCAATAATCACAGGAATAAATCTGAAGGTGTAATCAGGGTGGAGTATCTGCATAAATATTCTCTGCATAAATATTCTCCTTTTCGCTAATCTTTGATATTATATTGGCATCTGCTGGGCAGCTAATTTCCACTACTGTGCATGCTTCCTTCTCCCTGTCCCATATCATAATATCTGGTCTGTTATGCCTGCATTTTATTGGGGTTTTTACTGGAACATTCCACCAGTACTCTTTCATATTATGTACATGTCTTCCACATTGCTATAGCTTTTAATGTGTTTATTATCGTGGCTATCATTTTTACGAACTGCATTGTACAGTGTTTTGGCCACTACATCATGCTTCATAGGTAGATAGTATCGTGATGACATCTTTGGACAGCTGCTGATGACATGGGTGATATCCTCGATGTTAGTTCTGCAGAGTCTGCACTTGTTATCACATCTAGGTGTTTTGCCTGCATCCCTATCTCTTTTGTGAATCAGGTATTTCGTGCTAATCTCCTGTTCCTGGATTGCAAAAGCGTATCCTTCAAAGTGGGAGCCAATATAGCGGTTGTTAGTCCAAGATAGACTACTTTCCTTATCCATATTACTCTCACTCTGGAGCTTCCTGGCAACATATCCATGCATGATCTTTTGCTGATAGGCATGCAGTTTTTCATCCATGGATTCACTGCGATACTGTTGAGCGACATCCCTGGAGGTGAGTTTTTGATGATCACACAGTGAATATCTCTCGGGGAGTTCCTTCCCAACTCTCATGATCTTATCTGTTTCATGCAGATAGACTTGCTCGAGAAACGGGCTCCTACGCTTCGAGGTTCGTAGATGTTGTCAGAGAGATATGATGCGACATTCAAATGTTGTCTGGACTGATGTTAGGCCTCTGCCTCCCTGCTTACGTTTCAAGTTAAGGCGGTCTATGTCACTGTTGATGTGGAAGTTTCCGGTGTTGTTCAGTATTTTTCGAGTTCCAACATCAACTGCTCGGATTTCGTCTATCGTCCAATTGACTATTCCAAACGTTGGTGTTAGGACAGGCACAGCAAACACATTGTGAGCCACTGTCTTGTTTTGCGCAGAGAGTTCCGATGACCAAATCTTTCTTAATCGGGTGTAGTATTCCCTGGTTATGCGTTCTTTATTACAGATACCATTATAGGATATGTTCTCATCTATCCCCAGGTATCTGTAGCAGTCCTCATCAGATATCGGTGAAACAGGCCATTGATGACAATGTTGCTAGATTGGGTTGTTGTTTTTCTCCGCTTTACAGTCATATATGAGCATTTATCTTGGCCAAAATCCATTCCTATATCCTTTGAGAACGTTGTAACCAGGTCAAGATTTTTCTTCATCCCATTCATGTTCTTGGCATAGAGTTTCAGATCGTCCACAAAGAAATTATGGGTTAGGTTCGTATTTCTGTCCTCCTGTGAGCCAATGATGTATCCCTCACATTTCTTGAACAGAAAGGACAATGGGTTTAATGACAAGATGAATAATATCACAGAGAGACTGTCCCCCTGAAATATACCCCTGCAATATTTTATTTTATCAGTGAAAATAGAGTCCTCCCTCTCTGTCTTTAACCTTAGGATAGTAGCCCAAGAAGAAGACAGCCTCTCTATGGCTCTGACAATAATGTCTGGGACTTTAGCAGGTTGGAGGGCGTCTATCATCCAAGAGTGGGGAACAGAATCGAAAGCTTTCCTGTAGTTCAGCCAGACTGTAGCCATATTCTTCCTAAGTTGTCGCACCTCCGACATCGCAGTTTTGTTGATTAGGAGTTGTTCAGCACATCCCCCAAACCCCTTTCTTTCCAGCTGCTTGTTCATCTGTGATGATGTTATTATTTTCACAGTGATCTTAGAGGAATAGGTTCAGGCAGGCTGTATACATCTTATACATCAGGTTCTAGCATGCAATGGGTCGGTAGTTTTTTGCCAAGTGGGTGTCTTTGTTCTTGGGGACCAGTAATGTTTGTGCTAATGTCAACCATTCTGGTATAAGTGTATCTCCCTTAAGAACTTGTTGGTAGAGGTCAGTAAGATACCTCCGATAGAATATCAGTTTTTTGTACCAGTAGCCGACAATCATGTCTCTTCCTGGTGTTTTCTGATCTTGAAGTTTTCCTATCACAGTCAGAAGGGTACCGTCACTTATTTCGTATGTTTTGTTGTAGGAGCAATAGTTCTTTCGGATTTCTTTTAGCCACACTGCATCTTGGTTGAAATTCTTCTTTTCACCCCATATTTTGCTCTTTCTGGGATGGGGCCTCAGTGACACTTATTATTTTGCCCTTCATATCTCTATAGACTGATGCTTGGTTTCGTCTGAATCTTTTATTAAGCACCTTTCTTTCATCTACCTTCTTTGCATGTAAGAAGCATTGTCACATATCCTATGGTTTTTCGTAGGTCAGCAATCTTTTTTTCTATTTTACTTATATACGATGGTATTTTTGGTGGTGTTTTGTTCTTGTTAATATCTCTGCTATCACCAAGATAATGCTTCACTGTCGTTGCTAAGGCATATAAAAAGGCGTTGATTTGCCAAAATGTTGGGGTTTTTATCCGTCGTAAATATTCATCCCTTATTTCGTCAATAACACGTAATATTTCATTATTTGGTTTTTTAATCAACATTGTCGTTTTAACACGTTCAGCAAGAGAGATATTTATACATGAGTTAATTTCTCTCTGGAAGATTTCGTTGAGGGAAATTTTCAATTGTTTATACTTTTGATTATCATTATCGATAGTGTTTTCCCCAGCATTCGAGGTAGACTTAGATGGTACAGGCGGTGTCAAGTTCCTTACTGGCATAGTTGTTTCAAGGCGCTGTTCGACCTGGCTGCTAGGAAGTCTAGTAGCATGGCGACCTGTAGCACGTGTTGTTGATCCCATGTTTGTTGTGGGGGACTTACAATTAATAATATTTATCTTATTTTTACGTTCAACAAACGTCGCTTGTTGGCGTAATTGTTTCGCTGTGAAATAATTTAGCTCTGGGTGCATTTCGTCCCAGTATAGCTTCATTCTATTCATATAGCCAATGGAGGGATTGTTTTTTGCCATTTTATAACAATTAAATAAATCATTATTAAATTCGCAACTCCAAGAGAAATGCGATTTATAATTTCGGTTTCTTCTGTAGCTACAACTGAATAAAGTTTGATTACCTTCCTTGTTATTTGTCTTCGGTACTTCCTTAATTTTTTTGTTGATGTTGTGTTCAGCCATGCTGTTTGTAGCAAATCCTTGTAAAATGAATTATGTATTTAGTCGGATATCTCTACGAATTCGAATAAAAGGTGTCTTCATTATGTATGTATGTATGTCAGATCACCAGCTTGTGCTACTGGTAACATGTATCCCAGTACAACCTGTCTCATGGTCGGGTCGTTGGCGACTAAACTGGCAACCCCACCAAGGTTTCTTGGTGAGGAGGGTGACTTTGGACATCCTGCAGGACTAAAAACAAAACCTGTCAAAGGGCAAAGGAGCTCTTAAGAGTCAATGGCCATCCAAAATCACCGGGAGAGATGACCCCTCAGCCTTTGTCAAGGCAGAATTCTAGGAGAAGGAAAACTCTGATATAACACCTGCAACCCTGATGGTATCCAATGATGTTGACATGTTCTTCTTTTTGGTAAATATCATCTTGGTTAAGAGAGTGGGACTGGATTTGTGCAGTGCCTTTGCTCACTATAAAAGCTTCACGGCACGGGTATTGCTTTATATCTGGAGATCTCTCTGCACTTGTCGTCACATGATACCATGGGCCCAGCACTATGTGTCAATAATTGTCACAAGTGTAGTGTTTGTACCAGAGTTTTCAAGTCGCTGGCTGGACTAAAAAGTCACACTCGTTCAGCGCATCAGTAGGGGTTCTCCTACATGGATATAAAGTAGTGCCCGTACTCGAAAACGAGTTGGCAGCCACCATGTATGTATGTATGTAGGTAGGTAGGTAGGTAGGTAGGTAGGTATGTTCTTCTGGTTTTATAATTTCACAAATTTTTACCAATAGCGAGAGAATCGGTTTCTAACATAGACACAAGACTCCTTCATTGGAATTTAGACATCAACTAGGTAGATATGTATGTATGCATGTGTAGACATGGATGTTATTGTATGTGTGGATGTGTATATGCTTTGTATCTGTACATGTGTATATGCAGTTATTAGATGCACAATTTTTGGAATGTTTTATATATTTTTACTGTTCAATTAATGGATTGTACTTGTAATTTCCTTATTAGTTGTGTTCTTTCTGTTCCTGTGAAGCCCAGCTTCTCAAGATTTGTATTGAGGCAGTTACTAACATACCCCAGTGTCCCAATAATCACAGGCATAAACTGAAGGTGTAATCAGGGTGGAGTATCTGCAGATTCTTCATCAGTTCTGCATATGTATGTATGTATGTATGTATGTATGTATGTATGTATGTATGTATGTATGTTCTTCTGGTTTTATAATTTCACAAAGTTTTACCAATAATTTCACATATTTTACCAATATGTATGTATGTATGTATGTATGTATGTATGTATGTATGTATGTATGTATGTATGTATGTATGTATGTATGTATGTATGTATGTATGTATGTATTTATGTGTGTGTGTATGTCGGTTGTGTTAAACACTTGTTCACGTATGTGAGTGCGCGTGCATGTATATTATAGATGTGAACGAATATCCTTGTAAAGTGCACATCTGTCTGTCTGCTTGTCTGTCTGTATACATGTATGTATGTACGTGTGCCTGTGTGTGTACGTGTGTGTGTGTATGTGTGCGTGTATATATGTATGTGTGTATATATGTATGTATGTGCATGTATATATGTATATATGTATGTATATATGTACCTGTGGTGTTAATGATTAAGCGTTAATAATTAAGAGTAGGTGATAGTTCAGATTAGAGATGGCAACAAGGTGTGGGTGGTAGTATAGGTGGTGGTGACAGTGGTAGAGATGTTGTAGATGATTGTATAGGTGGTGGTGACATTGGTAGAGATGGTGATAGTGATGGTGGTAGATTAGGTGGTGGTCACAGTGGTAGATATGTTGATAGTGATGGTGGTAGTATAGGTGGTGGTGACGGTGGTAGAGATGATGTGACAGTATGGGGGCTTATGACTGTGGTAGAGATGGTGTGACAGTATGAGGGGTTATGACAGTGGTGGGGATGGTTGACAGTATGGAGGGTTATGACAGTGGTGGAGATGGTGTGCCAGTATGGGGGGTTATGACAGTGGTGGAGAGGGTGTGACAGCATAGGTGGTGGTGACAGTGGTGGAGATGGTGTGACAGTATAGGTGGGGGGGGGGGGGTTATGACAGTGGTGGAGTTGGTGTGACAGTATGGGGGGTTATGATAGTGGTGGAGAGGGTGTGACAGCATAGGTGGTGGTGACAGTGGTGGAGATGGTGTGACAGTATGGGGGGGGGGGTTATGACAGTGGTGGAGATGGTGATGATGGCGGTAGAGATACTAGTAATAATGGTGGGAGAAGACATACAGAACATTGCTCAATGTTGTCTACGTGATGTGGAATTCATCAATTCCTTTAATACATCGAAACCAATCAATCAGACTTCCAACTCACCCCCCCCCCTCCAAACATTACACCCACGAATTCATGCTATTCACTTTTATATTGTTGACACAGTCCTTCTCTCTCTCTCTCTCTCTCTCTCTCTCTCTCTCTCTCTCTCTCTCTCTCTATATATATATATATATATATATATATATATATATATATATATATATATATATATATATATATATATATATATATATATCTGTCGTCTATCTCTCTCTCTCTCACTCTATCTATCTATCATTCTCTCTTCCGTTAGTAAAAATAAGCTGCCAAGAAGACTATAAAACATTGGAAACTTCTGGCGTCCTTGGGCCTTGGACCACCTCCCTAGGACCACCTCCCTAGGACCACCTCCCTAGTCACCACCATCGGTACCCCGTAGCTGTTGAGACTTCTGGTGTCCTTGGCCCTAGGACCACCTCCCTACCCACCGCCATTGGTACCCTGAAGCAGTGGAGACTACTGGTGTCCTTGGCAATAGGACCACCTCCCTACCCACCGCCATCGGTACCCTGAAGCAGTGGAGACTTCTGGTGTCCTTGGTCCTACTACCACCTCCCTACCCACCGTCATCGGTACCCTGAAGCAGTGGAGAGTTCTGGTGTCCTTGGCCCTAGGTCCACCTCCCTACCCACCACCATTGGTACCCTGAAGCAGTGGAGACTTCTGGTGTCCTTGGCCCTAGGACCACCTCCCTACCCACCGCCATTGGTACCCCGTAGCTGTGGAGACTTCTGGTGTCCTCGGCCCTAGGACCACCTCCCTACCCATCGCCATTGGTACCCCGTAGCTGTGGAGACTTCTGGTGTCCTTGGCCCTAGGACCACCTCCCTACCCACCGCCATTGGTACCCCGTAGCTGTGGAGACTTCTGGTGTCCTTGGCCCTAGGACCACCTCCCTACCCACCACCATTGGTACCCCGTAGCTGTGGAGACTTCTGGTGTCCTTGGCCCTAGGACCACCACCCTACCCACCGCCATTGGTACGGAGTTGGCTACTCACAGGTGTGAGTCTCGCGAACTGGAATGGCTCTTCCAACGTGTTTCCTCACAATTTTCCGGGGAAACGGCTTCTCTATTCTGTCCGTCGGGGCTGCGGGTCACCCAGTGTGTGGGCCACCATTTGTATATATATAATAGTGAGACATGAGGAGAGTGAGAGAGACGGAGGCAGTGAAAGAATGAGAACATCAACACACACATGCATTTGATAAGACAACAACAACAATAACAACAATCGTCACAGTATAGCTACTGACACTTCAGTTAGACTCATATCTCCCCATGTCACAGTGTAGCTACTGACACCTCAGTTAGACTCATATCTCCCCATGTCACAGTGTAGCTACTGACACCTCAGTTAGACTCATATCTCCCCATGTCACAGTGTAGCTACTGACACCTCAGTTAGACTCATATCTCCCCATGTCACAGTGTAGCTACTGACACCTCAGTTAGACGCATATCTCCCCATGTCACAGTGTAGCTACTGACACCTCAGTTAGACTCATATCTCCCCATGTCACAGTGTAGCTACTGACACCTCAGTTAGACGCATATCTCCCCATGTCACAGTGTAGCTACTGACACCTCAGTTAGACTCATATCTCCCCATGTCACAGTGTAGCTACTGACACCTCAGTTAGACTCATATCTTCCCATGTCACAGTGTGGCTACTGACACCTCAGTTAAACTCATATCTCCCCATGCCACAGTGTAGCTACGGACACCTCAGTTAGACTCATATCTCCCCATGTCACAGTGTAGCTACTGACACCTCAGTTAGACTCATATCTCCCCATGTCACAGTGTAGCTACTGACATCTCAGTTAGACGCATATCTCCCCATGTCACAGTGTAGCTACTGACACCTCAGTTAGACTCATATCTTCCCATGTCACAGTGTAGCTACTGACACCTCAGTTAGACTCATATCTCCCCATGTCACAGTGTAGCTACTGACACCTCAGTTAGACTCATATCTCCCCATGTCACAGTGTAGCTACTGACACTTCAGTTAGACTCATATCTCCCCATGTCACAGTGTAGCTACTGACATTTCAGTTAGACTCATATCTTCCCATGTCACAGTGTAGCTACTGACACCTCAGTTAGACTCATATCTCCCCATGTCACAGTGTAGCTACTGACACTTCAGTTAGACTCATATCTCCCCATGTCACAGTGTAGCTACTGACACCTCAGTTAGACTCATATCTCCGCATGTCACAGTGTAGATACTGACACCTCAGTTAGACTCATATCTCCCCATGTCACAGTGTAGCTACTGACACTTCAGTTAGACTCATATCTCCCCATGTCACAGTGTAGCTACTGACACTTCAGTTAGACTCATATCTCCCCATGTCACAGTGTAGATACTGACACCTCAGTTAGACTCATATCTCCCCATGTCACAGTGTAGCTACTGACACTTCATTTAGACTCATATCTCCCCATGTCACAGTGTAGCTACTGACACCTCAGTTAGGCTCATATCTCCCCATGTCACAGTGTAGCTACTGAGACCTCAGTTAGACTCATATCTCCCCATGTCACAGTGTAGCTACTGACACCTCAGTTAGACTCATATCTCCCCATGTCACAGTGTAGCTACTGACACTTCAGTTAGACTCATATCTCCCCATGTCACAGTGTAGCTACTGACACCTCAGTTAGACTCATATCTCCCCATGTCACAGTGTAGCTACTGACACCTCAGTTAGGCTCATATCTCCCCATGTCACAGTGTAGCTACTAACACCTCAGTTAGACTCATATCTCCCCATGTCACAGTGTAGCTACTGACACCTCAGTTAGACTCATATCTCCCCATGTCACAGTGTAGCTACTGACACTTCAGTTAGACTCATATCTCCCCATGTCACAGTGTAGATACTGACACCTCAGTTAGACTCATATCTCCCCATGTTACAGTGTAGCTACTGACACCTCAGTTAGACACATATCTCCCCATGTCACATTGTAGCTACTGACACCTCAGTTAGACTCATATCTCCCCATGTCACAGTGTAGCTACTGACACCTCAGTTAGACTCATATCTCCCCATGTCACATTGTAGCTACTGACACCTCAGTTAGACTCATATCTCCCCATGTCACAGTGTAGCTACTGACACTTCAGTTAGACTCATATCTCCCCATGTTACAGTGTAGCTACTGACACCTCAGTTAGACTGATATCTCCCCATGTCACAGTGTAGATACTGACACCTCAGTTAGACTCATATCTCCCCATGTCACAGTGTAGCTACTGACACTTCAGTTAGACTCATATCTCCCCATGTCACAGTGTAGATACTGACACCTCAGTTAGACTCATGTCTCCCCATGTTACAGTGTAGCTACTGACACCTCAGTTAGACTCATATCTCCCCATGTCACAGTGTAGCTACTGACACCTCAGTTAGACTCATATCTTCCCATGTCACAGTGTAGCTACTGACACCTCAGTTAGACTCATATCTCCCCATGTCACAGTGTAGCTACTCACACCTCAGTTAGGCTCATATCTCCCCATGTCACAGTGTAGCTACTGACACCTCAGTTAGACTCATATCTCCCCATGTCACAGTGTAGCTACTGACACTTCAGTTAGACTCATATCTTCCCATGTCACAGTGTAGCTACTGACACTTCAGTTAGACTCATATCTCCCCATGTCACAGTGTAGCTACTGACACCTCAGTTAGACTCATATTTCCCCATGTCACAGTGTAGCTACTGACACCTCAGTTAGACTCATATCTCCCCATGTCACAGTGTAGCTACTGACATTTCAGTTACACTCATATCTTCCCATGTCACAGTGTAGCTACTGACACCTCAGTTAGACTCATATCTTCCCATGTCACAGTATAGCTACTGACACCTCAGTTAGACTCATATCTCCCCATGTCACAGTGTAGCTACTGCCATTTCAGTTAGACTCATATCTTCCCATGTCACAGTGTAGCTACTGACACCTCAGTTAGACTCATATCTCCCCATGTCACAGTGTAGCTACTGACACTTCAGTTAGACTCATATCTCCCCATGTCACAGTGTAGCTACTGACACTTCAGTTAGACTCATATCTCCCCATGTCACAGTGTAGCTACTGACACTTCAGTTAGACTCATATCTCCCCATGTCACAGTGTAGCTACTGACACTTCAGTTAGACTCATATCTCCCCATGTCACAGTGTAGCTACTGACACTTCAGTTAGACTCATATCTACCCATGTCACAGTGTAGCTACTGACACTTCAGTTAGACTCATGTCTCCCCATGTCACAGTGTAGATACTGACACCTCAGTTAGACTCATATCTCCCCATGTCACAGTGTAGCTACTGACACCTCAGTTAGGCTCATATCTCCCCATGTCACAGTGTAGCTACTGACACCTCAGTTAGACTCATATCTCCCCATGTCACAGTGTAGCTACTGAGACCTCAGTTAGACTCATATCTCCCCATGTCACAGTGTAGCTACTGACACCTCAGTTAGACTCATATCTCCCCATGTCACAGTGTAGCTACTGACACCTCAGTTAGACTCATATCTCCCCATGTCACAGTGTAGCTACTGACACTTCAGTTAGACTCATATCTCCCCATGTCACAGTGTAGATACTGACACCTCAGTTAGACTCATATCTCCCCATGTTACAGTGTAGCTACTGACACCTCAGTTAGACTCATATCTCCCCATGTCACAGTGTAGCTATTGACACTTCAGTTAGACTCATATCTCCCCATGTCACAGTGTAGCTACTGACACTTCAGTTAGACTCATATCTCCCCATGTCACAGTGTAGCTACTGACACCTCAGTTAGACTCATATCTCCCCATGTCACAGTATAGCGACTGACACTTCAGTTAGACTCATATCTCCCCATGTCACAGTGTAGCTACTGACACCTCAGTTAGACTCATATCTCCCCATGTCACAGTGTAGCTACTGACACCTCAGTTAGGCTCATATCTCCCCATGTCACAGTGTAGCTACTAACATCTCAGTTAGACTCATATCTCCCCATGTCACAGTGTAGCTACTGACACTTCAGTTAGACTCATATCTCCCCATGTCACAGTGTAGCTACTGACACTTCAGTTAGACTCATATCTCCCCATGTTACAGTGTAGCTACTGACACCTCAGTTAGACTCATATCTCCCCATGTCACAGTGTAGATACTGACACCTCAGTTAGACTCATATCTCCCCATGTCACAGTGTAGCTACTGACACCTCAGTTAGACTCATATCTCCCCATGTCACAGTGTAGCTACTGACACTTCAGTTAGACTCATATCTCCCCATGTTACAGTGTAGCTACTGACACCTCAGTTAGACTCATATCTCCCCATGTCACAGTGTAGATACTGACACCTCAGTTAGACTCATATCTCCCCATGTCACAGTGTAGCTACTGACACTTCAGTTAGACTCATATCTCCCCATGTCACAGTGTAGATACTGACACCTCAGTTAGACTCATGTCTCCCCATGTTACAGTGTAGCTACTGACACCTCAGTTAGACTCATATCTCCCCATGTCACAGTGTAGCTACTGACACCTCAGTTAGACTCATATCTCCCCATGTCACAGTGTAGCTACTGACACCTCAGTTAGACTCATATCTCCCCATGTCACAGTGTACCTACTGACACTTCAGTTAGACTCATATCTTCCCATGTCACAGTGTAGCTACTGACACCTCAGTTAGACTCATATCTCCCCATGTCACAGTGTAGCTACTCACACCTCAGTTAGGCTCATATCTCCCCATGTCACAGTGTAGCTACTGACACCTCAGTTAGACTCATATCTCCCCATGTCACAGTGTAGCTACTGACACTTCAGTTACACTCATATCTTCCCATGTCACAGTGTAGCTACTGACACCTCAGTTAGACTCATATCTTCCCATGTCACAGTATAGCTACTGACACCTCAGTTAGACTCATATCTCCCCATGTCACAGTGTAGCTACTGCCATTTCAGTTAGACTCATATCTTCCCATGTCACAGTGTAGATACTGACACCTCAGTTAGACTCATATCTCCCCATGTCACAGTGTAGCTACTGACACTTCAGTTAGACTCATATCTCCCCATGTCACAGTGTAGCTACTGACACTTCAGTTAGACTCATATCTCCCCATGTCACAGTGTAGCTACTGACACTTCAGTTAGACTCATATCTCCCCATGTCACAGTGTAGCTACTGACACTTCAGTTAGACTCATATCTCCCCATGTCACAGTGTAGCTACTGACACTTCAGTTAGACTCATATCTCCCCATGTCACAGTGTAGCTACTGACAATTCAGTTAGACTCATGTCTCCCCATGTCACAGTGTAGATACTGACACCTCAGTTAGACTCATATCTCCCCATGTCACAGTGTAGCTACTGACACCTCAGTTAGGCTCATATCTCCCCATGTCACAGTGTAGCTACTGACACCTCAGTTAGACTCTTATCTCCCCATGTCACAGTGTAGCTACTGAGACCTCAGTTAGACTCATATCTCCCCATGTCACAGTGTAGCTACTGACACCTCAGTTAGACTCATATCTCCCCATGTCACAGTGTAGCTACTGACACCTCAGTTAGACTCATATCTCCCCATGTCACAGTGTAGCTACTGACACTTCAGTTAGACTCATATCTCCCCATGTCACAGTGTAGATACTGACACCTCAGTTAGACTCATATCTCCCCATGTTACAGTGTAGCTACTGACACCTCAGTTAGACTCATATCTCCCCATGTCACAGTGTAGCTATTGACACTTCAGTTAGACTCATATCTCCCCATGTCACAGTGTAGCTACTGACACTTCAGTTAGACTCATATCTCCCCATGTCACAGTGTAGCTACTGACACCTCAGTTAGACTCATATCTCCCCATGTCACAGTATAGCTACTGACACTTCAGTTAGACTCATATCTCCCCATGTCACAGTGTAGCTACTGACACCTCAGTTAGACTCATATCTCCCCATGTCACAGTGTAGCTACTGACACCTCAGTTAGGCTCATATCTCCCCATGTCACAGTGTAGCTACTAACATCTCAGTTAGACTCATATCTCCCCATGTCACAGTGTAGCTACTGACACTTCAGTTAGACTCATATCTCCCCATGTCACAGTGTAGATACTGACACCTCAGTTAGACTCATATCTCCCCATGTTACAGTGTAGCTACTGACACCTCAGTTAGACACATATCTCCCCATGTCACAGTGTAGCTATTGACACTTCAGTTAGACTCATATCTCCCCATGTCACAGTGTAGCTACTGACACTTCAGCTAGACTCATATCTCCACATGTCACAGTGTAGCTAGTGACACCTCAGTTAGACTCATATCTCCCCATGTCACAGTGTAGCTACTGACACTTCAGTTAGACTCATATCTCCCCATGTCTCAGTGTAGCTACTGACACTTCAGTTAGACTCATATCTCCCCATGTCACAGTGTAGCTACTGACAACTCAGTTAGACTCATATCTCCCCATGTCACAGTGTAGCTACTGACACTTCAGTTAGACTCATATCTCCCCATGTCACAGTGTAGCTACTGACACTTCAGTTAGACTCATATCTTCCCATGTCACAGTGTAGCTACTGACACCTCAGTTAGACTCATATCTCCCCATGTCACAGTGTAGCTACTGACACCTCAGTTAGGCTCATATCTCCCCATGTCACAGTGTAGCTACTGACACCTCAGTTAGACTCATATCTCCCCATGTCACAGTGTAGCTACTGACACTTCAGTTAGACTCATATCTCCCCATGTCTCAGTGTAGCTACTGACACTTCAGTTAGACTCATATCTCCCCATGTCACAGTGTAGCTACTGACAACTCAGTTAGACTCATATCTCCCCATGTCACAGTGTAGCTACTGACACTTCAGTTAGACTCATATCTCCCCATGTCACAGTGTAGCTACTGACACTTCAGTTAGACTCATATCTTCCCATGTCACAGTGTAGCTACTGACACCTCAGTTAGACTCATATCTCCCCATGTCACAGTGTAGCTACTGACACCTCAGTTAGGCTCATATCTCCCCATGTCACAGTGTAGCTACTGACACCTCAGTTAGACTCATATCTCCCCATGTCACAGTGTAGCTACTGACACTTCAGTTAGACTCATATCTCCACATGTCACAGTGTAGCTACTGACACTTCAGTTAGACTCATATCTCCCCATGTCACAGTGTAGCTACTGACAACTCAGTTAGACTCATATCTCCCCATGTCACAGTGTAGCTACTGACACTTCAGTTAGACTCATATCTCCCCAT
Organism: Eledone cirrhosa; assembly: GCA_964016885.1. Classification (NCBI taxonomy): domain Eukaryota; kingdom Metazoa; phylum Mollusca; class Cephalopoda; order Octopoda; family Eledonidae; genus Eledone; species Eledone cirrhosa. The sequence goes on from OZ024745.1 coordinate 13,323,237, forward strand.
GTCACAGTGTAGCTACTGACACCTCAGTTAGACTCATATCTCCCCATGTCACAGTGTAGCTACTGACACTTCAGTTAGACTCATATCTCCCCATGTCACAGTGTAGCTACTGACACTTCAGTTAGACTCATATCTCCCCGTGTCACAGTGTAGCTACTGACACTTCAGTTAGACTCATATCTCCCCATGTCACAGTGTAGATACTGACACCTCAGTTAGACTCATATCTCACCATGTCACAGTGTAGCTACTGACACCTCAGTTAGGCTCATATCTCCCCATGTCACGGTGTAGCTACTGACACCTCAGTTAGACTCATATCTCCCCATGTCACAGTGTAGCTACTGAGACCTCAGTTAGACTCATATCTCCCCATGTCACAGTGTAGCTACTGACACCTCAGTTAGACTCATATCTCCCCATGTCACAGTGTAGCTACTGACACTTCAGTTAGAGTCATATCTCCCATGTCACAGTGTAGATACTGACACCTCAGTTAGACTCATATCTCCCCATGTTACAGTGTAGCTACTGACACCTCAGTTAGACTCATATCTCCCCATGTCACAGTGTAGCTATTGACACTTCAGTTAGACTCATATCTCCCCATGTCACAGAGTAGCTACTGACACTTCAGTTAGACTCATATCTCCCCATGTCACAGTGTAGCTACTGACACCTCAGTTAGACTCATATCTCCCCATGTCACCGTATAGCTACTGACACTTCAGTTAGACTCATATCTCCCCATGTCACAGTGTAGCTACTGACACCTCAGTTAGACTCATATCTCCCCATGTCACAGTGTAGCTACTGACACCTCAGTTAGGCTCATATCTCCCCATGTCACAGTGTAGCTACTGACACCTCAGTTAGACTCATATCTCCCCATGTCACAGTGTAGCTACTGACACCTCAGTTAGACTCATATCTCGCCATGTCACAGTGTAGCTACTGACACCTCAGATAGACTCATATCTCCCCATGTCACAGTGTAGCTACTGACACTTCAGTTAGACTCATATCTCCCCATGTCACAGTGTAGATACTGACACCTCAGTTAGACTCATATCTCCCCATGTCACAGTGTAGCTATTGACACTTCTGTTAGACTCATATCTCCCCATGTCACAGTGTAGCTACTGACACTTCAGTTAGACTCATATCTCCCCATGTCACAGTGTAGCTACTGACACCTCAGTTAGATTCATATCTCCCCATGTCACAGTGTAGCTACTGACACTTCAGTTAGACTCATATCTCCCCATGTCACAGTGTAGCTACTGACACTTCAGTTAGACTCATATCTTCCCATGTCGCAGTGTAGCTACTGACACCTCAGTTAGACTCATATCTCCCCATGTCACAGTGTAGCTACTGACACTTCAGTTAGACTCATATCTCCCCATCTCACAGTGTAGCTACTGACACTTCAGTTAGACTCATATCTCCCCATGTCACAGTGTAGCTACTGACACCTCAGTTAGACTCATATCTCCCCATGTCACAGTGTAGCTACTGACACCTCAGATAGACTCATATCTCCCCATGTCACAGTGTAGCTACTGACACTTCCGTTAGACTCATATCTCCCCATGTCACAGTGTAGATACTGACACCTCAGTTAGACTCATATCTCCCCATGTTACAGTGTAGTTACTGACACCTCAGTTAGACTCATATCTCCCCATGTCACAGTGTAGCTATTGACACTTCAGTTAGACTCATATCTCCCCATGTCACAGTGTAGCTACTGACACTTCAGTTAGACTCATATCTCCACATGTCACATTGTAGCTACTGACACCTCAGTTAGACTCATATCTCCCCATGTCACAGTGTAGTTACTGACACTTCAGTTAGACTCATATCTCCCCATGTCACAGTGTAGCTACTGACACTTCAGTTAGACTCATATCTTCCCATGTCACAGTGTAGCTACTGACACCTCAGTTAGACTCATATCTCCCCATGTCACAGTGTAGCTACTGACACCTCAGTTAGGCTCATATCTCCCCATGTCACCGTGTAGCTACTGACACCTCAGTTAGACTCATATCTCCCCATGTCACAGTGTAGCTATTGACACTTCAGTTAGACTTATATCTCCCCATGTCACAGTGTAGCTACTGACACTTCAGTTAGACTCATATCTCCCCATGTCACAGTGTAGCTACTGACACCTCAGTTAGACTCATATCTACCCATGTCACAGTGTAGCTACTGACACTTCAGTTAGACTCATATCTCCCCATGTCACAGTGTAGCTACTGACACTTCAGTTAGACTCATATCTCCCCATGTCACAGTGTAGCTACTGACACCTCAGTTAGACTCATATCTACCCATGTCACAGTGTAGCTACTGACACTTCAGTTAGACTCATATCTCCCCATGTCACAGTGTAGCTACTGACACTTCAGTTAGACTCATATCTCCCCATGTCACAGTGTAGCTACTGACACCTCAGTTAGGCTCATATCTCCCCATGTCACAGTGTAGCTACTGACACCTCAGTTAGACTCATATCTCCCCATGTCACAGTGTAGCTACTGAAACATCAGTTAGACACATGTCTCCCCATGTCACAGTGTAGCTACTGACACTTCAGTTAGACTCATATCTCCCCATGTCACAGTGTAGATACTGACACCTCAGTTAGACTCATATCTCCCCATGTCACAGTATAGCTACTGACACTTCAGTTAGACTCATATCTCCCCATGTCACAGTGTAGCTACTGACACCTCAGTTAGACTCATATCTCCCCATGTCACAGTGTAGCTACTGACACCTCAGTTAGGCTCATATCTCCCCATGTCACAGTGTAGCTACTGACATCTCAGTTAGACTCATATCTCCCCATGTCACAGTGTAGCTACTGACACCTCAGTTAGACTCATATCTCGCCATGTCACAGTGTAGCTACAGACACCTCAGTTAGACTCATATCTCCCCATGTCACAGTGTAGCTACTGACACTTCAGTTAGAATCATATCTCCCCATGTCACAGTGTAGCTACTGACACTTCAGTTAGACTCATATCTCCCCATGTCACAGTGTAGCTACTGACACCTCAGTTAGACTCATATCTACCCATGTCACAGTGTAGCTACTGACACTTCAGTTAGACTCATATCTCCCCATGTCACAGTGTAGCTACTGACACTTCAGTTAGACTCATATCTCCCCATGTCACAGTGTAGATACTGACACCTCAGTTAGACTCATATCTCCCCATGTCACAGTATAGCTACTGACACTTCAGTTAGACTCATATCTCCCCATGTCACAGTGTAGCTACTGACACCTCAGTTAGACTCATATCTCCCCATGTCACAGTGTAGCTACTGACACCTCAGTTAGGCTCATATCTCCCCATGTCACAGTGTAGCTACTGACACCTCAGTTAGACTCATATCTCCCCATGTCACAGTGTAGCTACTGACACCTCAGTTAGACTCATATCTCGCCATGTCACACGTGTAGCTACAGACACTTCAGTTAGACTCATATCTCCTCATGTCACAGTGTAGATACTGACACCTCAGTTAGACTCATATCTCCCCATGTCACAGTGTAGCTACTGACACTTCAGTTAGACTCATATCTCCCCATGTCACAGTGTAGCTACTGACACTTCAGTTAGACTCATATCTTCCCATGTCACAGTGTAGCTACTGACACCTCAGTTAGACTCATATCTCCCCATGTCACCGTGTAGCTACTGACACCTCAGTTAGACTCATATCTCCCCATGTCACAGTGTAGCTATTGACACTTCAGTTAGACTTATATCTCCCCATGTCACAGTGTAGCTACTGACACTTCAGTTAGACTCCTATCTCCCCATGTCACAGTGTAGCTACTGACACCTCAGTTAAACTCATATCTACCCATGTCACAGTGTAGCTACTGACACTTCAGTTAGACTCATATCTCCCCATGTCACAGTGTAGCTACTGACACTTCAGTTAGACTCATATCTCCCCATGTCACAGTGTAGCTACTGACACCTCAGTTAGGCTCATATCTCCCCATGTCACAGTGTAGCTACTGACACCTCAGTTAGACTCATATCTCCCCATGTCACAGTGTAGCTACTGAGACCTCAGTTAGACTCATATCTCCCCATGTCACAGTGTAGCTACTGACACTTCAGTTAGACTCATATCTCCCCATGTCACAGTGTAGATACTGATACCTCAGTTAGACTCATATCTCCCCATGTCACAGTATAGCTACTGACACTTCAGTTAGACTCATATCTCCCCATGTCACAGTGTAGCTACTGACACCTCAGTTAGACTCATATCTCCCCATGTCACAGTGTAGCTACTGACACCTCAGTTAGGCTCATAACTCCCCATGTCACAGTGTAGCTACTGACACCTCAGTTAGACTCATATCTCCCCATGTCACAGTGTAGCTACTGACACCTCAGTTAGACTCATATCTCGCCATGTCACAGTGTAGCTACAGACACCTCAGTTAGACTCATATCTCCCCATGTCACAGTGTAGCTACTGACACTTCAGTTAGACTCATATCTCCTCATGTCACAGTGTAGATACTGACACCTCAGTTAGACTCATATCTCCCCATGTCACAGTGTAGCTACTGACACTTCAGTTAGACTCATATCTCCCCATGTCACAGTGTAGCTACTGACACTTCAGTTAGACTCATATCTCCCCATGTCACAGTGTAGCTACTGACACTTCAGTTAGACTCATATCTCCCCATGTCACAGTGTAGATACTGACACCTCAGTTAGACTCATATCTCCCCATGTCACAGTGTAGCTACTGACACCTCAGTTAGACTCATATCTCCCCATGTCACAGTGTAGCTACTGACACTTCAGTTAGACTCATATCTCCCCATGTCACAGTGTAGCTACTGACACTTCAGTTAGACTCATATCTCCCCATGTCACAGTGTAGATACTGACACCTCAGTTAGACTCATATCTCCCCATGTCACAGTGTAGCTACTGACACCTCAGTTAGGCTCATATCTCCTCATGTCACAGTGTAGCTACTGACACCTCAGTTAGACTCATATCTCCCCATGTCACAGTGTAGCTACTGAGACCTCAGTTAGACTCATATCTCCCCATGTCACAGTGTAGCTACTGACACCTCAGTTAGACTCATATCTCCCCATGTCACAGTGTAGCTACTGGCACTTCAGTTAGACTCATATCTCCCCATGTCACAGTGTAGATACTGACACCTCAGTTAGACTCATATCTCCCCATGTTACAGTGTAGCTACTGACACCTCAGTTAGACTCATATCTCCCCATGTCACAGTGTAGCTATTGACACTTCAGTTAGACTCATATCTCCCCATGTCACAGTGTAGCTACTGACACTTCAGTTAGACTCATATCTCCCCATGTCACAGTGTAGCTACTGACACCTCAGTTAGACTCATATCTCCCCATGTCACAGTATAGCTACTGACACTTCAGTTAGACTCATATCTCCTCATATCACAGTGTAGCTACTGACACCTCAGTTAGACTCATATCTCCCCATGTCACAGTGTAGCTACTGACACCTCAGTTAGGCTCATATCTCCCCATGTCACAGTGTAGCTACTAACATCTCAGTTAGACTCATATCTCCCCATGTCACAGTGTAGCTACTTACACTTCAGTTAGACTCATATCACCCCATGTCACAGTGTAGATACTGACATCTCAGTTAGACTCATATCTCCCCATGTCACAGTGTAGCTACTGACACTTCAGTTAGACTCATATCACCCCATGTCACAGTGTAGATACTGACATCTCAGTTAGACTCATATCTCCCCATGTTACAGTGTAGCTACTGACACCTCAGTTAGACACATATCTCCCCATGTCACAGTGTAGCTATTGACACTTCGGTTAGACTCATATCTCCCCATGTCACAGTGTATCTACTGACACTTCAGTTAGACTCATATCTCCACATGTCACAGTGTAGCTACTGACACCTCAGTTAGACTCATATCTCCCCATGTCACAGTGTAGCTACTGACACTTCAGTTAGACTCATATCTCCCCATGTCACAGTGTAGCTACTGACACTTCAGTTAGACTCATATCTTCCCATGTCACAGTGTAGCTACTGACACCTCAGTTAGACTCATATCTCCCCATGTCACAGTGTAGCTACTGACACCTCAGTTAGGCTCATATCTCCCCATGTCACAGTGTAGCTACTGACACCTCAGTTAGACTCATATCTCCCCATGTCACAGTGTAGCTACTGACACCTCAGTTAGACTCATATCTCCCCATGTCACAGTGTAGCTACTGACACCTCAGATAGACTCATATCTCCCCATGTCACAGTGTAGCTACTGACACCTCAGTTAGACTCATATCTCCCCATGTCACAGTGTAGCTACTGAGACCTCAGTTAGACTCATATCTCCCCATGTCACAGTGTAGCTACTGACACCTCAGTTAGACTCATATCTCCCCATGTCACAGTGTAGATACTGACACCTCAGTTAGACTCATATCTCCCCATGTCACAGTGTAGCTACTGACACCTCAGTTAGGCTCATATCTCCCCATGTCACAGTGTAGCTACTGACATCTCAGTTAGACTCATATCTCCCCATGTCACAGTGTAGCTACTGACACTTCAGTTAGACTCATATCACCCCATGTCACAGTGTAGCTACTGACACTTCAGTTAGACTCATATCTCCCCATGTCACAGTGTAGATACTGACACCTCAGTTAGACTCATATCTCCCCATGTTACAGTGTAGCTACTGACACCTCAGTTAGACTCATATCTCCCCATGTTACAGTGTAGCTATTGACACTTCAGTTAGACTCATATCTCCCCATGTCACAGTGTAGCTACTGACACATCAGTTAGACTCATATCTCCACATGTCACAGTGTAGCTACTGACACCTCAGTTAGACTCATATCTCCCCATGTCACAGTGTAGCTACTGACACTTCAGTTAGACTCATATCTTCCCATGTCACAGTGTAGCTACTGACACCTCAGTTAGACTCATATCTCCCCATGTCACAGTGTAGCTACTGACACCTCAGTTAGGCTCATATCTCCCCATGTCACCGTGTAGCTACTGACACCTCAGTTAGACTCATATCTCCCCATGTCACAGTGTAGCTATTGACACTTCAGTTAGACTTATATCTCCCCATGTCACAGTGTAGCTACTGACACTTCAGTTAGACTCATATCTCCCCATGTCACAGTGTAGCTACTGACACCTCAGTTAGACTCATATCTACCCATGTCACAGTGTAGCTACTGACACTTCAGTTAGACTCATATCTCCCCATGTCACAGTGTAGCTACTGACACTTCAGTTAGACTCATATCTCCCCATGTCACAGTGTAGATACTGACACCTCAGTTAGACTCATATCTCCCCATGTCACAGTGTAGCTACTGACACCTCAGTTAGGCTCATATCTCCCCATGTCACAGTGTAGCTACTGACACCTCAGTTAGACTCATATCTCCCCATGTCACAGTGTAGCTACTGAAACATCAGTTAGACACATATCTCCCCATGTCACAGTGTAGCTACTGACACTTCAGTTAGACTCATATCTCCCCATGTCACAGTGTAGATACTGACACCTCAGTTAGACTCATATCTCCCCATGTCACAGTATAGCTACTGACACTTCAGTTAGACTCATATCTCCCCATGTCACAGTGTAGCTACTGACACCTCAGTTAGACTCATATCTCCCCATGTCACAGTGTAGATACTGACACCTCAGTTAGGCTCATATCTCCCTATGTCACAGTGTAGCTACTGACACCTCAGTTAGACTCATATCTCCCCATGTCACAGTGTAGCTACTGACACCTCAGTTAGACTCATATCTCGCCATGTCACAGTGTAGCTACAGACACCTCAGTTAGACTCATATCTCCCCATGTCACAGTGTAGCTACTGACACTTCAGTTAGACTAATATCTCCCCATGTCACAGTGTAGCTACTGACACTTCAGTTAGACTCATATCTCCCCATGTCACAGTGTAGCTACTGACACCTCAGTTAGACTCATATCTACCCATGTCACAGTGTAGCTACTGACACTTCAGTTAGACTCATATCTCCCCATGTCACAGTGTAGCTACTGACACTTCAGTTAGACTCATATCTCCACATGTCACAGTGTAGATACTGACACCTCAGTTAGACTCATATCTCCCCATGTCACAGTGTAGCTACTGACACCTCAGTTAGGCTCATATCTCCCCATGTCACAGTGTAGCTACTGACACCTCAGTTAGACTCATATCTCCCCATGTCACAGTGTAGCTACTGAAACATCAGTTAGACACATATCTCCCCATGTCACACTGTAGCTACTGACACTTCAGTTAGACTCATATCTCCCCATGTCACAGTGTAGATACTGACACCTCAGTTAGACTCATATCTCCCCATGTCACAGTATAGCTACTGACACTTCAGTTAGACTCATATCTCCCCATGTCACAGTGTAGCTACTGACACCTCAGTTAGACTCATATCTCCCCATGTCACAGTGTAGCTACTGACACCTCAGTTAGGCTCATATCTCCCCATGTCACAGTGTAGCTACTGACACCTCAGTTAGACTCATATCTCCCCATGTCACAGTGTAGCTACTGACACCTCAGTTAGACTCATATCTCGCCATGTCACAGTGTAGCTACAGACACCTCAGTTAGACTCATATCTCCCCATGTCACAGTGTAGCTACTGACACTTCAGTTAGACTCATATCTCCTCATGTCACAGTGTAGATACTGACACCTCAGTTAGACTCATATCTCCCCATGTCACAGTGTAGCTACTGACACTTCAGTTAGACTCATATCTCCCCATGTCACAGTGTAGCTACTGACACTTCAGTTAGACTCATATCTTCCCATGTCACAGTGTAGCTACTGACACCTCAGTTAGACTCATATCTCCCCATGTCACCGTGTAGCTACTGACACCTCAGTTAGACTCATATCTCCCCATGTCACAGTGTAGCTATTGACACTTCAGTTAGACTTATATCTCCCCATGTCACAGTGTAGCTACTGACACTTCAGTTAGACTCATATCTCCCCATGTCACAGTGTAGCTACTGACACCTCAGTTAAACTCATATCTACCCATGTCACAGTGTAGCTACTGACACTTCAGTTAGACTCATATCTCCCCATGTCACAGTGTAGCTACTGACACTTCAGTTAGACTCATATCTCCCCATGTCACAGTGTAGATACTGACACCTCAGTTAGACTCATATCTCCCCATGTCACAGTGTAGCTACTGACACCTCAGTTAGGCTCATATCTCCCCATGTCACAGTGTAGCTACTGACACCTCAGTTAGACTCATATCTCCCCATGTCACAGTGTAGCTACTGAGACCTCAGTTAGACTCATATCTCCCCATGTCACAGTGTAGCTACTGACACTTCAGTTAGACTCATATCTCCCCATGTCACAGTGTAGATACTGACACCTCAGTTAGACTCATATCTCCCCATGTCACAGTATAGCTACTGACACTTCAGTTAGACTCATATCTCCCCATGTCACAGTGTAGCTACTGACACCTCAGTTAGACTCATATCTCCCCATGTCACAGTGTAGCTACTGACACCTCAGTTAGGCTCATAACTCCCCATGTCACAGTGTAGCTACTGACACCTCAGTTAGACTCATATCTCCCCATGTCACAGTGTAGCTACTGACACCTCAGTTAGACTCATATCTCGCCATGTCACAGTGTAGCTACAGACACCTCAGTTAGACTCATATCTCCCCATGTCACAGTGTAGCTACTGACACTTCAGTTAGACTCATATCTCCTCATGTCACAGTGTAGATACTGACACCTCAGTTAGACTCATATCTCCCCATGTCACAGTGTAGCTACTGACACTTCAGTTAGACTCATATCTCCCCATGTCACAGTGTAGCTACTGACACTTCAGTTAGACTCATATCTCCCCATGTCACAGTGTAGCTACTGACACTTCAGTTAGACTCATATCTCCCCATGTCACAGTGTAGATACTGACACCTCAGTTAGACTCATATCTCCCCATGTCACAGTGTAGCTACTGACACCTCAGTTAGGCTCATATCTCCCCATGTCACAGTGTAGCTACTGACACCTCAGTTAGACTCATATCTCCCCATGTCACAGTGTAGCTACTGAAACCTCAGTTAGACTCATATCTCCCCATGTCACAGTGTAGCTACTGACACTTCAGTTAGACTCATATCTCCCCATGTCACAGTGTAGCTACTGACATTTCAGTTAGACTCATATCTTCCCATGTCACAGTGTAGCTACTGACACCTCAGTTAGACTCATATCTCCCCATGTCACAGTGTAGCTACTGACACTTCAGTTAGACTCATATCTCCCCATATCACAGTGTAGCTACTGACACTTCAGTTAGACTCATATCTCCCCATGTCACAGTGTAGCTACTGACACTTCAGTTAGACTCATATCTCCCCATGTCACAGTGTAGATACTGACACCTCAGTTAGACTCATATCTCCCCATGTCACAGTGTAGCTACTGACACCTCAGTTAGGCTCATATCTCCCCATGTCACAGTGTAGCTACTGACACCTCAGTTAGACTCATATCTCCCCATGTCACAGTGTAGCTACTGAGACCTCAGTTAGACTCATATCTCCCCATGTCACAGTGTAGCTACTGACACCTCAGTTAGACTCATATCTCCCCATGTCACAGTGTAGCTACTGACACTTCAGTTAGACTCATATCTCCCCATGTCACAGTGTAGCTACTGACAACTCAGTTAGACTCATATCTCCCCATGTCACAGTGTAGCTACTGACACTTCAGTTAGACTCATATCTCCCCATGTCACAGTGTAGCTACTGACACTTCAGTTAGACTCATATCTTCCCATGTCACAGTGTAGCTACTGACACCTCAGTTAGACTCATATCTCCCCATGTCACAGTGTAGCTACTGACACCTCAGTTAGGCTCATATCTTCCCATGTCACAGTGTAGCTACTGACACCTCAGTTAGACTCATATCTCCCCATGTCACAGTGTAGCTACTGACACTTCAGTTAGACTCATATCACCACATCTCACAGTGTAGCTACTGACACTTCAGTTAGACTCATATCTCCCCATGTCACAGAGTAGCTACTGACACCTCAGTTAGACTCATATCTCCCCATGTCACAGTGTAGCTACTGACACTTCAGTTAGACTCATATCTCCCCATGTCACAGTGTAGCTACTGACACCTCAGTTAGACTCATATCTCCCCATGTCACAGTGTAGCTACTGACACTTCAGTTAGACTCATATCTCCCCATGTCACAGTGTAGCTACTGACACTTCAGTTAGACTCATATCTCCCCGTGTCACAGTGTAGCTACTGACACTTCAGTTAGACTCATATCTCCCCATGTCACAGTGTAGCTACTGACACCTCAGTTAGGCTCATATCTCCCCATGTCACAGTGTAGCTACTGACACCTCAGTTAGACTCATATCTCCCCATGTCACAGTGTAGCTACTGACACCTCAGTTAGACTCATATCTCGCCATGTCACAGTGTAGCTACTGACACCTCAGTTAGACTCATATCTCCCCATGTCACAGTGTAGCTACTGACACTTCAGTTAGACTCATATCTCCCCATGTCACAGTGTAGATACTGACACCTCAGTTAGACTCATATCTCCCCATGTCACAGTGTCGCTATTGACACTTCTGTTAGACTCATATCTCCCCATGTCACAGTGTAGCTACTGACACTTCAGTTAGACTCATATCTCCCCATGTCACAGTGTAGCTACTGACACCTCAGTTAGACTCATATCTCCCCATGTCACAGTATAGCTACTGACACTTCAGTTAGACTCATATCTCCACATGTCACAGTGTAGCTACTGACATTTCAGTTAGACTCATATCTTCCCATGTCACAGTGTAGCTACTGACATTTCAGTTAGACTCATATCTTCCCATGTCACAGTGTAGCTACTGACATTTCAGTTAGACTCATATCTCCCCATGTCACAGTGTAGCTACTGATACCTCAGTTAGACCCATATCTCCCCTTGTCACAGTGTAGCTACTGACACCTCAGTTAGTCTCATATCTCCCCATGTCACAGTGTAGCTACTGACACCTCAGTTAGACTCATATCTCCCCATGTCACAGTGTAGCTACTGACACCTCAGTTAGACTCATTTCTCCCCATGTCACAGTGTAGCTACTGACACCTCAGTTAGACTCATATCTCCCCATGTCACAATGTAGCTACTGACACCTCAGTTAGACTCATATCTTCCCATGTCACATGTAGCTACTGACACCTCAGTTAGACTCATATCTCCCCATGTCACAGTGTAGCTACTGACACCTCAGTTAGACTCATATCTCCCCATGTCACAGTGTAGCTACTGACACCTCAGTTAGGCTCATATCTCCCCATGTCACAGTGTAGCTACTGACACTTCAGTTAGACTCATATCTCCCCATGTCACAGTGTAGCTACTGACACCTCAGTTAGACTAAAATCTCCCCATGTCACAGTGTAGCTATTGACACTTCAGTTAGACTCATATCTCCCCATGTCACAGTGTAGCTACTGACACTTCAGTTAGACTCATATCTCCCCATTTCACAGTGTAGCTACTGACACCTCAGTTAGACTTATATCTCCCCATGTCACAGTGTAGCTACTGACACTTCAGTTAGACTCATATCTCCCCATGTCACAGTGTAGCTACTGACACTTCAGTTAGACTCATATCTTCCCATGTCACAGTGTAGCTACTGACACCTCAGTTAGACTCATATCTCCCCTTGTCACAGTGTAGCTACTGACACCTCAGTTAGTCTCATATCTCCCCATGTCACAGTGTAGCTACTGACACCTCAGTTAGACTCATATCTCCCCATGTCACAGTATAGCTACTGACACTTCAGTTAGACTCATATCTCCACATGTCACAGTGTAGCTACTGACATTTCAGTTAGACTCATATCTTCCCATGTCACAGTGTAGCTACTGATATTTCAGTTAGACTCATATCTTCCCATGTCACAGTGTAGCTACTGACATTTCAGTTAGACTCATATCTCCCCATGTCACAGTGTAGCTACTGATACCTCAGTTAGACCCATATCTCCCCTTGTCACAGTGTAGCTACTGACACCTCAGTTAGTCTCATATCTCCCCATGTCACAGTGTAGCTACTGACACCTCAGTTAGACTCATATCTCCACATGTCAGAGTGTAGCTACTGACATTTCAGTTAGACTCATATCTTCCCATGTCACAGTGTAGCTACTGACATTTCAGTTAGACTCATATCTTCCCATGTCACAGTGTAGCTACTGACATTTCAGTTAAACTCATATCTCCCCATGTCACAGTGTAGCTACTGACACCTCAGTTAGACTCATATCTCCCCATGTCACAGTGTAGCTACTGACACTTCAGTTAGACTCATATCTCCACATGTCACAGTGTAGCTACTGACACTTCAGTTAGACTCATATCTTCCCATGTCACAGTGTAGCTACTGACACCTCAGTTAGACTCATATCTCCTCTTGTCACAGTGTAGCTACTGACACCTCAGTTAGTCTCATATCTCCCCATGTCACAGTGTAGCTACTGACACCTCAGTTAGACTCATATCTCCCCATGTCACAGTGTAGCTACTGACACCTCAGTTAGACTCATATCTCCCCATGTCACAGTGTAGCTACTGACACTTCAGTTAGACTCATATCTCCCCATGTCAGAGTGTAGCTACTGACACCTCAGTTAGACTCATATCTCCCCATGTCACAGTGTAGCTACTGACACCTCAGTTAGACTTATATCTCCCCATGTCACAGTGTAGCTACTGACACTTCAGTTAGACTCATATCTCCCCATGTCACAGTGTAGCTACTGACACCTCAGTTAGACTCATATCTCCCCATGTCACAGTGTAGCTACTGACACTTCAGTTAGACTAATATCTCCCCATGTCACAGTGTAGATACTGACACCTCAGTTAGACTCATATCTCCCCATGTTACAGTGTAGCTACTGACACCTCAGTTAGACTCATATCTCCCCATGTCACAGTGTAGCTATTGACACTTCAGTTAGACTCATATCTCCCCATGTCACAGTGTAGCTACTGACACTTCAGTTAAACTCATATCTCCCCATGTCACAGTGTAGCTACTGACACCTCAGTTAGACTCATATCTCCCCATGTCACAGTATAGCTACTGACACTTCAGTTAGACTCATATCTCCCCATGTCACAGTGTAGCTACTGACACCTCAGTTAGACTCATATCTCCCCATGTCACAGTGTAGCTACTAACACCTCAGTTAGGCTCATATCTCCCCATGTCACAGTGTAGCTACTGACACCTCAGTTAGACTCATATCTCCCCATGTCACAGTGTAGCTACTGACACCTCAGTTAGACTCATATCTCCCCATGTCACAGTGTAGCTACTGACACCTCAGTTAGACTCATATCTCCCCATGTCACAGTGTAGCTACTGACACTTCAGTTAGACTCATATCTCCCCATGTCACAGTGTAGATACTGACACCTCAGTTAGACTCATATCTCCCCATGTTACAGTGTAGCTACTGACACCTCAGTTAGACTCATATCTCCCCATGTCACAGTGTAGCTATTGACAATTCAGTTAGACTCATATCTCCCCATGTCACAGTGTAGCTACTGACACTTCAGTTAGACTCATATCTCAACATGTCACAGTGTAGCTACTGACACCTCAGTTAGACTCATATCTCCCCATGTCACAGTGTAGCTACTGACACTTCAGTTAGCCTCATATCTCCCCATGTCACAGTGTAGCTACTGACACTTCAGTTAGACTCATATCTTCCCATGTCACAGTGTAGCTACTGACACCTCAGTTAAACTCATATCTCCCCATGTCACAGTGTAGCTACTGACACCTCAGTTAGGCTCATATCTCCCCATGTCACAGTGTAGCTACTGACACCTCAGTTAGACTCATATCTCCCCATGTCACAGTGTAGCTATTGACACTTCAGTTAGACTTATATCTCCCCATGTCACACTGTAGCTACTGACACTTCAGTTAGACACATATCTCCCCATGTCACAGTGTAGCTACTGACACCTCAGTTAGACTCATATCTCCCCATGTCACAGTGTAGCTATTGTCACTTCAGTTAGACTCATATCTCCCCATGTCACAGTGTAGCTACTGACACTTCAGTTAGACTCATATCTCCCCAGGTCACAGTGTAGATACTGACACCTCAGTTAGACTCATATCTCCCCATGTCACAGTGTAGCTACTGACACCTCAGTTAGGCTCATATCTCCCCATGTCACAGTGTAGCTACTGACACCTCAGTTAGACTCATATCTCCCCATGTCACAGTGTAGCTACTGAGACCTCAGTTAGACTCATATCTCCCCATGTCACAGTGTAGCTACTGACACTTCAGTTAGACTCATATCTCCCCATGTCACAGTGTAGATACTGACACCTCAGTTAGACTCATATCTCCCCATGTTACAGTGTAGCTACTGACACCTCAGTTAGACTCATATCTGCCCATGTCACAGTGTAGCTATTGACACTTCAGTTAGACTCATATCTCCCCATGTCACAGTGTAGCTACTGACACTTCAGTTATACTCATATCTCCCCATGTCACAGTGTAGCTACTGACACCTCAGTTAGACTCATATCTCCCCATGTCACAGTATAGCTACTGACACTTCAGTTAGACTCATATCTCCCCATGTCACAGTATAGCTACTGACACCTCAGTTAGACTCATATCTCCCCATGTCACAGTGTAGCTACTGACACCTCAGTTAGGCTCATATCTCCCCCTGTCACAGTGTAGCTACTGACACCTCAGTTAGACTCATATCTCCCCATGTCACAGTGTAGCTACTGACACCTCAGTTAGACTCATATCTCGCCATGTCACAGTGTAGCTACTGACACCTCAGTTAGACTCATATCTCCCCATGTCACAGTGTAGCTACTGACACTTCAGTTAGACTCATATCTCGCCATGTCACAGTGTAGATACTGACACCTCAGTTAGACTCATATCTCCCTATGTTACAGTGTAGCTACTGACACCTCAGTTAGACTCATATCTCGCCATGTCACAGTGTAGCTATTGACACTTCTGTTAGACTCATATCTCCCCATGTCACAGTGTAGCTACTGACACTTCAGTTAGACTCATATCTCCCCATGTCACAGTGTAGCTACTGACACCTCAGTTAGACTCATATCTCCCCATGTCACAGTGTAGCTACTGACACTTCAGTTAGACTCATATCTCCCCATGTCACAGTGTAGCTACTGACACTTCAGTTAGACTCATATCTCCCCATGTCACAGTGTAGCTACCGACACTTCAGTTAGACTCATATCTCCCCATGTCACAGTGTAGCTACTGACACCTCAGTTAGACTCATATCTCCCCATGTCACAGTATAGCTACTGACACTTCAGTTAGACTCATATCTCCCCATGTCACGGTGTAGCTACTGACACTTCAGTTAGACTCATATCTCCCCATGTCAGAGTGTAGCTACTGACACCTCAGTTAGACTCATATCTCCCCATGTCACAGTGTAGCTACTGACACCTCAGTTAGACTTATATCTCCCCATGTCACAGTGTAGCTACTGACACCTCAGTTAGACTCATTTCTCCCCATGTCACAGTGTAGCTACTGACACCTCAGTTAGACTCATATCTCCCCATGTCACAGTGTAGCTACTGACACCTCAGTTAGACTCATATATTCCCATGTCACATGTAGCTACTGACACCTCAGTTAGACTCATATCTCCCCATGTCACAGTGTAGCTACTGACACCTCAGTTAGACTCATATCTCCCCATGTCACAGTGTAGCTACTGACACCTCAATTAGGCTCATATCTCCCCATGTCACAGTGTAGCTACTGACACTTCAGTTAGACTCATATCTCCCCATGTCACACTGTAGCTACTGACACCTCAGTTAGACTAATATCTCCCCATGTCACAGTGTAGCTATTGACACTTCAGTTAGACTCATATCTCCCCATGTCACAGTGTAGCTACTGACACTTCAGTTAGACTCATATCTCCCCATTTCACAGTGTGGCTACTGACACCTCAGTTAGACTTATATCTCCCCATGTCACAGTGTAGCTACTGACACTTCAGTTAGACTCATATCTCCCCATGTCACAGTGTAGCTACTGACACTTCAGTTAGACTCATATCTTCCCATGTCACAGTGTAGCTACTGACACCTCAGTTAGACTCATATCTCCCCTTGTCACAGTGTAGCTACTGACACCTCAGTTAGTCTCATATCTCCCCATGTCACAGTGTAGCTACTGACACCTCAGTTAGACTCATATCTCCCCATGTCACAGTATAGCTACTGACACTTCAGTTAGACTCATATCTCCACATGTCACAGTGTAGCTACTGACATTTCAGTTAGACTCATATCTTCCCATGTCACAGTGTAGCTACTGACATTTCAGTTAGACTCATATCTTCCCATGTCACAGTGTAGCTACTGACATTTCAGTTAGACTCATATCTCCCCATGTCACAGTGTAGCTACTGATACCTCAGTTAGACCCATATCTCCCCTTGTCACAGTGTAGCTACTGACACCTCAGTTAGTCTCATATCTCCCCATGTCACAGTGTAGCTACTGACACCTCAGTTAGACTCATATCTCCACATGTCAGAGTGTAGCTACTGACATTTCAGTTAGACTCATATCTTCCCATGTCACAGTGTAGCTACTGACATTTCTGTTAGACTCATATCTTCCCATGTCACAGTGTAGCTACTGACATTTCAGTTAAACTCATATCACCCCATGTCACAGTGTAGCTACTGACACCTCAGTTAGACTCATATCTCCCCATGTCACAGTGTAGCTACTGACACTTCAGTTAGACTCATATCACCACATGTCACAGTGTAGCTACTGACACTTCAGTTAGACTCATATCTTCCCATGTCACAGTGTAGCTACTGACACCTCAGTTAGACTCATATCTCCCCTTGTCACAGTGTAGCTACTGACACCTCAGTTAGTCTCATATCTCCCCATGTCACAGTGTAGCTACTGACACCTCAGTTAGACTCATATCTCCCCATGTCACAGTGTAGCTACTGACACCTCAGTTAGACTCATATCTCCACATGTCAGAGTGTAGCTACTGACACCTCAGTTAGACTCATATCTCCCCATGTTACAGTGTAGCTACTGACACTTCAGTTAGACTCATATCTCCACATGTCACAGTGTAGCTACTGACACTTCAGTTAGACTCATATCTTCCCATGTCACAGTGTAGCTACTGACACCTCAGTTAGACTCATATCTCCCCTTGTCACAGTGTAGCTACTGACACCTCAGTTAGTCTCATATCTCCCCATGTCACAGTGTAGCTACTGACACCTCAGTTAGACTCATATCTCCCCATGTCACAGTGTAGCTACTGACACCTCAGTTAGACTCATATCTCCCCATGTCACAGTGTAGCTATTGACACTTCAGTTAGACTCATATCTCCCCATGTCACAGTGTAGCTACTGACACTTCAGTTAGACTCATATCTCCCCATGTCACAGTGTAGCTACTGACACCTCAGTTAGACTCATATCTCCCCATGTCACAGTGTAGCTACTGACACTTCAGTTAGACTCATATCTCCCCATGTCACAGTGTAGATACTGACACCTCAGTTAGACTCATATCTCCCCATGTTACAGTGTAGCTACTGACACCTCAGTTAGACTCATATCTCCCCATGTCACAGTGTAGCTATTGACACTTCAGTTAGACTCATATCTCCCCATGTCACAGTGTAGCTACTGACACTTCAGTTAGACTCATATCTCCCCATGTCACGGTGTAGCTACTGACACCTCAGTTAGACTCATATCTCCCCATGTCACAGTATAGCTACTGACACTTCAGTTAGACTCATATCTCCCCATGTCACAGTGAAGCTACTGACACTTCAGTTAGACTCATATCTCCCCATGTCACAGTGTAGCTACTGACACTTCAGTTAGACTCATATCTTCCCATGTCACAGTGTAGCTACTGACACCTCAGTTAGACTCATATCTCCCCTTGTCACAGTGTAGCTACTGACACCTCAGTTAGTCTCATATCTCCCCATGTCACAGTGTAGCTACTGACACCTCAGTTAGACTCATATCTCCCCATGTCACAGTATAGCTACTGACACTTCAGTTAGACTCATATCTCCACATGTCACAGTGTAGCTACTGACATTTCAGTTAGACTCATATCTTCCCATGTCACAGTGTAGCTACTGACATTTCAGTTAGACTCATATCTCCCCATGTCACAGTGTAGCTACTGATACCTCAGTTAGACCCATATCTCCCCTTGTCACAGTGTAGCTACTGACACCTCAGTTAGTCTCATATCTCCCCATGTCACAGTGTAGCTACTGACACCTCAGTTAGACTCATATCTCCACATGTCAGAGTGTAGCTACTGACATTTCAGTTAGACTCATATCTTCCCATGTCACAGTGTAGCTACTGACATTTCAGTTAGACTCATATCTTCCCATGTCACAGTGTAGCTACTGACATTTCAGTTAAACTCATATCACCCCATGTCACAGTGTAGCTACTGACACCTCAGTTAGACTCATATCTCCCCATGTCACAGTGTAGCTACTGACACTTCAGTTAGACTCATATCACCACATGTCACAGTGTAGCTACTGACACTTCAGTTAGACTCATATCTTCCCATGTCACAGTGTAGCTACTGACACCTCAGTTAGACTCATATCTCCCCTTGTCACAGTGTAGCTACTGACACCTCAGTTAGTCTCATATCTCCCCATGTCACAGTGTAGCTACTGACACCTCAGTTAGACTCATATCTCCCCATGTCACAGTGTAGCTACTGACACCTCAGTTAGACTCATATCTCCACATGTCAGAGTGTAGCTACTGACACCTCAGTTAGACTCATATCTCCCCATGTTACAGTGTAGCTACTGACACTTCAGTTAGACTCATATCTCCACATGTCACAGTGTAGCTACTGACACTTCAGTTAGACTCATATCTTCCCATGTCACAGTGTAGCTACTGACACCTCAGTTAGACTCATATCTCCCCTTGTCACAGTGTAGCTACTGACACCTCAGTTAGTCTCATATCTCCCCATGTCACAGTGTAGCTACTGACACCTCAGTTAGACTCATATCTCCCCATGTCACAGTGTAGCTACTGACACCTCAGTTAGACTCATATCTCCCCATGTCACAGTGTAGCTATTGACACTTCAGTTAGACTCATATCTCCCCATGTCACAGTGTAGCTACTGACACTTCAGTTAGACTCATATCTCCCCATGTCACAGTGTAGCTACTGACACCTCAGTTAGACTCATATCTCCCCATGTCACAGTGTAGCTACTGACACTTCAGTTAGACTCATATCTCCCCATGTCACAGTGTAGATACTGACACCTCAGTTAGACTCATATCTCCCCATGTTACAGTGTAGCTACTGACACCTCAGTTAGACTCATATCTCCCCATGTCACAGTGTAGCTATTGACACTTCAGTTAGACTCATATCTCCCCATGTCACAGTGTAGCTACTGACACTTCAGTTAGACTCATATCTCCCCATGTCACGGTGTAGCTACTGACACCTCAGTTAGACTCATATCTCCCCATGTCACAGTATAGCTACTGACACTTCAGTTAGACTCATATCTCCCCATGTCACAGTGAAGCTACTGACACTTCAGTTAGACTCATATCTCCCCATGTCACAGTGTAGCTACTGACACTTCAGTTAGACTCATATCTTCCCATGTCACAGTGTAGCTACTGACACCTCAGTTAGACTCGTATCTCCCCTTGTCACAGTGTAGCTACTGACACCTCAGTTAGTCTCATATCTCCCCATGTCACAGTGTAGCTACTGACACCTCAGTTAGACTCATATCTCCCCATGTCACAGTATAGCTACTGACACTTCAGTTAGACTCATATCTCCACATGTCACAGTGTAGCTACTGACATTTCAGTTAGACTCATATCTTCCCATGTCACAGTGTAGCTACTGACATTTCAGTTAGACTCATATCTTCCCATGTCACAGTGTAGCTACTGACATTTCAGTTAGACTCATATCTCCCCATGTCACAGTGTAGCTACTGACACTTCAGTTAGACTCATATCTCCACATGTCACAGTGTAGCTACTGACACTTCAGTTAGACTCATATCTTCCCATGTCACAGTGTAGCTACTGACACCTCAGTTAGACTCATATCTCCCCTTGTCACAGTGTAGCTACTGACACCTCAGTTAGTCTCATATCTCCCCATGTCACAGTGTAGCTACTGACACCTCAGTTAGACCCATATCTCCCCTTGTCACAGTGTAGCTACTGACACCTCAGTTAGACTCATATCTCCCCAAGTCACAGTGTAGCTACTGACACCTCAGTTAGACTCATATCTCCCCATGTCACAGTGTAGCTACTGACACCTCAGTTAGACTCATATCTCCCCTTGTCACAGTGTAGCTACTGACACCTCAGTTAGCCTCATATCTCCCCATGTCACAGTGTAGCTACTGACACCTCAGTTAGACTCATATCTCCCCATGTCACAGTGTAGCTACTGACACCTCAGTTAGACTCATATCTCCACATGTCAGAGTGTAGCTACTGACATTTCAGTTAGACTCATATCTTCCCATGCACAGTGTAGCTACTGACATTTCAGTTAGACTCATATCTTCCCATGTCACAGTGTAGCTACTGACATTTCAGTTAAACTCATATCTCCCCATGTCACAGTGTAGCTACTGACACCTCAGTTAGACTCATATCTCCCCATGTCACAGTGTAGCTACTGACACTTCAGTTAGACTCATATCTCCACATGTCACAGTGTAACTACTGACACTTCAGTTAGACTCATATCTCCCCATGTCACAGTGTAGCTACTGACACCTCAGTTAGACTCATATCTTCCCATGTCACAGTGTAGCTACTGACACCTCAGTTAGTCTCATATCTCCCCATGTCACAGTGTAGCTACTGACACCTCAGTTAGACTCATATCTCCCCATGTCACAGTATAGCTACTGACACTTCACTTAGACTCATATCTCCACATGTCACAGTGTAGCTACTGACATTTCAGTTAGACTCATATCTTCCCATGTCACAGTGTAGCTACTGACATTTCAGTTAGACTCATATCTCCCCATGTCACAGTGTAGCTACTGACACTTCAGTTAGACTCATATCTCCCCATGTCACAGTGTAGATACTGACACCTCAGTTAGACTCATATCTCCCCATGTCACAGTGTAGCTACTGACACCTCAGTTAGACTCATATCTCCCCATGTCACAGTGTAGCTATTGACACTTCAGTTAGACTCATATCTCCCCATGTCACAGTGTAGCTACTGACACTTCAGTTAGACTCATATCTCCCCATGTCACAGTGTAGCTACTGACACCTCAGTTAGACTCATATCTCCCCATGTCACAGTATAGCTACTGACACTTCAGTTAGACTCATATCTCCCCATGTCACAGTGTAGCTACTGACACCTCAGTTAGACTCATATCTCCCCATGTCACAGTGTAGCTACTGACACCTCAGTTAGGCTCATATCTCCCCATGTCACAGTGTAGCTACTGACACCTCAGTTAGACTCATATCTCCCCATGTCACAGTGTAGCTACTGACACCTCAGTTAGACTCATATCTCGCCATGTCACAGTGTAGCTACTGACACCTCATTTAGACTCATATCTCCCCATGTCACAGTGTAGCTACTGACACTTCAGTTAGACTCATATCTCCCCATGTCACAGTGTAGCTAGTGACACTTCAGTTAGACTCATATCTCCCCATGTCACAGTGTAGCTACTGACACTTCATTTAGACTCATATCTTCCCATGTCGCAGTGTAGCTACTGACACCTCAGTTACTCTCATATCTCCCCATGTCACAGTGTAGCTACTGACACCTTAGTTAGACTCATATCTCCCCATGTCATAGTATAGCTACTGACACCTCAGTTAGGCTCATATCTCCCCATGTCACAGTGTAGCTACTGACACTTCAGTTAGACTCATATCTCCCCATGTCACAGTGTAGATACTGACACCTCAGTTAGACTCATATCTCCCCATGTTACAGTGTAGCTACTGACACCTCAGTTAGACTCATATCTCCCCATGTCACAGTGTAGCTACTGACACTTCAGTTAGACTCATATCTCCCCATGTCACAGTGTAGATACTGACACCTCAGTTAGACTCATATCTCCCCATGTCACAGTGTAGCTATTGACACTTCAGTTAGACTCATATCTCCCCATGTCACAGTGTAGCTACTGACACTTCAGTTAGACTCATATCTCCCCATGTCACGGTGTAGCTACTGACACCTCAGTTAGACTCATATCTCCCCATGTCACAGTATAGCTACTGACACTTCAGTTAGACTCATATATCCCCATGTCACAGTGTAGCTACTGACACCTCAGTTAGACTCATATCTCCCCATGTCACAGTGTAGCTACTAACACCTCAGTTAGGCTCATATCTCCCCATGTCACAGTGTAGCTACTGACACCTCAGTTAGACTCATATCTCCCCATGTCACAGTGTAGCTACTGACACCTCAGTTAGACTCATATCTCGCCATGTCACAGTGTAGCTACTGACACCTCATTTAGACTCATATCTCCCCATGTCACAGTGTAGCTACTGACACTTCAGTTAGACTCATATCTCCCCATGTCACAGTGTAGATACTGACACCTCAGTTAGACTCATATCTCCCCATGTTACAGTGTAGCTACTGACACCTCAGTTAGACTCATATCTCCCCATGTCACAGTGTAGCTATTGACACTTCAGTTAGACTCATATCTCCCCATGTCACAGTGTAGCTACTGACACTTCAGTTAGACTCATATCTCCCCATGTCACAGTGTAGCTACTGACACCTCAGTTAGACTCATATCTCCCCATGTCACAGTGTAGCTACTGACACTTCAGTTAGACTCATATCTCCCCATGTCACAGTGTAGCTACTGACACTTCATTTAGACTCATATCTTCCCATGTCACAGTGTAGCTACTGACACCTCAGTTAGACTCATATCTCCCCATGTCACAGTGTAGCTAGTGACACCTCAGTTAGACTCATATCTCCCCATGTCACAGTGTAGCTACTGACACCTCAGTTAGGCTCATATCTCCCCATGTCACAGTGTAGCTACTGACACCTCAGTTAGACTCATATCTCCCCATGTAACAGTCTAGCTAATGACACCTCAGTTAGACTCATATCTCCCTATGTCACAGTGTAGCTACTGACACCTCAGTTAGACTCATATCTCCCCATGTCACAGTGTAGCTACTGACACTTCAGTTAGACTCATATCTCCCCATGTCACAGTGTAGCTAGTGACACCTCAGTTAGACTCATATCTCCCCATGTCACAGTGTAGCTACTGACACCTCAGTTAGACTCATATCTCCCCAGGTCACAGTGTAGCTACTGACACTTCAGTTAGACTCATATCTCCCCATATCACAGTGTAGCTACTGACACTTCAGTTAGACTCATATCTTCCCATGTCACAGTGTAGCTACTGACACCTCAGTTAGACTCATATCTCCCCATGTCACAGTGTAGCTACTGACACTTCAGTTAGACTCATATCTCCCCATGTCACAGTGTAGCTACTGACACTTCAATTAGACTCATATCTCCCCATGTCACAGTGTAGCTACTGACAATTCAGTTACACTCATATCTCCCCATGTCACAGTGTAGCTACTGACACTTCAGTTAGACTCATATCTCCCCATGTCACAGTGTAGCTACTGACACCTCAGTTAGACTCATATCTTCCCATGTCACAGTGTAGCTACTGACACTTCAGTTAGACTCATATCTCCCCATGTCACAGTGTAGCTACTGACACCTCAGTTAGACTCATATCTCCCCATGTCACAGTGTAGCTACTGACACCTCAGTTAGACTCGTATCTTCCCATGTCACAGTGTAGCTACTGACACTTCAGTTAGACTCATATCTCCCCATGTCACAGTATAGCTACTGACACTTCAGTTAGACTCATATCTCCCCATGTCACAGTGTAGCTACCAACACCTCAGTTAGACTCATATCTCCCCATGTCACAGTGTAGCTACTGACACCTCAGTTAGACTCATATCTCCCCATGTCACGGTGTAGCTATAGACTCATATTTCCCCATGTCACAGTGTAGCTACTGACACCTCAGTTAGACTCATATCTCCCCATGTCACAGTGTAGCTACTGACACTTCAGTTAGACTCATATCTCCCCATGTCACAGTGTAGCTACTGACACCTCAGTTAGACTCATATCTCCCCATGTCACAGTGTAGCTACCGACACCTCAGTTAGACTCATATCTCCCCATGTCACATTGTAGCTACTGACACTTCAGTTAGACTCATATCTCCCCATGTCACAGTGTAGCTACTGACACCTCAGTTAGACTCATATCTCCCCATGTCACAGTGTAGCTACTGACACTTCAGTTAGACTCATATCTTCCCATGTCACAGTGTAGCTACTGACACTTCAGTTAGACTCATATCTCCCCATGTCACAGTATAGCTACTGACACCTCAGTTAGACTCATATCTCCCCATGTCACAGTGTAGCTACCGACACCTCAGTTAGACTCATATCTCCCCATGTCACAGTGTAGTTACTGACACTTCAGTTAGACTCATATCTCCCCATGTCACGGTGTAGCTACTGACACTTCAGTTAGACTCATATCTCCCCATGTCACAGTGTAGTTACTGACACTTCAGTTAGACTCATATCTCCCCATGTCACAGTGTAGCTACCGACACCTCAGTTAGACTCATATCTCCCCATGTCACAGTGTAGCTACTGACACTTCAGTTAGACTCATATCTCCCCATGTCACAGTGTAGCTACTGACACCTCAGTTAGACTCATATCTCCCCATGTCACAGTGTAGCTACTGACACCTCAGTTAGACTCATATCTCCCCATGTCACAGTGTAGCTACTGACACCTCAGTTAGACTCGTATCTTCCCATGTCACAGTGTAGCTACTGACACTTCAGTTAGACTCATATCTCCCCATGTCACAGTGTAGCTACCAACACCTCAGTTAGACTCATATCTCCCCATGTCACAGTGTAGCTACTGACACTTCAGTTAGACTCATATCTCCCCATGTCACAGTGTAGCTACTGACACCTCAGTTAGACTCATATCTCCCCATGTCACAGTGTAGCTACCGACACCTCAGTTAGACTCATATCTCCCCATGTCACAGTGTAGCTACCGACACCTCAGTTAGACTCATATCTCCCCATGTCACAGTGTAGCTACTGACACTTCAGTTAGACTCATATCTCACCATGTCACAGTGTAGCTACTGACACCTCAGTTAGACTCATATCTCCCCATGTCACAGTGTAGCTACTGACACTTCAGTTAGACTCATATCTTCCCATGTCACAGTGTAGCTACTGACACTTCAGTTAGACTTATATCTCCCCATGTCACAGTATAGCTACTGACACCTCAGTTAGACTCATATCTCCCCATGTCACAGTGTAGCTACCGACACCTCAGCTAGACTCATATCTCCCCATGTCACAGTGTAGTTACTGACACTTCAGTTAGACCCATATCTCCCCATGTCACGCTGTAGCTACTGACACTTCAGTTAGACTCATATCTCCCCATGTCACAGTGTAGTTACTGACACTTCTCTTAGACTCATATCTCCCCATGTCACAGTGTAGCTACCGACACTTCAGTTAGACTCATATCTCCCCATGTCACAGTGTAGTTACTGACACTTCAGTTAGACTCATATCTCCCCATGTCACGGTGTAGCTACTGACACTTCAGTTAGACTCATATCTCCCCATGTCACAGTGTAGTTACTGACACTTCAGTTAGACTCATATCTCCCCATGTCACAGTGTAGTTACTGACACTTCAGTTAGACTCATATCTCCCCACGTCACAGTGTAGTTACTGACACTTCAGTTAGACTCATATCTCCCCATGTCACAGTGTAGTTACTGACACTTCAGTTAGACTCATATCTCCCCATGTCACAGTGTAGTTACTGACACTTCAGTTAGACTCATATCTCCCCATGTCACGGTGTAGCTACTGACACTTCAGTTAGACTCATATCTCCCCATGTCACAGTGTAGTTACTGACACTTCAGTTAGACTCATATCTCCCCAT
The DNA here is from genome assembly GCA_964016885.1 of Eledone cirrhosa. Taxonomy (NCBI): domain Eukaryota; kingdom Metazoa; phylum Mollusca; class Cephalopoda; order Octopoda; family Eledonidae; genus Eledone; species Eledone cirrhosa. Next base: position 13,350,669 of record OZ024745.1, read on the forward strand.
GTCACAGTGTAGCTACTGACACTTCAGTTAGACTCATATCTCCCCATGTCACAGTGTAGTTACTGACACCTCAGTTAGACTCATATCTCCCCATGTCACAGTGTAGCTACTGACACCTCAGTTAGACTCATATCTCCCCATGTCACGGTGTAGCTACTGACACTTCAGTTAGACTAATATCTCCCCATGTCACAGTATAGCTACTGACACTTCAGTTAGACTCATATCTCCCCATGTCACAGTGTAGTTACTGACACTTCAGTTAGACTCATATCTCCCCATGTCACGGTGTAGCTACTGACACTTCAGTTAGACTCATATCTCCCCATGTCACAGTGTAGCTACTGACACTTCAGTTAGACTCATATCTCCCCATGTCACAGTATAGCTACTGACACTTCAGTTAGACTCATATCTCCCCATGTCACATTGTAGCTACTGACACTTCAGTTAGACTCATATCTCCCCATGTCACAGTGTAGCTACTGACACTTCAGTTAGACTCATATCTCCCCATGTCACAGTATAGCTACTGACACTTCAGTTAGACTCATATCTCCCCATGTCACAGTGTAGCTACTGACACTTCAGTTAGACTCATATCTCCCCATGTCACGGTGTAGCTACTGACACTTCAGTTAGACTCATATCTCCCCATGTCACAGTGTAGCTACTGACACTTCAGTTAGACTCATATCTCCCCATGTCACAGTATAGCTACTGACACTTCAGTTAGACTCATATCTCCCCATGTCACAGTGTAGCTACTGACACTTCAGTTAGACTCATATCTCCCCATGTCACAGTGTAGCTACTGACACTTCAGTTAGACTCATATCTCCCCATGTCACAGTATAGCTACTGACACTTCAGTTAGACTCATATCTCCCCATGTCACAGTGTAGCTACTGACACTTCAGTTAGACTCATATCTCCCCATGTCACGGTGTAGCTACTGACACTTCAGTTAGACTCATATCTCCCCATGTCACAGTGTAGCTACCGACACTTCAGTTAGACTGATATCTCCCCATGTCACAGTGTAGTTACTGACACTTCAGTTAGACTCATATCTCCCCATGTCACGGTGTAGCTACTGACACTTCAGTTAGACTCATATCTCCCCATGTCACATTGTAGCTACTGACACTTCAGTTAGACTCATATCTCCCCATGTCACAGTGTAGTTACTGACACTTCAGTTAGACTCATATCTCCCCATGTCACAGTGTAGTTACTGACACTTCAGTTAGACTCATATCTCCCCATGTCACAGTGTAGTTACTGACACTTCAGTTAGACTCATATCTCCCCATGTCACGGTGTAGCTACTGACACTTCAGTTAGACTCATATCTCCCCATGTCACAGTGTAGTTACTGACACTTCAGTTAGACTCATATCTCCCCATGTCACAGTGTAGTTACTGACACTTCAGTTAGACTCATATCTCCCCACGTCACAGTGTAGTTACTGACACTTCAGTTAGACTCATATCTCCCCATGTCACAGTGTAGTTACTGACACTTCAGTTAGACTCATATCTCCCCATGTCACAGTGTAGTTACTGACACTTCAGTTAGACTCATATCTCCCCATGTCACGGTGTAGCTACTGACACTTCAGTTAGACTCATATCTCCCCATGTCACAGTGTAGTTACTGACACTTCAGTTAGACTCATATCTCCCCATGTCACAGTGTAGCTACTGACACTTCAGTTAGACTCATATCTCCCCATGTCACAGTGTAGTTACTGACACCTCAGTTAGACTCATATCTCCCCATGTCACAGTGTAGCTACTGACACCTCAGTTAGACTCATATCTCCCCATGTCACGGTGTAGCTACTGACACTTCAGTTAGACTCATATCTCCCCATGTCACAGAATAGCTACTGACACTTCAGTTAGACTCATATCTCCCCATGTCACAGTGTAGTTACTGACACTTCAGTTAGACTCATATCTCCCCATGTCACGGTGTAGCTACTGACACTTCAGTTAGACTCATATCTCCCCATGTCACAGTGTAGCTACTGACACTTCAGTTAGACTCATATCTCCCCATGTCACAGTATAGCTACTGACACTTCAGTTAGACTCATATCTCCCCATGTCACATTGTAGCTACGACACTTCAGTTAGACTCATATCTCCCCATGTCACAGTGTAGCTACTGACACTTCAGTTAGACTCATATCTCCCCATGTCACAGTATAGCTACTGACACTTCAGTTAGACTCATATCTCCCCATGTCACAGTGTAGCTACTGACACTTCAGTTAGACTCATATCTCCCCATGTCACGGTGTAGCTACTGACACTTCAGTTAGACTCATATCTCCCCATGTCACAGTGTAGCTACTGACACTTCAGTTAGACTCATATCTCCCCATGTCACAGTATAGCTACTGACACTTCAGTTAGACTCATATCTCCCCATGTCACAGTGTAGCTACTGACACTTCAGTTAGACTCATATCTCCCCATGTCACAGTGTAGCTACTGACATTTCAGTTAGACTCATATCTCCCCATGTCACAGTATAGCTACTGACACTTCAGTTAGACTCATATCTCCCCATGTCACAGTGTAGCTACTGACACTTCAGTTAGACTCATATCTCCCCATGTCACGGTGTAGCTACTGACACTTCAGTTAGACTCATATCTCCCCATGTCACAGTATAGCTACTGACACTTCAGTTAGACTCATATCTCCCCATGTCACAGTGTAGTTACTGACACTTCAGTTAGACTCATATCTCCCCATGTCACGGTGTAGCTATAGACTCATATCTTCCCATGCTCTACTGATTACTTCTTCTTTATCCACTTATTTCTGAGAGAGTTATTGGGGCAAAGTCCTCAAACACTCCTTCCAGTGGGTCCTGTCAGAAGCAACCGTCTCCAGTTCATCCGGCTGGATCCCCAAACGTGACCAGCTAAGCTCATGGATGTTATCCCACCATCTTGATCGAGATCTAACCCTGGTTCTCCTGTCGGTTGGTTCTGCTTGTAAAATTTGTCCAGCGATTCTTTCCTGAGACATTCTGAAGAACATGCCCCGAGAGATCACTGCTCCGATAATATTATGTGAACATTCCAGACCTGCCAATCTCTAAAAACCCAAAGGGAAGTACCGTGGAAAAAGTGCCCTAAAACGGGGAGAAATGAGGCAAAATAGGGAAATTTTACATAATTGTTTCTACTTTTGGCACAAGGCCAGCAATTACCCAGTACATTACTGAATGAAATCTACACCCATTTTCACAAGAGAAGACATCTCTCACCCACCCCTAAGTGGGTGGGAGATGTCGGACTGGGAGACTTGACAGGTCTGACATTCCCACAAACTAAAATAAATGAGTTTGTCATATAATGATTTCCCCATAGTATTCGTCCCGGTTCTCTCCACTCCGCGTTTGAATCTCTTTATGGTCAACTTTACTCTTCCGGGTTAATAAAATAATGTATCAGTCCAGGATGGTGGGTTGACTAATTTGTTAGAAAGTCAGACGAAGTTTTTTTGAGGAAGCTCAATCCGTTGTTCATTTTAACACATTCTCTTAAACCTTGGCTGTCTTTACTCGTATCCCCACCACATTTGCATGTACTTGGGTCAAGTCTCTCGTTCGGGGGTAAATTCTTCATTCCTTCTCACCAGTCTCGGAGACCCTGTAAAAAGGGTCATAGGCACTGATTTCCCCCTTGACTAAGAAGTTCTAGTTCTGTAGAAGTCATTTTTATAATAATAATAATAATAATAATTGTTTCTTATATAGGCACAAGGCCAGCAATTTTGGAGGAAGGGGAAAGTCGATTAAATTAACCCCAGTGCATTACTGGTACTTTATTTTATCGACCCCGTAAGGATGAAAGGCAAAGTTAACCTCGGCGAGATTTCAACTCAGAATGGCAAGGGTCGTAACTCTATGCGTCAAAGAATAATAATAATAATAATAAATATATATATACATATAACCTGCCCATATATATATACATACATATATATATACATACATCTACCCCCCCCCCCATATATATATATATATATATATACACACACACTATTATATATATGCATAAATGCACACGTTTTCATGTAAATATATCTGTGTGTGTTTCCTTCTCTCTCCTTTTCTCCTCTCTCCCTCTTTAGATATCTTTCTCTTTTATCCTCTTACTCTCTCTACATATCTACGTATCTCTCGGCATTTCTCCAACCCCAACACACCCATCGCTCGTGTCAATCGTTATTCAAGTTGCCTTCATTTATTAAGAATCGATTATCGCCTGATTATACATTTGGGTCAGTAAAACGGTATTGAAACAGGTCACGTGTATTCCATCACATGTTAGCTTATTCTGTGTAGTTCTTTAATTTCCCCCAAACCAACCCTGCTCTATAAACGTTTTCAGTTTGACTTCTCGTGTATTTTTCGTAATTACTTTTTAACCATATCAATATAATAAACTCTCACACGCGACATAACATCGTCCAGTGGTTCTACACAAAACTCGTTTAGTCTTTCCTATGTTCCGAGTTCAAATCCTACAAGAGGTAATTTTAAATTATTTTTTTTATCAGAAGCGACTTAGCGTAAGGGGCGCGGACAATGTAGAAGGAGAGATTAAGATGAAATGAAGGAATTTACTTTAGACTTGAAAGAGTTCTGGAAATAAGGGGGAAAACAATGGGATTAAGGTCTGTAAAATAGTTCGTAGCTGTGTATTTATGTGTATAACCAGTCCACTTCTGAAAAGGGAGTTGCAGGTAGACCAGAAACATGGAACTAGCCACTTCAGAAAAAGGGGACTACAGATAGACAGGATAAAATGGACCTAGCCACATTTTATATGTGGCCTTCACCTATTACCAGGTTTAGCGACTACACTTGACATGAGGATTATGCCTATTATTAGCTCCACACCTATATAGAAGGATTGGTATACATAATTGGGGGAGTATATATGGTTTGCTGGCTATATGCATTTGATGGGTGTATACAGATGGATATTATATATATATATATATATATATATATATATATATATATACACACACATAAGGTCGTATTTGAATAAATAGCAGGTAAAACAGAGCAGCTTTGTTAGGTTCTTTTATCTGAAATTGTACCACACCTTTCGCATTGTTGCAGCTTTCGAATCACACACACACACACACACACACACATGCACACACACACGCACAAACACACACACACACACACGCACACATACAGACAAACACATAACACACACATATATATATAGGGGGGGGTCGCGTACTGCTCTTACAAGTATTTTTGAGCAAAACACTTCGTTTCACCTTGTTGCAGCCCACTCTGCTTAAAATGAGTACCACCACCACCACCACCACCACCACCACCAGTAACAAGGGCCCCCTTATTGGCTCACCCAATCACATATACTCGCTACATCCCTACAGGTTTCATCTAAGACATGTCAACCTAACAACCAATCTGTGAGGACCACCAGATGTTACGGTCACTGTCCTTACAACCACGCACTGAATACATTGTTGCGGCTGCTGTTCATCTTTTGTCACTATTATTGTTATTCTCCAGGCTACTACTGTTGATGTTGTTCTCGTTCTTGTTGGAGCTATTGTTGTTGTTCTTCTTCTTCTTGTTGCTGCTGCTGCTATAGATATATATACTATGTAGAACTGTATTTAACTATTTTAACCAACCCTAGTGTTAGTCTACAATTGTGTTGTTCCCCACAGCGTTGGTTTTATTTTTATTATTTTTTAAATACAAAACATATGACTAACCATTTTTATCTTTAGCATTTAGGAAGGAAAGGACAGTGCTAGTTATCCTTTCCAGAGTATTTGTGATTGGTAGAAGGAAAGGACAGTTCTAGTTATCCTTTCTAGAGTATTTGTGATTGGTAGAAGGGAAGGACAGTTCTAGTTATCCTTTCTAGAGTAAGTGCAAGAGTCGGTATAACCTGCTCCACATTTCGCTTAAAAGACAAAAACAAATGTGCTGACCTTGTGTCTAAATTAGAAAACAACAATGCAATACCACCACCACCACTAACACCCCACTACCACCACAACCACCACCAACACACCACCACCACTACAACCACCACCATCACACCACCGCCACCAACACCCTACCACCCACCGCCGTCACCACCACCATTACCACAACCACCATTTTTACCGCCACCACCACCACCACCACCCCCACCATATATTTCGAACTACTAAAAATCAAACGATAAATCAGCAACAACAACAACAAAAAACCCCAAAGAAAAGCAACCATAAAATGCAGACATTGGAATGGCAGCAGATAAGAGCAGCCATTTTGTAGAGAAACACTTACGAAATCATTCTTTGTCATCTCACGTTTTACGTACAGGCGTCGACAGAACCAGTCAAGAAGGAACCAGCAAAGGTCAAGGACGAGGCTCCTACATCAAGCCAGGAAATAATGATGACCATGATAATGATGGTAGTGGTGGCGGGGATGATGATGATGATGATGGAGCTATTGTTGTCCTCGTGTTGCTTTTGTTGTTGTTGTTGCTTCTGTTATAGACAGTCGATGTGTAGGACTGTCTTTAATATTTTAAAACAAATCATCTTATGTAATAAAATGTCATGTCCCACACACACACTACCGGTTTGACATTTCTTCTCTGCCAAATTTCTAAATATGACCAATCACTACACCACCACCACATCATCATCATCATCATCATCATCATCATCATCATCATCATCATCATCATCATCAACAACAACAATGCTGCAGGTAATTATACAAGTTTTATTAGCCACTAAATCAGTATGTGACTGCTATTTATTTTAACTTTAACAGGCAGACGAGGGGGCGATGTTGGAGCCAGAGGCAATTATATTTAGAACGTAGAGGGACGAAACTCAATATCATATAGTAGTTCCTCTGACTTTTTATCATCATTCCAACTGCCCAAGAATAACAACAACAGCAACATCAACTAACAGCAGCAGCAAAAACAACAACGATTTCCAACATATGGCCCGGGCTACACATTTTAGGAGACAGTATAGACAAGGCAATCGACCTCAGTAACTTACTGGTATTTATTCCATTGACCCCTGCCCCTCGAGTGGAAGAAAAGTAAATTTGACCGCAATAGAATTTGAACTCAATATCTGCTGGTGTGTAACTAAATACTGTAATCTACCTCAACGTATTACTGGTACGTATTTCAGCGACCCTGAAATGAATGAAGTTAACTTTTGAGAAATTAAAACTAAGAATATAAAAAGACATAAGTAAACACTATTATCCCCTCCGTGTATTACTGGTACTTATTTTACACCTACATTAAATCTCAGAAACTCTAATTAATATACACTGCGTTGTGTATAAATATTTATTATTTATCATTTAAACAAAATACGTATATAAGAAATCCCAACAAATGCAAGTCCTGGGGTCTCTATGGATTACTGACCAACCTCACACACGAAAATATAATTAAATGTATAAGAATGATTTAAGAGCAGAAAAGCAACATTAGCTAATTCGTTTTGTTCATCGGAGTTTTTTGTTGAACCCAAATTTTTTTAGGCGCCGAGTTAAAAATAATCCTAGTTTCCGCCTGTCACCGATAATTTTGGAAATAATTTTATATTTTATCTTTCTATAATGCAACCTTCACCTCGATTTGAATATTGGGAAAAGAATAATTCAATTTCATGTTTAATCTACTTTAAAAATTCCAAATAATTATATTTAACAATTAAAATAAATGTATTTAACAATTAAAATAAATATATTTAACAACTTAAATAAATGTATTTGACAATTAAAATAAATATATTTAATAATTGAAATAAATGTATTTAATAATTGAAATAACTGACAAATTCAGAATTTTGTATTTAATTTGCTAAACATTTTGCAAATAAACGTATTTAGCAAATAAAATAATTGAGAAACTCAGAAAATATTGAAGAGTTTAAAAATTAAGAGCGTTTTGAAGATTACACTTTCTCTAACCATTCTTCCATCATGACAGTTTCCTAGCCGCCATATTGCTTTCCCTCCATTGTAGCAATACCTTAGTAAAATATTTCATTGTGATCCTTACTGATGTCATCAATGTTTACAGGGTGAGAAAAAAATCAACATACAATAAATATACGCTTAAAGATATGCAGCAGTCCATATTTTTATAACATTTAATAACCCTTGCCAGTAGCTTCCTGTAGTTAGGATCTTTACTAATTGCTAGAAACTTATGACTCCATACTCTGCTAGAAATCTCTAAATCCACACACTGTTACACACTTCTAAATCCATACTCTGCTAGAAACCTCTAAATCCATACTCTGCTAGAAACCTCTAAATCCACACTTAATTGCACTTTCTCTAACCATTCTTCCATCATGACAGTTTCCTAGTCGCCATATTGCTTTCTCTCTATTGTAGCAATACCTTAGTAAAATATTAACCCAGTTAATCTTTCAAATGTTTCCGACTTCAACATCATATTTACTTAAGATCCAACAAATATACCACATTTGATTTTGGCATTACATAGATTTAGTCACATAAGGCGGATTCTTTGAAAGGTCTTCAATCCAAAATCCCTTACAAATATAACGTTGGGGGTCACCCGAATATGGCTCGCTCCATATCTAGAGCACAGCAAAGAGTGCTTTTCGCACCCCTTAAGTATCCTTCTAGAGTAGATGGTATGTTTCCATATATTACATGAGGAAACTAAGCTTGTCTTTATCTCCCGTAAGCTCCCTAAAGTATAGTGTATATGTTATTGGTATTTTATATAATTTAGTTTCAACGTAATATCCATATAGTGTGACTGGCGGATGTTTGCATTCTCTACTAACAATATGTTAAAAAGTTAAGATTCTCAACTATAGAAAACAATGTGAAATAAGGAAATATAACTTTAGATAGGTTAGAATATGAGTTGAGATATAAATACAAGTAATAGAATAGAAGGTGAAGAAGAAGAGAGAAGAAATAGAAGGAAGTAGCTCTCCAAAACATATATCATCATCATTATCATCATCATCGTCATCGTTATCCTCATCATCATCATCTTTGTCATCTTCGTCATCGTTTAACGTCTGTTGTCCACGCTAGCATGAGTTAGACGAGTTGTCCCACTGTGAGACAATCAGATCAAGTGACTGTGTCTTGATCATACAGAACTAATTAAAGTGTAACTTAGTAACGGTGGATGATAGAGAAAAAAATAACTGTTTAGAAACCAGCCATAAATTTAGTAAAGACAATGAAAATTAATGATATACAAATATTTTTGTATCATTTATAAGGTAGTGTAATCTAAAAATGGAAATAGTGAAATAATTATATCGATAATACTCTCAGGTATAAAACTTAACCATAAAAATACGAAGTAATCCATCACAGACAGAATGGGAAAATATGCGATTGTGATAAATAAAATAATGTAAGTATGAACGTCAGTAGTCACAGGGGAAAATAGATACTTTCTCAAAGTTGTTCTTATATTAGAGAAAAACAAACGTAAATAAAACTATGGAAAAATACAAATAATTGCTTCTAAATTGTTAAATGAAATCAATAAGTAAGAAATATAGCAGAAGTTAAACAACAACAACAAAGAACAAGAATTAACCAAACTAAAAACAAAAGATCCTACCAAATTATTCATAATCTAATGTTAGCAAGAGAGAAGATAATTTTTTATACAGAACAAACAGTTCAACTGCAAAACTATTTTACAAATAATGAAGTAAATTGAAAATCAATACAGTGCATACACAAGAAATCTGAAAGATCGACTACTACGTGTGACAATTGCAATAGCAGAACAAGTTTCAGATACAAAAAGAACACGTGTGTATAAAAACCAACCTCTTTCATATTAGATCTCTTTTATATTAGAGGATGTCCTCTCTCAACTAGTTTTTTTTACCTACAACACTGGAATTGGATAGAAATGCTATGTAGTACTATCTATTGGCCTCAAGGTGTATGCTGCAGATGATAAGCAACTAGAAACACCGCTACAAACAGTATACGGATTTACTAGAGGAGTTGATATGGAATTTGGCTACGGAAATTGCAACTTTGAAGATAAATAATTTATATGACTAATTTCACGTAAAATAAAGAAGCAGACGAGTATATTAAGTCAAAGACAAAGTTACAAATATCTAGGAATTAATCAACTAGAGTACAGTATACAGAGATTAACAAAGAGGTTAAGAAGGAATAATATAAACGCTTTAATTAATTCTTCACTCAGAGATAAACACAACAAATATTGTAAAACGTATTAATACTTCAGCTGTTTCTGTAAAAAATCATAGTTATAATATTCTTAACTCGACGCTAAAAGAATCAGTTGGAATAGACAAGAAAAGAAGAAAAACTGTAATTAGAATATATGACCAAAAATCAACAACAAAAAGATTATATTTACGATGAACACAGTGAGATAGGGGTTGTCTGCAACAAGAAAGAATTGCAGCCCAGTGCATGTCAGCACATAATTCAACCATGGCATGCCCAGCACTCCACACAGCAGGTGTTGAGAGCAAATAGATCACCTGACTAGTGAAAAGTGTCCTTTCATTCAACTCACTCAATTCCCTTCTGACTTGGTTACTTTCATAATACTAACCAACTTGCATTGTACGGCTTTCTATACATACCCACTTTTCATACTCCACAATGTTACATGCAAACTATCACACCTTATACATATATATATATGCACACACGCGCGCGCGCGCATATATATATATATAGAGATGATAAATGAAACAAAAACACAGGGATACAAAAATATAAAGTCATATTACGTTCACGCTTATATATATATATATATATATATGTGTGTGTGTATGTGTGTGTGTGTGTGTGTGTGTGTGTGTGTGTGTGTGTGTGTGTGTGTGTGTGTGTGTGTGTGTATTAATATAGAAGAGCTTCTACAGGACTAGAACTGTAAACAGAAATAATAAAGCAAACGACACAGTACATGTAGAAATATATTAGTTTAACGCTTGAAAAACAGGAAAAGAGTCTTAACATTTCGGACACTAGTCCTTCATCAGAAGATAGAATGGGAAATTTAAAAATTACATATATAGTCTGTAAAGTAGCGAAGATATCTTACCTGGCGCGAGTGGGATGCTATTGCGGGCGGTGTGTTGTCAACGCCTGCAGTCTATCTTAACCAATGTGGTGTTGACAATTAGCTACGTTAGAATTCAATAAACAGCAGGGTTTTGTCGTTTGATATTACTATTATAGGAAGTGGAGAGCAGCTGCCTGTATCTATTAATGATGTTCAATAAATCTGAGGACTAGTTAGTCGGTGTCTAATAACGGAAGGAAGGATATATAAATGTTTACAGAGGAGTTTGTGTGATATTGGGGTCGGTGGTGGCGTGCCAAGAATACACATCATCAGTATATACAACCGGCGGCATAAAAGTCTAGCAGTATATCTGTTATTTATGTGTTTACTTCAATATAATTCGCTTTCTCATTTATACTTAAAGACTCCATTTTCAGAGTATTTTCTCTCACTGGTTCAGTAAATAAAATATTCATGTAGGGAGTTCTGGCGTATGATTTAACTAATTGTATAATGTTAGTCGACTAAAAACTGAAGACAATATGTCTGCTGTTTCTTAAATTTGTTCATTAGGTAAATTGCCTGTACTTCTTAATACATGTGTACTTTAACACTTTAGGCTCGGTAGTGTCGACGAAGTGGTTTGGAAGTTACATACCACCACACGTTGTTACGTCCCACAATCATACGAATGAAGCAGTTCTAGTCCTGTAGGAGACATTTTTATATAAATTAATTAATGAACACACATACACACACACACACATATATATATATATATTTTATTTTATTTGCGTTTCAGCTGAGGGGTTAGGGCCATGTTTGGCGCGACGGTCGGGATTTTACATCTCTCTCTTTCTCTCTGGTGGATGTGTTGGTATAGTGGTGGAACAACTGGTGTGGTGGGGCATGTGTTAGTGTAATGGGATATAGGTGTTGGTATAGTGGTGGAACAACTGGTGTGGTGGGGGATGTGTTAGTGTAATGGTATATATATGGTGTTGGTATAGTGGTGGAACTACTGGTGTGGTGGGGGATGTGTTAGTGTAATGGTATATAGGTGTTGGTATAGTGGTGGAACTACTGGTGTGGTGGGGGATGTGTTAGTGTAATGGTATATAGGTGTTGGTATAGTGGTGGAACAACTGGTGTGGTGGGGGATGTGTTAGTGTAATGGTATATAGGTGTTGGTATAGTGGTGGAACAACTGGTGTGGTGGGGGATGTGTTAGTGTAATGGTATATATATGGTGTTGGTATAGTGGTGGAACTACTGGTGTGGTGGGGGATGTGTTAGTGTAATGGTATATATATGGTGTTGGTATAGTGGTGGAACTACTGGTGTGGTGGGGGATGTGTTAGTGTAATGGAATATAGGTGTTGGTAGCGGTTCTTTGCTGAGATATGTTTCCGTGTAACCAAGTATAATTGCTTTCTTTCTGTATTTAATAAACGAGAGTGGTGGTGGTGGTAGTGATGGTGGTAGTGGTGGTGGTAGTGACAGTGGTGGTGGTAGTGGCATTGGTGGTGGTAGTGGCAGTGGTGCTGGTGCTGGTGCTGGTGGTGGTGATAGTAGTGGTAGTGGTGGTAGCAGTGGCAGTGGTGGTGGTGGTGATAGTAGTGGTAGTGGTGGTGGTAGTGGCAGTAGTGATAGTGGCAGTGGTGGTGGCAGTGGAGGTGGGGGAGATTTGTAGAACGACTCTTTAACCAAGATCAGACTTGTTAACGAGTTCGTTGTTGTTATAATGTCGTCCTTATTAAGATGAAAGTAAGGAAACTTACAGCAGAGCTAGAGGACTGGTGTGTGGTTGTGTAGTGGTGGTGGTGGTGGTGATGGTGTGGTGGTGGTGGTGTAGTGGTGGGGGTGATGGTGGTGGTGGTGGTGGTGGTGGTGGTGGTGGTGTGGTTGTGTAGTGGTGGTGGTGGTGATGGTGTGGTGGTGGTGTGGTGGTGGTGGTGGTGTGGTGGTGGTGTGGTGGTGGCGGCGGTGGTGGTGGGGGCGGCGGTGGTGGTTGTGGTGGTGGTGTGATGTTGGTGGTGGTGGTGGTGGTTGTGTTGTGATGGTGATGGTGGTGGTGTGGTAGTGGTAGTGGTTGTGGTGGTGGTGGTGGTGGTGGTGGTAGGGTGGTGGTGGTGCTGGTGATGGCGGTGTGGTGGTGGTGGTGTGGTGGTATGGAGGTGGTGTGTGGTATGGTGTAGTGTGGTGGTGGTGATGGTGTGGTGGTGGAGTGGTGGTGGTGGTGTGGTGGTGGTGTGGTGGTATGGAGGTGGTGTGTGGTATGGTGTGGTGTGGTGGTGGTGATGGTGTGGTGGTGGAGTGGTGGTGGTGTGGTGGTGTGGTGTGTGGTGGTGGTGGTAGTGGTGGTTGTGTGTGGTATGTGGTGCGGTGGTAGCGGTGTGGTGTGGGTATGATGGTGTAGTGGTGGTGGTGGTGGTGGTGTAGTGGTGGTGTAGTGGTGGTGGTGATGTGTGGTATGAGTACGAATGGTGTTAGTGAGATACAGGGCGAAGTAAACTAGGATGTATTAGTTATTAAAATAAAGGAGTTGACAAACTCAGCTTCTGTGTCAATATAAATATATTCGAAGCTATATTTTTATATACATTAGATGCCCTATTTTTACTGATACTAAATATATTATATGCATATTATATCCATTTATATATTGTTATACTTGGTAAGGGTCATATTGTTATAATAATATTGCCAGAATTAATAACAGAACACACTCACTGTTTGGTTGGTTTTCGCTTCTGTATCTTTTATATCAGTTAATTTATTCGGTCCTCAATGTTTACGATTGACTGACCAACGGTTAATATAGACACAAACACATATATATAGTCTAACAAAGTTCTTTCGTTGCACATCTGCAACATCGTCAGTGGTGCTATTATGTTCCTCCTGTTGTATTGTATATTTACGCCATCTTTATTTAATCTGTTTATTTATATATTTATTTATTTATTTATTTTTGTCTTCTCTGCGCATGCGTTTGCGTGTGTGTATAGTGTTTGGTGTGTGTTCGCGTTTGGGTGACTGTGTTTTGGTTCTTGTATTCTATCTTAGTTTACATGTGTTTGTTGTTATTGTGCTTGTGTATATATTTATGTATTTATTTTTATTTCTCTAAGGTCAGTATTGTTTGTTTGGGTGTTGTTATTCCATTCCTTTTTTCTGTTTAGCTTTGGCCTTCTAAGTTCTATTTCGCTGGCCTCTCTGATTTGCCTACCTGCTGGGTCATTTCTATGTTTAGATATTATTTTAATTTCTATGTTGTCTATGTTACCGTCATGTTGTCTGAACCGCTTTTTCGTCCTTTTAGTTCCCCCCAGTGTTGGTCTATCCTTTCACCTATGCTACCAGCTGTCTCGCCTATGTATGTTGTTGTCATGTTTCTGTAAGTACCCTCTGTACATCTTATGCTATAGACTACGTTTCTAGTTTTACAGTTTATCCGGGGGTTTACTTTACATATAATACATTTCCTATTAGTACAGTGGGTTTTCTTAAAAGGGTATTTTTTGCTGATCAGAGATTTTATGGTAGTTCCTGGCTTTTCTACCACCTTAATATTTAAGTGGGTCTTTCTCAGGGCCTTTCTACACTGGTTAGCTAATTTCCCACCAGGCGTAGCGTCCACGAACATGACGCTCTGGTATCTCTGGTTGTCGTACCATGAGGTGGCTTTCCCTATCTTATGTTTAGTCCTATCTAAGCTGTTCCATGATTTGCTACTGTATAGTGGGCAAATTCCTTTCATGTCCAGTTCTATGAGGGTCTTATACTTCTCCATGGCTCCTTCGTATACTCTGATTCTGTCTCTTTGGTTGTAGCCAGAGAACTGCATGCGGCTGATGAAGTGTTGGATGTGTCTTTCCATTTCTGTTGGATCGCACATGCGGGACACGTTCTTCATCACTCGTACCAAATCTGCGATCAGAATATTAAACTTAGCACTAGTGGACATTGTCGAGTTTTTGAGTATCAGGTATTTGGAGGCCATGGGTTTAGCGTAGTGTGAGTGGAGAATTTGGGCCCTCTCGTCTATAGTGTTAATTCAGAGTTCCGTGTCTAATACAGGTAGTCTACTGTTAGGGTGTTTGGAAGGGAAGTCGATAGTTACAGTTATACTCTGGGGTATGGAATTAGCTATCTGCTGGATTCTTTCCATTGTGCTACATTCTAAATAATACTTGTTAGTACTCTCTTGTGGGGGTGTTCTTATTACTATATTAATGTCGTCTACGTAACGAGAGTACATGATGAGGTCTATGGAGCTCTCATCAAGGAGATCTTTGAGTCTCCTTTCCCGCCATACCATAAAAAGGTTGGCAACGTCACCAGCTAGGCTGACGCCAATGGCTGCTCCCTCATTTTGGGCGTAGATCTTCTCGTTGAATTTGAATATGAGGCCCTTTAGGGTAGTTTTAATACTAGCCCCTATTGCATGTGTGACCATTTTTCTTACCTGATCATTGTTTTTGGTGGTCCGTATGGCTTTGGTCCACCCAATCCACTTTCCCATGGGAGTCGTTTTTGCCATTGAGGTTTTGGTGGGGGGTTCTACCTCTTATGGGTCTACTGGGGCAGAAACGGCTAAGGTCATGGCTGTCTAGGTAGTCAGTGTCATAGGTAAGTCTAAGTAGGAGGCCCAGTTCGTCTGTGTCGACGTCGCAGAACTCCACCTCACTCTCACTGATCATCTCCACACATTTTTCCACAGCAAAATCAGTGTTAATGGATGGGTATAGTGATACCACGTCCATACTGCCTATTATGCAGTTAGATAGGTTTTTGTTTTTGTTGCACTCATTGATTCTGTTGAGGAGGTCCTCTGTACTGTACAAATTATATATATATATATATATATATTTATATATACTTGGGGAGGGGCATATTATTGTAATAATATTGCCAGAAATAATAACAGAACACACTCACTGTTTGGTTGGTTTTCGCTTCTGTATCTATTATATCTCCATAGTTAATTTATTTGGTAATCAACGTTTATCATTGACTGACCAACGGTTAAACATACGGATATAAATATATATATATATAGTCTATCAAAGTTCTTTCGCTACACATCTACAACATCATCAGTGGTACTATTATCATGTTTCCTCCTATTGTGTTGTATTGTAGTGTTTACGCCATTTTTATTTTATTTATTTATTTATTTTTGTCTCCATCTCTGCGCATGCGTTTGCGTGTGTGTATAATGTTTGGTGTGTGTGTTCGCGTTTGAGTGTATGTGTTTTGGTTTTTGTATTCTATCTTTGTTTACTAGTGTGTGTTTATATGTGTTTGTTGTTATTGTACTTGTGTATATATTTATTTATGTATTTATATTTCCCTTAAGTCAGTATTGTTTATTTGGGTATGGTTGTTGTTGTTATTTTAATTTATTTGGTAATCAACGTTTATCATTGACTGACCAACGGTTAAAATACATATATATATATATATATATATATATATATATATATATATATATATATATATATATATATATGTATATATATATATATATGTATATATATATATATATATATACAATAAAGTATGTCCAATGAATCATTTGATAAGATATATACACCATCTCCTCTCCCAATAAGCATAATCAACCACACAAAAAAACAATTAAACCAGGCTATAAGATTAAAAGGCACCTATGAAGAAATAATAGATAAATAAACGACAGCCATCTATTCGCGATCAACAGCTATAGAATATTTACCCAGCATTTCAATAGCACGTGGAAACGTAATCTTGGTATGTTTATATACATTTTTTCTTCTAACTTTAATTTTATACCTAATTGTGTATGGTTGACGATATTGAAATGCTGGGTAAATATTCTATAGCTGTTGATCGCGAATAGATGGCTGTCGTTTATTTATCTATTATTTCTTCATAGGTGCCTTTTAATCTTATAGCCTGGTTTAATTGTATTTTTGTGTGGTTGATTATGCTGATTGGGAGAGGAGATGGTGTATATATCTTATCAAATGATTCTATGGACATACTTTATAGTATATTGCTCTGATTATTCAATTAATTAATTCGTCATTGAGCCACATCGTGAATGGTTGCCAAAAACATATATATATATATCTATGACTTTGTATATGTAAATCTTTATATATATATATATATATGTGTGTGTGTGTGTGTGTGTGTTGTGTGTGTGTGTGCATGTTATATAATAGATATGCTACGATATATTTATATTTACTAGATATAGTACATTTCAGTATAATTACATATACTATATATATGTGTGTGCATAATAGTTATACGACATGTATATGGCATATAAAAGGCTCGCGGGCGACATCTCAACTGCTTTCAACTATGAAATTACCTGTTGATGAGATATTTAAAGAGTCCCAGGAGGAGGAGGAGGAGGAGGAGGAGGAGGAGAGAGAGAGAGAGAGAGAGAGAGAGAGAGAGAGAGAGAGAGAGAGAGAGAGAGAGAGAGAGAGAGAGAGAGAGAGAACGAAAATAACAAATATAGTCTCAATTTTAAAACCCAAACAGTATTTTAATATATTTAGCAAAATTCTAAGTCTATAAAATGAAAGATTCGTTATTTTCCCTGCACACACCACCCACTTAGTCTATATATATATACATACACTTACGCAGTTGAGGTTAAACTCTATACTATATATGAACTGATATGAATTTAACGTATGTTTCGGTTGTTAATGTATAAATGCGTATATTAATGTACACATTAAATATATAGACAAATAAACACGACAGATTTACATACTTCTTCAAGGTAGTAGTAGTAGTTTAGTAGTAGTAGTAGTAGTAGTAGTAGTAGTAGTAGTAGTAGTAGTAGTAGTAGTAGTAGTAGTAGTAAGAACTCTTGTATATTTTGTTTTTCTTCATAACATTACCAGTTCCTAGATACACTAAGTGGTTGTCCCTATCAAAGAGAAGAATTATGTGGGACGAAGTAAAGTGAGGTGTTTGAAGACCCTGACAAAACAAGCCCCTATCTCTCACTATAAGTAAATTGAGGCCCACTATGAAGTATGACAAATTTCTTCGTTTCATTAAAGCTAAATCAGGGCCTATGATGGCCTCTCAAGGTAACGAAAACACACATCTATGGGGTAAGACCAAGGATCAACCAGCCCTGCTCCGACAGAACATCAACGTAGGGTGTAGTGGCATCTCTTCTCGAATCATACACACACACATATATATGTGTGTGTGTGTGTGTGTGTGCGTGTGTGTGTGTGCTGTAATCAATATAATCGTTTGATCTCATGCTTGGCTACAGTTCAATAATTGAAACTTGTATTTCACCCTTCTCCATATACCTACGCAAACACATATACCTACACACACACACACACACACACACACACACACACACACACACATATATATATATATATATATATATATATATATATATATATATATATATATATATAGTAATAATAATAAATTTGAAGACTAAAATCCAAAGAGGGTTCGATAAAGATAAATTTGTTTCAGAAGATCCCGTTAAGGGTGAAAGCAGCGATTCTTTGCTTAAATTTTAATCTGTTATTTATATATATATATATACACTAGGGGAAATATTCGTGTTTTTCTCACACGACTGATCATCGACCAGTTTTATATAGATTTTCATTAATTGTAGATGAATTAGTTGAGAGGACTGAACTGAAACAACATGTCTGTAAGGTATACCGTTGACTAGTTAGAAATACACAACGTTGTTTGGATTTTATAACAATCCAATAGAAAACGGGTTGACATGGGGCGA
>OZ024745.1:13379601-13392101 GCA_964016885.1 Eledone cirrhosa
CTTTCTATATAATATACTATAAAATACTCTTCTTCTTCTTCTTCTTCTTCTTCTTCACCACCATCATCATCATCATTAACATCATTGTGTCTGGGTTGAACATTCCTGACAAAGTCTCTACAATTCACGATTATCCATTGCTCCTGGCAGCTGCTCCCCGCTATGATTTGTACGAGTTGTTCAATGAAGGTTCAAGCAGGTCTTGTTCTACTGTGTCTCCTGTGAGTTCCCACAAGAGTAGCTTGTGTATAACGTCCTGCTTACTTCTCCAGTAATGTCCTGCCAGCCGTGACCATCTTTCATCAACTGTAGTTGTTATCTTGGGCAATATTGTACTTAATGGTGGTAAATTAGAGTATTCGAGCGTCGCTGTTTTCCCCGTTCTCTACGAGTTCAAGCCCTGTCGAGCTCAACTTACTCTAGGGGCGATGAATTGGCAGAATTGTTAGAGTCGGACAATTTCTATAGACACATATTTTTCCTTTCACGTAACACCCTAATCACCACCTATGTATTCATTCGTCAATGGAGAACGTAAAATCATAATTCAAATTACACTTCCCATTCTCATAGACCTTTATCTTCTGTTTTTGTAAATGCATCTACGTTCAGACCACCCACCTGTAACAAGAAAGTACCATTTCACTTGGACTGTGGCTAAAATAAACCATGTCTCATCATATTTTAAAGATATTTGGCTGAGATGAATTTCAGATCTGATAACTCTATCAAGAAACGTGACTAATGATACTTGACATGGTATTCAATTGTTTAGTTATTCATTAATTTCGTGTCATTATCAAGACTTAATTAAATGCGTCATAATATATATTATTTTTAATAAGTTTGTTGCTAATAAAGTGAAAACGATGGACAGTTGTAAGCTAGTGTTGTTAGGATCTAATCCGTCGCCCAGTTTAACACCAATATCATCACTTAGCCCTTTAGCTGTTTTTCTCGGGGTCAACTAGAGACAAGGAATTGAAGTGTACAATGTTCATAACTTTACCGATTATTTTAGCAACAAGGGGTGGGGAGATGGTTTTAAGGGGTGGGGATCCAGAAATTTGATCGGAAATCAGTTCATAAAGAATTTATACCATCCAATGGCTGATTTCTAGAATGCTAGATTAACAATTGGAAGTCCTACAGTTGTTGTTCTCTGATTTAACACTCAGCTGTGACCACAGTACAGACACTTAACTGTAAACAGTTTGTTGTAATTAAGTTTAAAACATGCATGCATGGTCCTATAACCTCAGAGGGAATGGTAGGGGCACCGAATTGACATGCACCATTTCTAGGGCATTTTTAAAACCTGGTGGAGCCTATCTCGTCTCTAGATCTGAATGTAGCAGATTTCTTCCAGAGAATGATAGAGTGGGAGAAAGGAAGTGAGAAAGAGATATAGGGGAAGAATCGACACCCAGTACTAGATTGATACTTTTTTATCGATCTCGAATGTATGAAAGGCATAGTAGGCAATAATTAACTCGTGTGGCACAGAACTGCTGGATTAAAACTTGCAGAACAACAACAACAGTAACCCTAGACAGTACATAAACGTTCCCACATTCCACAGAATAGACATAATGTCACATATTTAAATGTAACGACCAACGAGATTGTATGACATTCATAACTTTTATTGTAAATGAAATGATAATAACCAAGAAAGGAAACCGTTATTGAGGATTATATATGGAGTTGCAGTTTATCTCTTATAGGATGTAGGACTATGGAATTGGATCTTAGGTTAGAGAGATAACATTACTATGGGGAATGCCACAGGACAAGAAAGGCAGGATCTTAACGGGTCAAGAATGAGGCCGGGTTTCCAGTAAAAAGAAATACCGATGGATTAGCAGAAACGTTAGAACGTTGGTAACAGTTAAGGTAGAATGCTAGAATCGTTAGAGTATCGAACAAAATGGTGGTAGGCTGGTAGAATTGTAAGGACACCGGACAAAATACTTTGCAGCATTCACTTATGATGTTTTATATTTTGATTTCAAATAAAGCCAAAGTCATGTTTGCCTTACATCATGTGGTGGAATTGTTAATATCAAATAGCAGTCAATTATTGGATGTGAAGGAGGGGAAGGGATAGACTTTAATCGATTTAATCGACTATATCATCCCATACTTTAAAAATAAATTGCGACTTTGTGGAGAAATCGATTGAATCCGGCTTGTGATAGTCGCCTTTGTAAGTTCAATTCTGGAAAACTGACTCACATTTTCTGTCTATTTATTATACTTTTAGTTTACCTTTCTGATCGATAATATAGTGAATAGTGAATACTGTACACTCTAGGTCGATCGTGTCGATATTTGTAACATAACTTCTTTTTAAACTAATATATATGGGTGAGGTGGGTGTTGCAGTTGTGACTAATCACAATCGATATAAACAATAAGAAAGAAACGTACACACATACACGTATATATAATATGTGTGTGTGCATACATGTAAAGATGTTTATATATATATATATATATATATATATATATATATATATATCTACTACAATCTTCTTACACCACCTTCTTCTTCTCATCCGTCTATTTTTCACTCCCACCCTAGTACCTTCAATATTTTTTCCAATTCCAACCTGCCCGTCCCCTCAATCTATTTTATTTCTCATTCTTTCTTCTGATGAAGGACTAACATCCGAAACGTTAAGACCCTCTTCCTGCTATATCAAGCGTTAACCTAATATATCCCTTCCATATACTGTACCGATTGTGTTGTTATTTCTGTTTACCTTTTACATAAATATATATATATATGGGATAACAAGTTATCGTTATAGGTAATCCAGTTAGAGGTTGTGAGTACACTGCGTCGTGGATAGTTTTAACGTACCGCTTTGTTTGACTCAACAAGATGCTTCCATAGTTATGCAGCGAGTTCGCGGTAATTTTTATGCAGGTTATACTTGGAGTAATAATAGTTAAAGAATGAAGAGTAACATGGGCGGCTGTACAATAGGGGCTTTATTTAAAGTACTGACAATTTAAAGTACCGATAATTTTGACCAGCTAATCTTATATTCTAGGTTTTTGTCCTTAAGCTGCCAGATTTTATTGGCGAGCGTCGTAGAGTTCTCCATTTCACGGTTCTTCATGGAGTGTCTGTGGACATACCACCTTTTCTTGAACTCCCCAGCCGTGGAACCTATGTAGTGCCAAGTAGAGTTGCCTGAATTTACAGTACACAGGTATACCATACTCGAATCCAGGCATCTATTCCGTAGTGGGCACTTATCCGGTAGGTGGTAATTACAATTTGAGGTTTTACTTTGTGCAAGTTCATCGTTGCGGTTTTGTAAGTTGTTGTGGGTGGGTTGTGATTTAGGCCTATTAATGTTTTGTTGTGATGCGTTCTGATGCGTTTGTGTATTGTTTTGATTATACGATATTTTATTATTGATGTTATTGTTTTGATTATACGCTATTTTTCTATATAAGTCTTGCCTCGAGTGAATTACTTTCAAATCTACGTACTCTGATGTGTTGACCAGAGGTAAATAATGTATTGGAGATCGAATAACGCAAGTGATTAACGAACTCTAGATTCACCTGATCAACAAAACAATTGTCAGTACTTTAAATAAAGCCCTTATTGTACAGCCAACCATGTTACTCTACATTCTTTAACTATATATATATATATATAAAGAAAAAAAGGATGAAATCGAAAATGCAACTGGAGTCTTATTTTTCTCACATCTGAGATGTGAGAAAAACCACAGACCCTCCATCTCAACTCTACTTTTGAAAAGCAAGCAGAATAACTGCGAAACCGGTAAAGGAACCAAATAAATGTATATATTTTTTAAAAAATAAGACTCCAGTTGCATTTTCGATTTCATCTTTTTTTCTTTATACTTTCACTCGTGTAGGACACCTCGGTTATTTTTCATTTTGTAAAAACACCTCACTTTCTAATATATATATATATATATATAGAAAGAAAGAGAGAAAGGTGGGGAAGGGGAAGAAAATAGATTGGGAAGAAATATGTGAGGTAATACATATTATTTCTTTTTATTCTTTTAATGGTTTCAATTATTGGGTTGTGGCCATACTGGATCACAACCATCAGAGGTTTTTATCGATCATATCGACTATTGTAATTATTTCTTTCTGGTACACATTTAATCCATATTTATATTGTTCAATTCGCCAAGATACGTTATTTGAAACAACACTGGTTTTACACCGGTAAATATAAGTTACTTAACAGAAGTTAAGGGCCGAAACACTCACCTGAGAGGGATTTCTTGACTGAAGACCTCTGTCCAGCTCTCCTGAGAGTTCCTTACCATTTAATCCATCTTTATATTTATCTATTCGTTAAGCCACGCCTTTTGATACAACACCGGTTTTACACTGGTAAATATAAACATAGAAATAGCTATAGATGTACTCATACACCCGCCTCACACATGTATACGTATATATACATACATATATATGAATACACACACACACACACACACACATACATATATACATACATATATATATATATATACACACACACACACAGCTTTCTGGTGATTTCGCATGAATGAAACAGTTCTCGTCCTGTAGAAGCTTTTCTATATTAAACATATATATATATATATACTCACTACGTCCTTACTTCCATTTAGGTTTGCTTCTCTTTTGTGGATAAGATCCTTTCCTTATCAATATGGATTCGTTCCAACAAGGAGGAGATAAAGCACTACTACAACAGAGTGTGTCAGTTCCAGAGATGAATAAATTGATCCAGAGAGTTCCCCACAATGTACAAACGAAATATACTTTTAACTATCTTTTTGATTAACACGATAATCTTTCGAATACCATATATTTTGTGGGAGGTGGGTCTGTTCCTATGCTGATCCCTTGTCAAACATCACTGACTGAGTCCGAATGAACTCTGTATTGTCAACGCCCTCAGAGTCAGAATTGATATTTTGCAAAATTGAAATGTCCAAGTGACAATTCTATTTATTCTGTGAGTCTTCATGGATTGTCATGTAGACTAAATACAAGTGGCTTCGCTCGCAACACGGAGTTGAACCTAACCATAAAATGAGCTGTAGTCACTGTCAATATCCCCTCAATTCTGGAGCCAGCAGGATTGTCCAGAGTATATGCGGAGAGGTCCGATATGGGTAGTTGGTAACTCTGTATCTGTCCTCATATCATAGATGCTGCCTCAGAGGAGGTGGGGGCCATGTGATCCATAGCCGAACGGAATAAACTAATGAACTACCGTGATTTATCGGGAAAGACTTTCGAGGGAACTGGGCAGATCCTTACAGAAGTACCAGGTAATGCTCACGGTGGGGTTTGACTATTGCAGCGCCCTAGTTTTGCTATAACCCGTGCTAATGCTATGAATGGCTTGACTTGTCTCAAAAAATATTTAGAACGCAACACCGACATTGTTTTAGAGTATAATCAAATTTACGTCTTCTCTCACTAATTTCTATTGATTTCTTCTTTTAGCAAATTATAACCACTATATATTTCAATCACAATTTACTCACAATATTCGATATGTATTATTTCAGTCCTGGGTGTCCTTTTACATCATGGATCAGAGGCCCCGCGCACCAGGACTGAACAAAGTCTGATTCACCGTCTTGGGTCCTATTCCCCTCTTGGACTCAACTCACCTCCCCAATTTCTCTAATACCCCGTCCATTATCACACCCCTAGATTCCTATCGCTGTCTCTTGATCATTAACATCTCTTACAACTAATACAGGCCCACTATATATGCTCACTCCACTTTTCCCTTCACTGCTCTGTATACACACATACACACCCTTATATTAACATACTTTTGCTTATAGATTTGTACTTACATGCACACACACTCTTTTACTCACATATTACACACATTTCTTCTTAGCTTCGTACGGACGTATAATAACACACACACACACACACACACACACACACACACACACACACACACACACACACACACACACACACACACACACACACACACAAACGCAGCACCAACAGTTTTACAAGAGATGTCAACATGAATGGACCTGTTATTTTTATCTAAAGACATTTTTTCCAATTCCAACCCGCCCGTCCCCTCAATCTATCTTATTTCTCATTCTTTCTTCTGATGAAGGACTAGCGTCCGAAACGTTAAGACCTTCTTCCTGCTATATCAAGCGTTAACCTAATATATCCCTTCCTATACTGTACCGATTGTGTTGTTATTTCTGTTTACCTTTTACACACACACACACACACACACACACACACACATATACATATATATATATATATATATATATATAGAAAGGCTTCTACAGGACTATATTAAATGTTTGTACTCGACAAACATATATATATATATATATATATATATATATATATATATATATATGCAAATGAGGAGATATTTATAAACCATGCACAATATTATATTAAGGCTCTTTCTGAATCTGGTTATGAACAATCAATTAACTACATACCAAAATGCCATAACACAGCAATTCACCATAATAAACTTAACACTAGAACTAGAAATACCTTAGCATATAGCCAGATTGGCCGGAATTTTAGCAGTAACAGCACCGAGACAGGGAAGTTTAATGGTGGCAGCGGCCTGCTCCCCACTCCAAGTAGCAAACTAAAAATCAACCCTAGAATAGGAATGAGAAATGGGATGACAAGTAACAAATCCCCAGGTAATAATAACCCTAGAAAGGCCCCTACCAACTCCACTGGAACCCCTAGAAGGAATAGACCTAGAAATATCACCTGGTTTATTCTCATCTAATCTAGCCACTAATATCCCTAAACGCTTCTTCTCTATCCTATCTAACCCCCCCCCCCCCCCCCCCAACCATAGATATTACAAACTCTTTAATAAAAATAACATTAAAATCTCATTCTCCACAACACCTAACCTAGCTAGCCACATCGCATTCAGTAACCATCATAAACTAAGACAGTATAACTCCCACACCGCGGTACCACCACCCTATCAAATACACCACGCCACTACACCAATAATTACTCTAGTAGCACACCTCCCCCATCTAATCCTTCTAGCACTGACCAACCGCTTAGGTTAAACTACCCTACTCTCACTAACCGCAGAAGCAACTGCAACTGCCGTTACCCTAATGCATGCCCATTAAATGGACACTGCCTGACACCCAACATAGGTGCACGGTTAAAACTGCTTCGAATACCAGCTCTTATATCGGGTCTACCTCTAACCCTTTTAAGGTACGCTATAACGCGCACTCTTTTTCCTTCCCGGACCCTAGCAACAGATGTTCGACATCTCTAGCTAGGCTCATTAAAAACCTTAAATTAAGCAACATTGAACACTCACTAAAATGGGATATTGTGGCTAGGGCCCAACCGTTCAATGGACGAAGAAAATCTTGTGATCTCTGTATTACCGAAGCATATTACATAACTCTATCACGACCTCTACCGATTAACGATAGAACGGAGGTAACTATAACCTGTCAACATCGAAGCGCTAATTCCTTCGCCAATAGAATATTTGACCCAACATAGTCATCTAGCCCCGTTTTTACTTGTAGCTAATAAGTTAAATAGCTATAACTAACTTAGATAATTATAAGTTACCCCCCCCCCTACATTGTCTCTCAATTAAACAATTTAAAAATTAGCACTTAACTATAAACTACCCACAATTTCTAATCTCTCGAGGAGTTACTTCCCCTGAAACCACCCTCTAATTAGTAAGGTAAATATGTCCTTTGGCAGCCATCTTGTTACTCATAGGCAGATCTCACACAATGCAGCCTCGACAGATGAATATTGCTTGATTATGGCTGACAACTGATACAACCAGGACACCATAGTGAAATACCAATATATGGAACATTACATTATGTAACATTCTCTCCTTATTTTAATTTATATTCCTTTGAAGTTCCGATGATCCACTCTGTTTTTAAATATGTTAATTATTTTCAACTGAACCAGATCAATAATGATATATAGTCACCTGATCCAGAAATATTATATGGAGTAGCGAAACAATTGTAAACGGACATTATTATTATTAATATTATTATTATTATTCTCTACATTCCTTACATCAAACTAAAATATGTTGACAATCTTTTAATAATGTCGTCCTTGTGAAATTTGTGGTCTTGTTTTGCTTAGCTAATGAATATATATATATATGTATTTTTATTTTTTACAAAATATATTTCTAAAGTTCCCCTTAAAAAATTGCTTTTCATTTTGCCTTGTTTTCGTACATCGTTTTGTCCTCTCTGTTATTTTCCTTGGTTTATCATTAATAATTTAAGATGAACGGATTACTCCCCCCTCCCCCTTTAATTTAACTGGCTTATCGTTATATATTTATAGATGATTAGAAAGACTATGAAGCACGTGGGATATTAAAGTTGTTTCTTATCGACCATACAACCACGACACATGATTTTTCAGTATAAAATAATTGTGAATAAATCTGGGAGAGAATGCCTTGCTTATATATATATATATATATATATATATATATATATATATATACTTATGGTAAATATTAATGCAATTCAATTCAAGCACTCAACGTACTTAATCCACATAGGAGTGACGGAGTAAATATAGAATAAGGAAAAGCGAAGCAGTTTCAGATGTTCAAGTCATTTAATAATAATTGTTTCTACTTTCGGCACAAGGCCAGCAATTACCCAATGTGTTTCTGGTACTTTATTTTAACGACCCCGTAAGGATGAAAGGCAAAGTTAACCTCGGCGGGATAATAATAATGCTGTGATATATATTTCAATGGCGACAGTGGCCACACTGTTCCGTGCGCCAGTGCCGCCACATCGTCAGACAGCTTGTTACATAATAAGGTTATGTTTCCGAGGCAATCCAAATTGAATCGACATGGGAACGGACGAAGTGTGTGCTTTCGGGTTCTTCATCCGTTCCCTTGTCCCATGTCGATTCAATTTGGATTGCCTCGGAAACATAACCTTATTATGTAACAAGCTGTCTGGCGATGTCGTGGCACTGGCGCACGGAACAGTGTGGCCACTGTCGCCATTAAAATATATATCACAGCATTATTATTAAAAGACTTGAACATCTGAAACTACTTCGGTTTTCCTTATTTTATATATATGTAATAAACAACATAAGATAAGTATTTCATTTACCAGTGGTTTCTTGAAGACAGATATTTATATCTGTCTTCAGTCGTCAGAATGAATAACACACACACACACACACACACACACACACACACACACACACACACACACACATATATATATATATATATATATATATATGTGTGTGTGTGTGTGTGTGTGTGTGTGTGTGTGTGTGTGTGTGTGTGTGTGTGTGTGTGTGTGTGTGTGAGCGAGATAGAAACGTATAAGACAAACATACCTTATTTGTAAACATAAAGATGTATTGTCATCGTAAGTTAGATATTAAAGAACAGTTTTAAATGACACAAGTACTGCATGGCTGCGTTGGTCTCAGTTATCCAATGTACTGGGGGTGTATGTCAATTTACAGTTGACAGTAATCACAGTTATCCAATGTCCTGGTGGTGTATGTCAATGTACAGTTGACAGTAGTCACAGTTATCCAATTTCCTGGTGGTGTATGTCAATGTATAGTTGACAGTAGTCACAGTTGTCCAATGTACTGGTGGTGTATGTCAATGTATAGTTGACAGTAGTCACAGTTATCCAATGTCCTGGTGGTGTATGTCAATGTATAGTTGACAGTAGTCACAGTTATCCAATGTACTGGTGGTGTATGTCAATGTATAGTTGACAGTAGTTACAGTTATCCAATGTACTGGTGGTGTATGTCAATGTATAGTTGACAGTAGTTACAGTTATCCAATGTCCTGGTGGTGTATGTCAATGTATAGTTGACAGTAGTCACAGTTATCCAATGTACTGGTGGTGTATGTCAATGTATAGTTGACAGTAGTCACAGTTATCCAATGTACTGGTGGTGTATGTCAATGTACAGTTGACAGTACTCACAGTTATCCAATGTACTGGTGGTGTATGTCAATGTATAGTTGACAGTAGTCACAGTTATCAAATGTCCTGGTGGTGTATGTCAATGTACAGTTGACAGTAGTCACAGTTATCCAATGTACTGGTGGTGTATGTCAATGTATAGTTGACAGTAGTCACAGTTATCCAATGTACTGGTGGTGTATGTCAATGTATAGTTGACAGTAGTTATAGTTATCCAATGGACTGGTGGTGTATGTCAATGTACAGTTGACAGTAGTCACAGTTATCCAATGTACTGGTGGTGTATGTCAATGTACAGTTGACAGTAGTCACAGTTATCCAATGTACTGGTGGTGTATGTCAATGTATAGTTGACAGTGGTCACAGTTATCCAATGTACTGGTGGTGTATGTCAATGTACAGTTGACAGTAGTCACAGTTATCCAATGTACTGGTGGTGTATGTCAATGTATAGTTGACAGTGGTCACAGTTATCCAATGTACTGGTGGTGTATGTCAATGTATAGTTGACAGTAGTCACAGTTATCCAATGTACTGGTGGTGTATGTCAATGTATAGTTGACAGTGGTCACAGTTATCCAATGTACTGGTGGTGTATGTCAATGTATAGTTGACAGTAGTCACAGTTATCCAATGTACTGGTGGTGTATGTCAATGTATAGTTGACAGTGGTCACAGTTATCCAATGTACTGGTGGTGTATGTCAATGTATAGTTGACAGTGGTCACAGTTATCCAATGTACTGGTGGTGTATGTCAATGTATAGTTGACAGTAGTCACAGTTATCCAATGTACTGGTGGTGTATGTCAATGTATAGTTGACAGTGGTCACAGTTATCCAATGTACTGGTGGTGTATGTCAATGTATAGTTGACAGTAGTCACAGTTATCCAATGTACTGGTGGTGTATGTCAATGTATAGTTGCCAGTAGTCACAGTTATACAATGTACTGGCGATGTATGTCAATGTACAGTTGACAGTAGTCACAGTTATCCAATGTACTGGTGGTGTATGTCAATGTACAGTTGACAGTAGTCACAGTTATCCAATGTACTGGTGGTGTATGTCAATGTATAGTTGACAGTAGTCACAGTTATACAATGTACTGGCGATGTATGTCAATGTACAGTTGACAGTAGTCACAGTTATCCAATGTACTGGTGGTGTATGTCAATTTATAGTTGACAGTAGTCACAGTTATCCAATGTACTGGTGGTGTATGTCAATGTATAGTTGACAGTGGTCACAGTTATCCAATGTACTGGTGGTGTATGTCAATGTATAGTTGACAGTAGTCACAGTTATCCAATGTACTGGTGGTGTATGTCAATGTATAGTTGACAGTGGTCACAGTTATCCAATGTACTGGTGGTGTATGTCAATGTATAGTTGACAGTAGTCACAGTTATCCAATGTACTGGTGGTGTATATCAATATACAGTTGACAGTAGTCACAGTTATCCAATGTACTGGTGGTGTATGTCAATGTATAGTTGACAGTAGTCACAGTTATACAATGTACTGGCGATGTGTGTCAATGTACAGTTGACAGTAGTCACAGTTATCCAATGTGCTGGTGGTGTATGTCAATGTATAGTTGACAGTGGTCACAGTTATCCAATGTACTGGTGGTGTATGTCAATGTATAGTTGACAGTGGTCACAGTTATCCAATGTACTGGTGGTGTATGTCAATGTATAGTTGACAGTAGTCACAGTTATCCAATGTACTGGTGGTGTATGTCAATGTATAGTTGACAGTAGTCACAGTTATCCAATGTACTGGTGGTGTATGTCAATGTATAGTTGACAGTAGTCACAGTTATACAATGTACTGGCGATGTATGTCAATGTACAGTTGACAGTAGTCACAGTTATCCAATGTACTGGTGGTGTATGTCAATGTATAGTTGACAGTAGTCACAGTTATACAATGTACTGGCGATGTATGTCAATGTATAGTTGACAGTAGTCACAGTTATCCAATGTACTGGTGGTGTATGTCAATGTACAGTTGACAGTAGTCACAGTTATACAATGTACTGGCGATGTATGTCAATGTATAGTTGACAGTAGTCACAGTTATACAATGTACTGGTGGTGTATGTCAATGTACAGTTGACAGTAGTCACAGTTATCCAATGTACTGGTGGTGTATGTCAATGTACAGTTGACAGTAGTCACAGTTATCCAATGTACTGGTGCTGTATGTCAATGTACAGTTGACAGTAGTCACAGTTATCCAATGTACTGGTGGTGTAT
Source organism: Eledone cirrhosa (assembly GCA_964016885.1). Classification (NCBI taxonomy): domain Eukaryota; kingdom Metazoa; phylum Mollusca; class Cephalopoda; order Octopoda; family Eledonidae; genus Eledone; species Eledone cirrhosa. The sequence continues at coordinate 13,391,913 of OZ024745.1, forward strand.
GTCAATGTATAGTTGACAGTAGTCACAGTTATCCAATGTACTGGTGGTGTATGTCAATGTACAGTTGACAGTGGTCACAGTTATCCAATGTACTGGTGGTGTATGTCAATGTATAGTTGACAGTAGTCACAGTTATCCAATGTACTGGTGGTGTATGTCAATGTATAGTTGACAGTAGTCACAGTTATC
>OZ024745.1:13397101-13474601 GCA_964016885.1 Eledone cirrhosa
GGTACTTCTCGAGTTTTAGGGATTCAAACTCACAGACACACACACACAGACACACATCCTCAGTTTTATATATATAGACTAGCAGAAAACCACCCGGGGGCGGTTTTCTGCTAGTCTATATATCTAAAACAGAGAATGTCTGTCTGTCAGCTCACTAAAACTTGAGAACCATCCAACCGATTGTTTTCAAACTTTAGACATGTAATACTTATGGTCCTGTGAGTGTTTTGAGCAAAAGTTATTTCCAATTTTCAATGCCCTAGGGACCGCATTAGGCGATTTAGCGTTCTCTCTATATAATTCTTAGTCTTTCTTTTTAGATAGATACATAGATATAACGTTGCGCCCTTATAATATCTGTCTGTATGTCTGGCTGTCTGCATTACGTCATTATGACGCGCTCAGCGCGATTCCCTCGGCCTCAGTGACCAAAGTCAGTGGAGAGGGGAAGGTAATGTTTCTGTAGCACGTGTTTCAGCGTCTATTCACTCTCTCTCTCTCTCCCTCCCTCTCGCTATCCCCCTCTCGTAGTCTGTCTCTTTCTTTCACTCTCTCTCTACGCACGTGTTTCCACTGTCGGACAGAGAGACAGAGAAATTGCTGGTTATATATATAAGTAGATATCGACAGTCAATCAACAAGATCCCAGGCCTCACTCGCTTAACGAATGGGATAGAGCTCGTTAAATCGGACCGAAGAAATAATGTTTCCACTGGTCTTTCCAATTGCTAATACTATCTACCGGTTACAAATCCAGGCAGAAGTAAAGTCACGTCGCTGAGTGGTTAAAGAATTGGATTCGCAATCGTGAGGTTGTGAGTTCGATTCCCGGACCGGTCAATGTGTTATGTCCTTGAGCAAGATACTTTATTTCACGTTTCTCTTTCTGTCTCTCTCTCTCTCTATTTATATGTGTGTGGTGTGTATGTGTATGTGTATGTGTCTGTGTGTATGTGTCTCTCTCTCTCTATTTATATGTGGTGTGGTGTGTATGTGTCTGTGTCTGTGTGTATGTGTCTGTGTCTGCGTGTATGTGTCTAGAGGGACTGTGTTGAAAAATAAACCTCATTTGGTCATTTCGTGAGAGTATCTTGGTAAGCCTATGAACTTTCCAGCCTATGAAGGTGTGATGTAAGAGCTGTGAAATTTTGCATGCATTAATTTCAATTTTTCTTATTAATAACTACATTGTTTCTTTCCAAGGACTATGTTTTAAAATAAACCTCATTTGTTCATTCCAACAGAGTGTCTTGGTCAACTTCTCAACCGAGACTCATATCTCAGCTCACTCTCATGGTTAAGATAGTGAAACTCTTGCAGCGGTGAACAGCTCGCGATACCCATTACATCAGCAATACCCCTCAGTTCTTTCATGAGGTCGATAAGTTTTCTGACTAAACAAAAAACAAAAAAAGACTTCTTCTTCTTCTTCTTCTTCTTCTTCACTGTTTCTACTACCAGTATTACCTTTTGTCGAGGCAGAATACCGATAGTTTCTTAAGATTCTGCTGTTCTGTCATACATACACACATACATACACACACACACACACACATATATATATATATATATATGTGTGTGTATTCTCTCTCTCTGTTGTGTGTGTATGCGTGTGCCTATGCAGGTGAGAGAGTGTTTGTGAGATGTTTCACATTGTTTTTTTCTAGTTTTTGTTGTTTGTTTTTAGATGTCTTTAATGCCAATGACCTTTGCAAAGCTGTGTAAGTGATATAACAACTGAAACATTTGCTGGTCAATGTCTGACCAAACAATGTAGGAGGGAAAGGAAGAGAAGCAGAAACCGGCACATAATATTTTAAATGAAAATGAAGACTGTTAAAAAACATAGGTGCCGTGTGTTAGGTTATGGTGGTTCTCTAACGGAAGGCATTTCAAGGGAGAACATCCTTTAGCTAAGGAGGAATTGATGGTGGTATTGGTGTGGGAGGCTCTAAACTAGGAAAGAGAGACGTACATTATATATAGCTGTTGAAACGGCAAAGAGCTCAGTCGTCGGGTCCCGACTCTTTCATATATACATATATAATAATAGATTACAGTATTGTAAAAGAGGATAGAAAGAAGAGGTATAAAGAGGTGCGATACAGAATATTACATGCCAAAAGCAGATGCGTAAGTGCTCGATGGTTTGGTTATCAGGGTTAAATATTAGAGAAAGTTAATATTTAGTGTAAAGGTTAAGCAGAGCTGTAATAAGCAAAAGAATTAGTGAATGAAAGAGTTACAAGCCGTTAATACATATCTTTATATAGCTATTACACGTGTTTCGCCCAAGGGCGCTCATCGGAGGCAGATATTGAAAGCAAAGATTTTAATTACAGACCCTAAGAGGGTAAAATAATAATTTTACATCGCCATGCACCAGTAATAACTGGGGTCGGTTTAATCCAATCTTCCTCCTCTTCCATAAATACGTGTCATTGTGTCTCTGTTAGAAATCCTTATTGCATCCGAGTTGTATCAGCTAGACTATGAAATAGAATCTATCCATCCATGGGCCCTTGGCGTTTTCAGCAATTTTTTACCTGCTAGAGTCCGTCCCTCTCCAGGTTTGAACTAAACCAATTTCTACCACAGAGAATGAGAATGAGGGGAAAGTGATAGAGAGAGAAAGGGAGGCGGGAAATCAACCTTAGTATTAGTACTTGGTCAATTACGAAAAGCTTAAAATGGCACAGTTGACCTCGGCAGGATTCGGGGAGGGGTTGAACTTAGAGAGCAGAAACGCATACCACAAACATTCTATCTGACATTCTAATGACTCTGTCAGTTTGTCACCTTCAAGGAGTACAGCGCCGTATAACGAAGTCTCTTGTTTCAATACGAGGGTCGGCTGAATAGTTCATAGGCTAACCAAGATACTCTCATGGAATGACCAAATGAAGTTTAGTTTTCAACATAGTCCCTGGAAAGAAACAATGCAGTTATTAGTAAGAAGAGATGAATTTAATGCATGCAAGATTATACAGCTCTAGCATCATTCCTTCTAAGACTGAAAAGTTCATAGGCTATAAATGGTGCCGTGTTTGGGTGTGAATATGATAGACTATTGGTAAACTCATTAAAGACTGCACACAGGTATACCTAATGCAAGGGGGCACGTTGGGTTCGAGCATTAGGTATTACCTGTGTGCAGTCTTTCACACATAAACACGGCACCATTTATACTGAGTTGACAAACCCTACATATGTTAAAATTAAAAAGAAAAAAATATTTTTTCCATGGCTGGTGCTGGTCATAAGTTATACAGTAAACTTTATACTGGCACCGGCAATTACCTCCCTTAGCAAACTATACTCCTTTCACCGTGTTTATACCAATAACATTTACAATTACTATGCATGGCGATGTAAAATTATTATTTTACCCTCTTAGGGTCTGTAATTAAAATCTTTGCTTTCAATATCTGCCTCCGATGAGCCCCTTGTGCGAAACACGTGTAAGATTTATATAAAGATATGTTTTAACGGCTTGTAACTCTTTCATTCACTAATTCTTTTGCTTATATATATATATATATATATATATATATAGGGACTATGTTGAAAAATAAACCTCATTTGGTCATACCATGACAGTATTTTGGTCAGCCTATGAACTTTTCAGTCTTAGAAGGAATGATGCTAGAGCTGTATAATCTTGCATGCATTAAATTCATCTCTTCTTACTAATAACTGCATTGTTTCTTTCCAGGGACTATGTTGAAAACTAAACTTCATTTGGTCATTCCATGAGAGTATCTTGGTTAGCCTATGAACTATTCAGCCGACCCTCGTATTGAAACAAGAGACTTCGTTATACGGCGCTGTACTCCTTGAAGGTGACAAACTGACAGAGTCATTAGAATGTCAGATAGAATGTTTGTAGTATGCGTTTCTGCTCTCTAAGTTCAACCCCTCCCCGAATCCTGCCGAGGTCAACTGTGCCATTTTAAGCTTTTCGTAATTGACCAAGTACTAATACTAAGGTTGATTTCCCGCCTCCTTTTCTCTCTCTATCACTTTCCCCTCATTCTCATTCTCTGTGGTAGAAATTGGTTTAGTTCAAACCTGGAGAGGGACGGACTCTAGCAGGTAAAAAACTGCTGAAAACACCAAGGGCCCATGGATGGATAGATTCTATTTCATAGTCTAGCTGATACAACTCGGATGCAATAAGGATTTCTAACAGAGACACAATGACACGTATTTATGGAAGAGGAGGAAGATTGGATTAAACCGACCCAAATTATTACTGGTGCAATAGTATGATTCCAAAATGAAACAGCAAAAGTCGATCTTTCTGTTTGACATCAAACATCGGCCCCAACCTGCTTCAATATAATTTAATTTCTCTAAATTTAAATAAATATTGGGTCATCAAGTATGAAATTTGTATAAATTTGTTTTTTTCTACAAATTTCTACAAATTTCATACTCGATGACCCAATATTTATAATTCTTTCTACTTGTTAGCACAAGGCCAGCAATTATCCCAGTGTATTACTGATATTTTATTTTATCGACCCCGTAAAGATGAAAGGCAAAGTTAACCTCGGCGGGATTTGAACTCAGAATGGCCGTAACTCTTTGCTGCAAAGCATGGCGTCCGATTTGTTATGATGCTTCCTCTGTTTGTTTTTTTGTTTTTGTTTTCGTTAATCTGAACTTGAAGTTTTCCCATACGCTGGTGTATAAAAGACACCTTTAAAAAATGTGCATCTTATCACGTATAACTTTTGTAAGATGGCCACTGACAATGAATATTTATTACCAGTCTTCTGGTTGAACTACTTAAGGAACGGAACCAACAGAAAGACAACAATAATGATAATAATGCAGGAAATTATACATAAACATGGCGGTTATTGAGGAAACGAACTGACATACTCGTTAAAGACATAACACATTAATGTTATTGATGTATCATATCTTGTGTACTGTGATATGTCATATCTTGTGTACTGTGATGTGTCACATCTTGTGTACTTTACTGTGATGTGTCATATCTTGTGTACTGTGATGTGTCATATCTTGAGTACTGTGATGTGTCATATCTTGTGTACTGTGATGTGTCATATCTTGTGTACTGTGATGTGTCATATCTTGAGTACTGTGATGTGTCATATCTTGAGTACTGTGATGTGTCATATCTTGTGTAATGTGATGTGTCATATCTTGTGTACTGTGATGTGTCACATCTTGTATACTGTGATGTGTCATATATTGTGTACTGTGATGTGTCATTTCTTGTTTACTGTGATGTGTCATATCTTGTGTACTGTGATGTGTCATATCTTGTGTACTGTGATGTGTCACATCTTGTGTACTGTGATGTGTCATATCTTGTGTACTATGATGTGTCATATCTTGTGTACTGTGATGTGTCACATCTTGTGTACTGTGATGTGTCACATCTTGTGTACTGTGATGTGTCACATCTTGTGTACTGTGATGTGTCATATCTTATGTACTGATGTGTCACATCTTGTGTACTGATGTGTCACATCTTGTGTACTGTGATGTGTCATATCTTGTGTACTGATGTGTCACATCTTGTGTACTGATGTGTCACATCTTGTGTACTGTGATGTGTCACATCTTGTGTACTGATGTGTCACATCTTGTGTACTGTGATGTGTCATATCTTGTGTACTGATGTGTAACATATTGTGTACTGTGATGTGTCATATCTTGTGTACTGTGATGTGTCATATCTTGTGTACTGTGATGTGTCACATCTTGTGTATGTGATGTGTCACATCTTGTGTACTGTGATGTGTCATATCTTGTGTACTGTGATGTGTCATATCTTGTGTACTGTGATATGTCACATCTTGTGTACTGTGATGTGTCACATCTTGTGTACTGTGATGTGTCATATATTGTGTACTGTGATGTGTCATATCTTGTGTACTGTGATGTGTCATATCTTGTGTACTGTGATGTGTCACATCTTGTGTACTGTGATGTGTCACATCTTGTGTACTGTGATGTGTCATATCTTGTGTACTGTGATGTGTCATATCTTGTGTACTGTGATGTGTCACATCTTGTGTACTGTGATGTGTCACATCTTGTGTACTGTGATGTGTCACATCTTGTGTACTGTGATGTGTCACATCTTGTGTACTGTGATGTATCATATCTTGTGTACTGTGATGTGTCATATCTTGTGTACTGTGATGTGTCACATCTTGTGTACTGTGATGTGTCACATCTTGTGTACTGTGATGTGTCATATCTTGTGTACTGTGATGTGTCACATCTTGTGTACTGTGATGTGTCACATCTTGTGTACTGTGATGTGTCATATCTTGTGTACTGTGATGTGTCACATATTGTGTACTGTGATGTGTCATATCTTGTGTACTGTGATGTGTCATATCTTGTGTACTGTGATGTGTCACATCTTGTGTACTGTGATGTGTCACATCTTGTGTACTGTGATGTGTCATATCTTATGTACTGATGTGTCACATCTTGTGTACTGATGTGTCACATCTTGTGTACTGTGATGTGTCATATCTTGTGTACTGATGTGTCACATCTTGTGTACTTATGTGTCACATCTTGTGTACTGTGATGTGTCACATCTTGTGTACTGATGTGTCACATCTTGTGTACTGTGATGTGTCATATCTTGTGTACTGATGTGTCACATATTGTGTACTGTGATGTGTCATATCTTGTGTACTGTGATGTGTCATATCTTGTGTACTGTGATGTGTCACATCTTGTGTATGTGATGTGTCACATCTTGTGTACTGTGATGTGTCATATCTTGTGTACTGTGATGTGTCATATCTTGTGTACTGTGATGTGTCACATCTTGTGTACTGTGATGTGTCATATATTGTGTACTGTGATGTGTCATATCTTGTGTACTGTGATGTGTCACATCTTGTGTACTGTGATGTGTCACATCTTGTGTACTGTGATGTGTCATATCTTGTGTACTGTGATGTGACATATCTTGTGTACTGTGATGTGTCACATCTTGTGTACTGTGATGTGTCACATCTTGTGTACTGTGATGTGTCATATCTTGTGTACTGTGATGTGTCACATCTTGTGTACTGTGATGTATCATATCTTGTGTACTGTGATGTGTCATATCTTGTGTACTGTGATGTGTCATACATTGTGTACTGTGATGTGTCATACATTGTGTACTGTGATGTGTCATATCTTGTGTACTGTGATGTGTCATATCTTGTGTACTGTGATGTGTCACATCTTGTGTACTGTGATGTGTCATATCTTGTGTACTGTGATGTGTCACATCTTGTGTACTGTGATGTTCATATCTTGTGTACTGTGATGTGTCACATCTTGTGTACTGTGATGTGTCATATCTTGTGTACTGTGATGTGTCATATCTTGAGTACTGTGATGTGTCATATCTTGTGTACTGTGATGTGTCATATCTTGTGTACTGTGATGTGTCACATCTTGTGTACTGTGATGTGTCATATCTTGTGTACTATGATGTGTCATATCTTGTGTACTGTGATGTGTCACATCTTGTGTACTGTGATGTGTCACATCTTCTGTACTGTGATGTGTCACATCTTGTGTACTGTGATGTGTCATATCTTATGTACTGATGTGTCACATCTTGTGTACTGTGATGTGTCATATCTTGTGTACTGATGTGTCACATCTTGTGTACTGATGTGTCACATCTTGTGTACTGTGATGTGTCACATCTTGTGTACTGATGTGTCACATCTTGTGTACTGTGATGTGTCATATCTTGTGTACTGATGTGTAACATATTGTGTACTGTGATGTGTCATATCTTGTGTACTGTGATGTGTCATATCTTGTGTACTGTGATGTGTCACATCTTGTGTATGTGATGTGTCACATCTTGTGTACTGTGATGTGTCATATCTTGTGTACTGTGATGTGTCATATCTTGTGTACTGTGATATGTCACATCTTGTGTACTGTGATGTGTCACATCTTGTGTACTGTGATGTGTCATATATTGTGTACTGTGATGTGTCATATCTTGTGTACTGTGATGTGTCATATCTTGTGTACTGTGATGTGTCACATCTTGTGTACTGTGATGTGTCACATCTTGTGTACTGTGATGTGTCATATCTTGTGTACTGTGATGTGTCATATCTTGTGTACTGTGATGTGTCACATCTTGTGTACTGTGATGTGTCACATCTTGTGTACTGTGATGTGTCATATCTTGTGTACTGTGATGTGTCACATCTTGTGTACTGTGATGTGTCACATCTTGTGTACTGTGATGTATCATATCTTGTGTACTGTGATGTGTCATATCTTGTGTACTGTGATGTGTCACATCTTGTGTACTGTGATGTGTCACATCTTGTGTACTGTGATGTGTCATATCTTGTGTACTGTGATGTGTCACATCTTGTGTACTGTGATGTGTCACATCTTGTGTACTGTGATGTGTCATATCTTGTGTACTGTGATGTGTCACATCTTGTGTACTGTGATGTGTCACATCTTGTGTACTGTGATGTATCATATCTTGTGTACTGTGATGTGTCATATCTTGTGTACTGTGATGTGTCATATCTTGTGTAATGTGATGTGTCATATCTTGTGTACTGTGATGTGTCATATATTGTGTACTGTGATGTGTCATATCTTGTGTACTGTGATGTGTCACATATTGTGTACTGTGATGTGTCATATCTTGTGTACTGTGATGTGTCATATCTTGTGTACTGTGATGTGTCACATCTTGTGTACTGTGATGTGTCACATCTTGTGTACTGTGATGTGTCACATCTTGTGTACTGTGATGTGTCATATCTTATGTACTGATGTGTCACATCTTGTGTACTGATGTGTCACATCTTGTGTACTGTGATGTGTCATATCTTGTGTACTGATGTGTCACATCTTGTGTACTTATGTGTCACATCTTGTGTACTGTGATGTGTCACATCTTGTGTACTGATGTGTCACATCTTGTGTACTGTGATGTGTCATATCTTGTGTACTGATGTGTCACATATTGTGTACTGTGATGTGTCATATCTTGTGTACTGTGATGTGTCATATCTTGTGTACTGTGATGTGTCACATCTTGTGTATGTGATGTGTCATATCTTGTGTACTGTGATGTGTCACATCTTGTGTACTGTGATGTGTCATATATTGTGTACTGTGATGTGTCATATCTTGTGTACTGTGATGTGTCACATCTTGTGTACTGTGATGTGTCATATCTTGTGTACTGTGATGTGACATATCTTGTGTACTGTGATGTGTCACATCTTGTGTACTGTGATGTGTCACATCTTGTGTACTGTGATGTGTCATATCTTGTGTACTGTGATGTGTCACATCTTGTGTACTGTGATGTATCATATCTTGTGTACTGTGATGTGTCATATCTTGTGTACTGTGATGTGTCATACATTGTGTACTGTGATGTGTCATATCTTGTGTACTGTGATGTGTCATATCTTGTGTACTGTGATGTGTCACATCTTGTGTACTGTGATGTGTCATATCTTGTGTACTGTGATGTGTCACATCTTGTGTACTGTGATGTTCATATCTTGTGTACTGTGATGTGTCACATCTTGTGTACTGTGATGTGTCATATCTTGTGTACTGTGATGTGTCATATCTTGAGTACTGTGATGTGTCATATCTTGTGTACTGTGATGTGTCATATCTTGTGTACTGTGATGTGTCACATCTTGTATACTGTGATGTGTCATATCTTGTGTACTGTGATGTGTCATATCTTGTGTACTGTGATGTGTCATATCTTGTGTACTGTGATGTGTCACATCTTGTGTACTGTGATGTGTCATATCTTGTGTACTGTGATGTGTCACATCTTATGTACTGATGTGTCACATCTTGTGTACTCTGATGTGTCATATCTTGTGTACTGATGTGTCACATATTGTGTACTGTGATGTGTCATATCTTGTGTACTGTGATGTGTCATATCTTGTGAACTGTGATGTGTCACATCTTGTGTATGTGATGTGTCACATCTTGTGTACTGTGATGTGTCATATCTTGTGTACTGTGATATGTCACATCTTGTGTACTGTGATGTGTCACATCTTGTGTACTGGGTGTGTCATATCTTGTGTACTGTGATGTGTCACATCTTGTGTACTGTGATATGTCACATCTTGTGTACTGTGATGTGTCACATCTTGTGTACTGTGATATGTCACATCTTGTGTACTGTGATGTGTCACATCTTGTGTACTGTGATGTGTCACATCTTGTGTACTGTGATGTGTCATATCTTGTGTACTGTGATGTGTCACATCTTGTGTACTGTGATGTGTCATATCTTGTGTACTGTGATGTGTCAAATCTTGTGTACTGTGATGTGTCACATCTTGTGTACTGTGATGTGTCATATCTTGTGTACTGTGATGTGTCATATCTTGAGTACTGTGATGTGTCACATCTTGTGTACTGTGATGTCATATCTTGTGTACTGTGATGTGTCACATCTTGTGTACTGTGATGTGTCATCTCTTGTGTACTGTGATGTGTCATATATTGTGTACTGTGATGTGTCACATCTTGTGTACTGTGATGTGTCATATCTTGTGTACTGTGATGTGTCACATCTTGTGTACTGTGATGTGTCATATCTTGTGTACTGTGATGTGTCACATCTTGTGTACTGTGATGTGTCACATCTTGTGTACAGTGATGTGTCACATCTTGTGTACTGTGATGTGTCATATCTTGTGTACTGTGATGTGTCACATCTTGTGTACTGTGATGTGTCATATCTTGTGTACTGTGATGTGTCACATCTTGTGTACTGTGATGTGTCATATCTTGTGTACTGTGATGTGTCATATCTTGTGTACTGTGATGTGTCACATCTTGTGTACTGTGATGTGTCATATCTTGTGTACTGTGATGTGTCATATCTTGTGTACTGTGATGTGTCACATCTTGTGTACTGTGATGTGTCACATCTTGTGTACTGTGATGTGTCTATCTTGTGTACTGTGACGTGTCATATCTTGTGTACTGTGATGTGTCACATCTTGTGTACTGTGATGTGTCACATCTTGTGTACTGTGATGTGTCATATCTTGTGTAATGTGATGTGTCATATATTGTGTACTGGGATGTGTCACATCTTGTGTACTGTGATGTGTCATATCTTGTGTAATGTGATGTGTCATATCTTGTGTACTGTGATGTGTCACATCTTGTGTACTGTGATGTTTCACATCTTGTGTACTGTGATGTGTCACATCTTGTGTACTGTGGTGTGTCATATCTTGTGTAATGTGATGTGTCATATATTGTGTACTGTGATGTGTCACATCTTGTGTACTGTGATGTGTCATATCTTGTGTACTGTGATGTGTCACATCTTGTGTACTGTGATGTGTCATATCTTGTGTACTGTGATGTGTCACATCTTGTGTACTGTGATGTATCACATCTTGTGTACTGTGATGTGTCATATCTTGTGTACTGTGATGTGTCACATCTTGTGTACTGTGATGTGTCATATCTTGTGTACTGTGATGTGTCATATCTTGTGTACTGTGATGTGTCACATCTTGTGTACTGTGATGTGTCACATCTTGTGTACTGTGATGTGTCATATCTTGTGTACTGTGATGTGTCATATATTGTGTACTGTGATGTGTCATATCTTGTGTACTGTGATGTGTCATATCTTGTGTACTGTGATGTGTCACATCTTGTGTAGTGTGATGTGTCATATCTTGTGTACTGTGATGTGTCATATCTTGTGTACTGTGATGTGTCACATCTTGTGTACTGTGATGTATCATATCTTGTGTACTGTGATGTGTCATATCTTGTGTACTGTGATGTGTCATATATTGTGTACTGTGATGTGTCATATCTTGTGTACTGTGATGTGTCACATCTTGTGTACTGTGATGTGTCATATCTTGTGTACTGTGATGTGTCACATTTTGTGTACTGTGATGTGTCATATCTTGTGTACTGTGATGTGTCACATCTTGTGTACTGTGATGTGTCATATCTTGTGTACTGTGATGTGTCACATCTTGAGTACTGTGATGTGTCATATCTTGTGTACTGTGATGTGTGATATCTTGTGTACTGTGATGTGTCACATCTTGTATACTGTGATGTGTCATATCTTGTATACTGTGATGTGTCATATCTTGTGTACTGTGATGTGTCATATCTTGTGTACTGTGATGTGTCATATCTTGTGTACTGTGATGTGTCACATCTTGTGTACTGTGATGTGTCACATCTTGTGTACTGTGATATGTCACATCTTGTGTACTGTGATGTGTCCCATCTTGTGTACTGTGGTGTGTCATATCTTGTGTATGTGATGTGTCACATCTTGTGTACTGTGATGTGTCATATCTTGTGTACTGTGATGTGTCACATTTTGTGTACTGTGATGTGTCACATCTTGTGTACTGTGATGCGTCATATCTTGTGTACTGTGATATGTCACATCTTGTGTACTGTGATGTGTCATATCTTGTGTACTGTGATGTGTCATATCTTGAGTACTGTGATGTGTCACATCTTGTGTACTGTGATGTGTCATATCTTGTGTACTGTGATGTGTCACATCTTGTGTACTGTGATGTGTCATATCTTGTGTACTGTGATGTGTCATATATTGTGTACTGTGATGTGTCACATCTTGTGTACTGTGATGTGTCATATCTTGTGTACTGTGATGTGTCATATCTTGTGTACTGTGATGTGTCACATCTTGTGCACTGTGATGTGTCATATTTTGTGTACTGTGATGTGTCACATCTTGTGTATAGTGATGTGTCACATCTTGTGTACTGTGATGTGTCATATCTTGTGTACTGTGATGTGTCACATCTTGTGTACTGTGATGTGTCACATCTTGTGTACTGTGATGTGTCATATCTTGTGTACTGTGATGTGTCATATCTTGTGTACTGTGATGTGTCACATCTTGTGTACTGTGATGTGTCATATCTTGTGTACTGTGATGTGTCACATCTTGTGTACTGTGATGTGTCATATCTTGTGTACTGTGATGTGTCATATATTGTGTACTGTGATGTGTCACATCTTGTGTACTGTGATGTGTCATATCTTGTGTACTGTGATGTGTCATATCTTGTGTACTGTGATGTGTCATATCTTGTGTACTGTGATGTGTCACATCTTGTGTACTGTGATGTGTCACATCTTGTGTACTGTGATGTGTCACATCTTGTGTACTGTGATGTGTCATATCTTGTGTACTGTGATGTGTCATATATTGTGTACTGTGATGTGTAACATCTTGTGTACTGTGGTGTGTCATATCTTGTGTGATGTGATGTGTCATATCTTGTGTACTGTGATGTGTCATATCTTGTGTACTGATGTGTCACATATTGTGTACTGTGATGTGTCATATCTTGTGTACTGTGATGTGTCATATCTTGTGTACTGTGATGTGTCACATCTTGTGTATGTGATGTGTCACATCTTGTGTACTGTGATGTGTCATATCTTGTGTACTGTGATGTGTCATATCTTGTGTACTGTGATATGTCACATCTTGTGTACTGTGATGTGTCACATCTTGTGTACTGTGATGTGTCATATATTGTGTACTGTGATGTGTCATATCTTGTGTACTGTGATATGTCACATCTTGTGTACTGTGATGTGTCATATCTTGTGTACTGTGATGTGTCACATCTTGTGTACTGTGATGTGTCACATCTTGTGTACTGTGATGTGTCATATCTTGTGTACTGTGATGTGTCATATCTTGTGTACTGTGATGTGTCACATCTTGTGTACTGTGATGTGTCACATCTTGTGTACTGTGATGTGTCACATCTTGTGTACTGTGATGTGTCACATCTTGTGTACTGTGATGTATCATATCTTGTGTACTGTGATGTGTCATATCTTGTGTACTGTGATGTGTCATACATTGTGTACTGTGATGTGTCATATCTTGTGTACTGTGATGTGTCATATCTTGTGTACTGTGATGTGTCACATCTTGTGTACTGTGATGTGTCATATCTTGTGTACTGTGATGTGTCACATCTTGTGTACTCTGATGTGTCATATCTTGTGTACTGTGATGTGTCACATCTTCTGTACTGTGATGTGTCATATCTTGTGTACTGTGATGTGTCATATCTTGTGTACTGTGATGTGTCATATCTTGAGTACTGTGATGTGTCATATCTTGTGTACTGTGATGTGTCACATCTTGTATACTGTGATGTGTCACATCTTGTGTACTGTGATGTGTCATATCTTGTGTACTGTGATGTGTCATATCTTGTGTACTGTGATGTGTCACATCTTGTGTACTGTGATGTGTCATATCTTGTGTACTGTGATGTGTCACATCTTATGTACTGATGTGTCACATCTTGTGTACTGTGATGTGTCATATCTTGTGTACTGATGTGTCACATATTGTGTACTGTGATGTCTCATATCTTGTGTACTGTGATGTGTCATATCTTGTGTACTGTGATGTGTCACATCTTGTGTATGTGATGTGTCACATCTTGTGTACTGTGATGTGTCATATCTTGTGTACTGTGATATGTCACATCTTGTGTACTGTGATGTGTCACATCTTGTGTACTGGGTGTGTCATATCTTGTGTACTGTGATGTGTCACATCTTGTGTATGTGATGTGTCACATCTTGTGTACTGTGATGTGTCATATCTTGTGTACTGTGATATGTCACATCTTGTGTACTGTGATATGTCACATCTTGTGTACTGTGATGTGTCACATCTTGTGTACTGTGATGTGTCATATCTTGTGTACTGTGATATGTCACATCTTGTGTACTGTGATGTGTCACATCTTGTGTACTGTGATGTGTCACATCTTGTGTACTGTGATGTGTCACATCTTGTGTACTGTGATGTGTCATATCTTGTGTACTGTGATGTGTCATATCTTGAGTACTGTGATGTGTCACATCTTGTGTACTGTGATGTGTCATATCTTGTGTACTGTGATGTGTCACATCTTGTGTACTGTGATGTGTCATATCTTGTGTACTGTGATGTGTCATATATTGTGTACTGTGATGTGTCACATCTTGTGTACTGTGATGTGTCATATCTTGTGTACTGTGATGTGTCATATCTTGTGTACTGTGATGTGTCACATCTTTTGTACTGTGATGTGTCACATCTTGTGTACTGTGATGTGTCATATCTTGTGTACTGTGATGTGTCATATCTTGTGTACTGTGATGTGTCACATCTTGTGTACTGTGATGTGTCACATCTTGTGTACTGTGATGTGTCATATCTTGTGTACTGTGATGTGTCATATCTTGTGTACTGTGACGTGTCATATCTTGTGTACTGTGATGTGTCATATCTTGTGTACTGTGACGTGTCATATCTTGTGTACTGTGATGTGTCACATCTTGTGTACTGTGATGTGTCACATCTTGTGTACTGTGATGTGTCACATCTTGTGTACTGTGATGTGTCATATCTTGTGTAATGTGATGTGTCATATATTGTGTACTGTGATGTGTCACATCTTGTGTACTGTGATGTGTCATATCTTGTGTAATGTGATGTGTCATATCTTGTGTACTGTGATGTGTCACATCTTGTGTACTGTGATGTTTCACATCTTGTGTACTGTGATGTGTCACATCTTGTGTACTGTGGTGTGTCATATCTTGTGTAATGTGATGTGTCATATATTGTGTACTGTGATGTGTCATATCTTGTATACTGTGATATGTCACATCTTGTGTACTGTGATGTGTCATATCTTGTGTACTGTGATGTGTCACATCTTGTGTACTGTGATGTGTCATATCTTGTGTACTGTGATGTGTCATATCTTGTGTACTGTGATGTGTCACATCTTGTGTACTGTGATGTATCACATCTTGTGTACTGTGATGTGTCATATCTTGTGTACTGTGATGTGTCACATCTTGTGTACTGTGATGTGTCATATCTTGTGTACTGTGATGTGTCATATCTTGTGTACTGTGATGTGTCACATCTTGTGTACTGTGATGTGTCACATCTTGTGTACTGTGATGTGTCATATCTTGTGTACTGTGACGTGTCATATCTTGTGTACTGTGATGTGTCACATCTTGTGTACTGTGATGTGTCACATCTTGTGTACTGTGATGTGTCATATCTTGTGTACTGTGATGTGTCATATATTGTGTACTGTGATGTGTCATATCTTGTGTACTGTGATGTGTCATATCTTGTGTACTGTGATGTGTCACATCTTGTGTAGTGTGATGTGTCATATCTTGTGTACTGTGATGTGTCATATCTTGTGTACTGTGATGTGTCACATCTTGTGTACTGTGATGTATCATATCTTGTGTACTGTGATGTGTCATATCTTGTGTACTGTGATGTGTCATATATTGTGTACTGTGATGTGTCATATCTTGTGTACTGTGATGTGTCACATCTTGTGTACTGTGATGTGTCATATCTTGTGTACTGTGATGTGTCACATTTTGTGTACTGTGATGTGTCATATCTTGTGTACTGTGATGTGTCACATCTTGTGTACTGTGATGTGTCATATCTTGTGTACTGTGATGTGTCATATCTTGAGTACTGTGATGTGTCATATCTTGTGTACTGTGATGTGTGATATCTTGTGTACTGTGATGTGTCACATCTTGTATACTGTGATGTGTCATATCTTGTGTACTGTGATGTGTCATATCTTGTGTACTGTGATGTGTCATATCTTGTGTACTGTGATGTGTCACATCTTGTGTACTGTGATATGTCACATCTTGTGTACTGTGATGTGTCCCATCTTGTGTACTGTGGTGTGTCATATCTTGTGTATGTGATGTGTCACATCTTGTGTACTGTGATGTGTCATATCTTGTGTACTGTGATGTGTCACATCTTGTGTACTGTGATGTGTCACATCTTGTGTACTGTGATGCGTCATATCTTGTGTACTGTGATATGTCACATCTTGTGTACTGTGATGTGTCATATCTTGTGTACTGTGATGTGTCATATCCTTGAGTACTGTGATGTGTCACATCTTGTGTACTGTGATGTGTCATATCTTGTGTACTGTGATGTGTCACATCTTGTGTACTGTGATGTGTCATATCTTGTGTACTGTGATGTGTCATATATTGTGTACTGTGATGTGTCACATCTTGTGTACTGTGATGTGTCATATCTTGTGTACTGTGATGTGTCATATCTTGT
This sequence comes from Eledone cirrhosa, assembly GCA_964016885.1. Lineage (NCBI taxonomy): Eukaryota > Metazoa > Mollusca > Cephalopoda > Octopoda > Eledonidae > Eledone > Eledone cirrhosa. The sequence continues at coordinate 13,414,332 of OZ024745.1, forward strand.
GTACTGTGATGTGTCACATCTTGTGTACTGTGATGTGTCATATTTTGTGTACTGTGATGTGTCACATCTTGTGTACTGTGATGTGTCACATCTTGTGTATAGTGATGTGTCACATCTTGTGTACTGTGATGTGTCATATCTTGTGTACTGTGATGTGTCATATCTTGTGTACTGTGATGTGTCACATCTTGTGTACTGTGATGTGTCACATCTTGTGTACTGTGATGTGTCATATCTTGTGTACTGTGATGTGTCATATCTTGTGTACTGTGATGTGTCACATCTTGTGTACTGTGATGTGTCACATCTTGTGTACTGTGATGTGTCACATCTTGTGTACTGTGGTGTGTCATATCTTGTGTGATGTGATGTGTCATATCTTGTGTACTGTGATGTGTCATATCTTGTGTACTGTGATGTGTCACATCTTGTGTATAGTGATGTGTCACATCTTGTGTACTGTGATGTGTCATATCTTGTGTACTGTGATGTGTCATATCTTGTGTACTGTCATGTGTCACATCTTGTGTACTGTGATGTGTCATATCTTGTGTACTGTGATGTGTCATATCTTGTGTATTGTGATGTGTCACATCTTGTGTACTTTGATGTGTCATATCTTGTGTACTGTGATGTGTCACATCTTGTGTACTGTGATGTCACATCTTGTGTACTGTGGTGTGTCATATCTTGTGTACTGTGATGTGTCATATCTTGTGTACTGTGATGTGTCACATCTTGTGTACTGTGATGTGTCATATCTTGTGTACTGTGATGTGTCACATCTTGTGTACTGTGATGTGTCATATCTTGTGTACTGTGATGTGTCATATCTTGTGTACTGTGATGTGTCACATCTTGTGTACTGTGATGTGTCATATCTTGTGTACTGTGATGTGTCATATCTTGTGTACTGTGATGTGTCACATCTTGTGTACTGTGATGTGTCATATCTTGTGTACTGTGACGTGTCACATCTTGTGTTCTGTGATGTGTCATATCTTGTGTACTGTGATGTGTCATATATTGTGTACTGTGATGTGTCACATCTTGTGTACTGTGGTGTGTCATATCTTGTGTGATGTGATGTGTCATATCTTGTGTACTGTGATGTGTCATATCTTGTGTACTGTGATGTGTCACATCTTGTGTACTGTGATGTGTCATATCTTGAGTACTGTGATGTGTCATATCTTGTGTACTGTGATGTGTCACATCTTGTGTACTGTGATGTGTAATATCTTGTGTACTGTGATGTGTCACATCTTGTGTACTGTGATGTGTCATATCTTGTGTACTGTGATGTGTCATATCTTGTGTACTGTGATGTGTCACATCTTGTGTACTGATGTGTCACATCTTGTGTACTGTGATGTGTCATATCTTGTGTACTGTGATGTGTCACATCTTGTGTACTGTGATGTGTCATATCTAGTGTACTGATGTGTCACATCTTGTGTACTGTGATGTGTCATATCTTGTGTACTGTGATGTGTCATATCTTGTGTACTGTGATGTGTCACATCGTGTGTACTGTGATGTGTCACATCTTGTGTACTGTGATGTGTCATATCTTGTGTACTGTGATGTGTCATATCTTGTGTACTGTGATATGTCACATCTTGTGTACTGTGATGTGTCATATCTTGTGTACTGTGATGTGTCATATCTTGTGTACTGTGATGTGTCGTATCTTGTGTACTGTGATGTGTCATATCTTGTGTACTGTGATGTGTTATATCTTGTGTACTGTGATGTGTCATATCTTGTTTACTGTGATGTGTCATATCTTGTGTACTGTGATGTGTCATATCTTGTGTACTGTGATGTATCATATCTTGTGTACTGTGATGTGTCACATCTTGTGTACTGTGATGTGTTATATCTTGTGTACTGTGATGTGTCATATCTTGTGTACTGTGATGTGTCATATCTTGTGTACTCTGATGTGTCATATCTTGTGTACTGATGTGTGACATCTTGTGTACTGTGATGTGTCACATCTTGTGTACTGTGATGTGTCATATCTTGTGTACTGTGATGTGTCATATCTTGTGTACTGTGATGTGTCACATCTTGTGTACTGTGATGTGTCACATCTTGTGTACTGTGATGTGTCATATCTTGTGTACTGTGATGTGTCATATCTTGTGTACTGTGATGTGTCACATCTTGTGTACTGTGATGTGTCATATCTTGTGTACTGTGATGTGTCATATCTTGTGTACTGATGTGTCACATCTTGTGTACTGTGATGTGTCATATCTTGTGTACTGTGATGTGTCATATCTTGTGTACTGTGATGTATCATATCTTGTGTACTGTGATGTGTCACATCTTGTGTACTGTGATGTGTTATATCTTGTGTACTGTGATGTGTCATATCTTGTGTACTGTGATGTGTCATATCTTGTGTACTGTGATGTGTCATATCTTGTGTACTGATGTGTGACATCTTGTGTACTGTGATGTGTCACATCTTGTGTACTGTGATGTGTCATATCTTGTGTACTGTGATGTGTCATATCTTGTGTACTGTGATGTGTCACATCTTGTGTACTGTGATGTGTCACATCTTGTGTACTGTGATGTGTCATATCTTGTGTACTGTGATGTGTCATATCTTGTGTACTGTGATGTGTCACATCTTGTGTACTGTGATGTGTCATATCTTGTGTACTGTGATGTGTCATATCTTGTGTACTGATGTGTCACATCTTGTGTACTGTGATGTGTCATATCTTGTGTACTGTGATGTGTCATATCTTGTATACTTTACTGTGTTTTGAGTTAAATGTTGCATGTACGCTGATAGCTAGAGCTAACCAATGGAAAACCCGTCCAACCTGCAATTAGCTACAATAGCCTAGTGTACCTACAATTAGCTACAATAGCCTAGTGTACCTACAATTAGCTACAATAGCCTAGTGTACCTACAACCAGCATAAATAAGCAGACAAAACTATACTAAAGTTTCTATCAAAATATAGATCGACAACAGCTGAATGTAAAAGAATGACACGGAAAAATACATACTTAATTTATCGACCCAATTAATCCCGGTGAAATTTGAAATCAAAATGAAGGGAGATAAATCAAAATTTTACTTGGCATTGAGCCTGTCTTCTTCTCTATTATTTCTGACAGACAAAGGTACTCAAGTTAAGCATAGATTTGTAAAAAAAAAAAATAATAATAAATAAATAAATAAGACAAATGATCGCCTTGCGTTTTATTCGTCACGTGGCAAATACCTCCGGAAGTGAAAGTTTGCAACCTACTTACTACACACTCACGTTCATAATCCTAGTGAATTTGAAACAATAAAGAGCATATCATCAAGAGGAAAGACATTAGTTACACCTAACGTGTCTTTACAGTAACATTAAGATATCTTTAGCTGGCCTATACTCATAAAGCATGCAGGGAAGTAATAAATGATGTCTATATTTGAATATTTTCACATAATCGACTGTCCTCTAGCTTACACACTTAGATCACACATCTATATACACATATGTACTAATATATATCTGTACACACACACACTCATATATATATCGCTCTACCGATTCTACTGCCAATTCACCAATACTTAAAATAATAGTTTCTGATTTAGGCACAAGACCAGCAATGTTGAGGGAGGCGAAACTCGATTAAATCGACCCCAATGCATTACTGGTGCTTTAGTTTATCGACCCAATGAGGATGAAAGGCAAAGCTAATCTCGGCGGAATTTGAACTTACAACATAAAGAACCGTAACTCTATGCCACAAAACTTGTTGTCCGACGCCCTACCGATACTGCCAATCCACCGCTCCACCAATACTTAAAATAATGAAACTCTAAAATTCCACCTTTAGATAATTTTAAGCGTTAAAATGTAAAATTGTTCCTCATCTTACACATGAAGGATAGCATGGATTATCTACGCTAAGAGAACATTTTTGGATCCGTCAAATATGTCGGATCGCCTTATACGCTGTCAAATATGTCGTGTTGCCTTGTACGCCGTCAAATATGTCGGGTCACCTTATACGCGGTCATATGGGATATATTTCAATGTGTCCCCTAAAGACATCTCCTGGTTAACATTTATCTGGTTTTCAAATCATTTCACATTCACCCGCAGGTGAAATAATTAGGTCAATCTTTAAATGTCGGTACTTATACATCAAAGAGTGGTTATTCGAGTGAGTATCAAAGGAAAGAGAAAATCTGTGTGTGGTGTGGGGAGGGGGGAGGGGAATTACGAGAGTTAAAATTGGTTTGCAAATTCTATTGACTGTTAGCTTATCTGAAATGAATGTTTCGGCTCCGGGACGATGAAATGCTACACCTTCAGCGATTCGAACACAGAAAGTAAACTTACGAAATGCTAATCTTTAGTCGGTCACTATGTATGCATGTATGGTCCCGTAACTCCCAAGTGAATTGTAGGGGCGCCATGTTGATATACGGTGTTTATAGGGCATATCTCATCTCCAGGTCTGAATACAGCAGATTTCTTCCAGAGAAGGATAGAAAGCGAGAAAAAGATATAGAGGAAGAATCGAAACCAGTACTAGACTGGTACTTTTTTTATCGTCCTAGAAATTATGAAAGGTAAAGTTAACCTTGGTGGGACTTAAACTGAGATAGCAGAGAGCAGAAATAAATACCACAAACTATTCTATCCGGCATTCTAACGACTCTTCCAATTCGCCGCCGTCTGTCAATATATTTTCTTTAAATTAACCTCAAACAATATCAATGTCAATAAATATGAAATATTTATCATCAGTCACCACTTGGTTGAGGCACGTAGCCTAGTGGTAAGCGAGTTGGAATTACAATCAAAATGTCATGCGTTCGATTCCTGAACTCAGTTGTGTGTTGTGTTCTTGATCAAAACATTTCATTTCACATTGCTCCAGTATACTCAGCTGAAAATGAGTATCAGCAGTAGCTGAGGTTTAACCCTGCGATAGACTGGTACCTTGTCCAGGAGGAGTCTTGTATTCTCAGTCACGTCATGTCGCGGAAACTAGGATAAGCACCTGCCTGGACTTTAACCCTGCGATGGACAGGCGTCCTGTCTAGAAGGGAGTCTTGTACTTTCATTCGCCTCGCGCCACAGTACCGGGAGAGGCAGCGGCATGATGAGCCGTGACAGACTTTAGACATTTTTTCGTGTTAGTCACCGCTTCATATCTCTTATTTCAGAAACACTAAACAGCAAATAAAAGTGAGTCTCACAAAAGACATATTACACATTGTGAACATCAAGTAAAGCTTGAGGTTTTCTAGTGAAACACAACCAATCCATTACATTCAAGTTTAGACTTGATAAATGTTGCAGGAAAATTAAAACTGAAACGATTTTGTAATATAGAGACGTAACAGAATTATTAGGGAATTAGGGTATCAGCTTTTTACCCTTAAAATGCTGACAAACCTTTTACGATAATAATGGACTAAATGAGAACAGTTTGGTCAGCAGTCACTAATGTTTGGACACAGATAAACAATAATAATAAAAGTTTCTTACCAGGTAATGACGAAACTACCTGCATAAACGTTATTCTTTCTACCTTTGATTTCTATTTTTCCCTCCTTCTCTTTCCTGCCTTCTCTATATCTCTTTCACACTCTTTCTTATCCTGCTTCTCTCTCTCTCTCTCTCTCTCTCTCTTACCCCCCTCTCCTCTTTACTCTAATACTATTCCTTATACACACTTCTTCACTCTGCTCAATTTATTCTTCACACACGCCACTCCCCCTCTCTAACTCCATACACCTTCTCTCCCCGTCACTCCTCTCTCTCTATCCTCTGTCCACCCCTCTCTAACTCCATACACCTTCTCCCCCCGTCACTCCTCTCTATCCCCCCCCTTCCTTCATATCTCTACCTTCACTCTCCGCAATCCAGTTAACATCTCTTACCTTCACACTTTCCATCTCATATCTCCCTCCTTTTACATTTCTACCTCTCACTACCTCCTCTTTCTCTCTTCAATCCTGTTTTTACCTATAACTCCCCTCCCCAGTCCCACTTACCTATAAAGAAACCAATAACAACAACAACAATGGCACAAGGCCAGCAATTTGAAGGGCATGGAAAGTAGATTAAATCTACTCCAGTACATTACTGGTACTTTATTTTATCGACCCCGTAAAATTGAAAGGCAAAGTTAACCTCGGCGGGATTTGAACTCAGAACATAAAGGGATGTAACTATATACCGCAACACATGTTGTCCGACACTCTACCGATTCTGCTAATCCAACATCCTGAATAATGGTTTCTGATAGGCACAAGGCCAACAATTGTTTTCTTCGGGGGGGGGGGGGGTTACTGGTGCTTTTTGTTACCGAATCCGTAAGGTGGGATTTGAACTCTTTGTTTTGTGGAGGGACTCGTATATTAGGAGTTTGTATTTAGGGAAGGGGTCGGGGTGACTGCTGGAGTTATTAGGGGTCTTTGTTTTCAGGAGGGATTCATTTAATTCTACCCCATCTCCTACATCTAAGTAATCCATTAACACAATATTGAAGTTGTTTGTTATTTCAGCGCCGATGGATATGGTTGTTGTCTAGGGTAAGTTATTACAAATAACAGTTATACAAGGGTGGGTTATTACAAATAACAGTTATACAAGGGTAGCTTATTACAAATAACAGTTATACTAGGGTAGGATATTACAAATAACAGTTAAATAGGGTAGGTTATTACAAATAACAGTTATACAAGGGTAGGTTATTACAAATAACAGTTATACAAGGGTAGGTTATTACAAATAACAGTTATATTAGGGTAGGTTATTAAAAATAACAGTTATACTAGGATAGGGTATTACAAATAACAGTTATACAAGGGTAGGTTATTACAAATAACAGTTATACTAGGGTAGGTTATTACAAATAACAGTTATACTAGGTAGTGTATTACAAATAACAGTTATACTAGGGTAGTGTATTACAAATAACAGTTATACTAGGTAGTGTATTACAAATAACAGTTATACTATGGTAGGTTATTACAAATAACAGTTATACTGGGGTAGTGTATTACAAATAACAGTTATACTAGGGTAATGTATTACAAATAACAGTTACACAAGGTATTACAATAACAGTTATACTAGGGTAGTGTATTACAAATAACAGTTATACTAGGGTAGTGTATTACAATAACAGTTATACTAGGTAGTGTATTACAAATAACAGTTATACTAGGGTAAGATATTACAATAACAGTTATAATAGGGGAGTGTATTACAAATAACAGTTATACTAGGGGAGTGTATTACAATAGCAGTTATACTAGGGTAAGGTATTACAATAACAGTTATAATAGGGGAATGTATCACAAATAACAGTTATAATATGAGAGTGTATTACAATAACAGTTATACTAGGTAGTGTATTACAAATAACAGTTATATTAGGTAGTGTATTACAAATAACAGTTATATTAAGGTAGTGTATTACAAATAACAGTTATATTAAGGTAGTGTTCTCATGTTTAGCAATAACTGTAAAACAAAATCCGTTATAAACTTGTATCAACTTGTTTCCTTCAAAATCAAACCTATGTTGCTATGATTAGACATTTCATAGAAACAAACTGTTGCTTGCATGTATGTGTGTCGGTATTTATGTATGTGTATATGTATGTGTGTCTGTATCTGTGTATGTGTGTATGAGTACATGTATGTGTGTCTTTATCTGTGTATGTGTGTATGTATGTGTATGTGTGTATGTGTGCCTGTATTTGTGTATTTATGTATGTGCCTGTGTGTCTGTCTGTGTGTATGTGTGTATGTGTGTATGTGTGTATGTGTGTATGTGTGTCTGTGTATGTGTATGTGTGTCTGTATCTGTGTATGTGTGTGTTTATGTATATGTGGATATATGTATATGTGTGTATGTGTTTGTATGTGTACTTGTATGTATTTCCCTGCATTTCTTGATATATATGTGTGTGTTTGTACGTGTGTGTGCTTGTATGAATTTAGCTGTATCTGTGTGCATCCTTATATGTATGTCTGTGTGTTTGTATGTGTCTGTGTGTGTCTGTATGTGCCTGTATGTGTCTGTATGTGTCTGTATGTATCTGTATGTATCTGTATGTATATGTGTGTGTCTGTGTGTGTCTGTGTGTGTCTGTGTATGTCTGTGTGTGTCTGTGTGTGTCTGTATGTATCTGTATCTGTATGTGTATCTGTGTGTGTCTGTGTGTCTGTGTATCTGTGTGTATCTGTGTGTGTCTGTATGTGTCTGTATGTGTCTGTGTGTATCTGTGTGTGTCTGTATGTGTCTGTGTGTGTGTCTGTGTGTGCCTGTGTGTGTCTGTGTATGTCTGTGTGTCTGTGTGTGCCTGTGTATGTCTGTGTGTCTGTGTGTCTGTGTGTGTCTGTGTGTCTGTGTGTCTGTCTGTATCTGTGTGTGTCTGTGTGTCTGTGTGTCTGTGTATGTCTGTGTGTGTCTGTGTGTGTCTGTGTGTCTGTGTATGTCTGTGTGTGTCTGTGTGTGTCTGTGTGTCTGTGTATGTCTGTGTGTGTCTGTGTGTCTGTGTGTCTGTGTATGTCTGTGTGTGTCTGTGTGTGTCTGTGTGTCTGTGTGTCTGTGTGTCTGTGTGTCTGTGTATGTCTGTGTGTGTCTGTGTGTGTCTGTGTGTCTGTGTGTCTGTGTATGTCTGTGTGTGTCTGTGTGTGTCTGTGTGTGTCTGTGTGTGTCTGTGTGTCTGTGTATGTCTGTGTGTGTCTGTGTGTGTCTGTGTGTCTGTGTGTCTGTGTGTCTGTGTGTGTCTGTGTGTGTCTGTGTGTGTCTGTGTGTGTCTGTGTGTCTGTGTATGTCTGTGTATGTCTGTGTGTGTCTGTGTGTGTCTGTGTGTCTGTGTGTCTGTGTGTCTGTGTATGTCTGTGTGTGTCTGTGTGTGTCTGTGTGTGTCTGTGTGTCTGTGTATGTCTGTGTGTGTCTGTGTGTGTCTGTGTTGCTACAAAATAACAAGTTGTAGTATAATGGGATTATTTGTGGTGGATTGGCAGTATCGGTAGAGGGTCGGACGCCATGCTTTCCAGCATAGTTACGTCCCTTTACGATCTGAGTTCAAATCCCGCCGAGGTTGACTTTGCCTTTCATCCTTACTGGGTCGATAAAATAAAGTACCAGTAATCCACTGGGTAATTGCTGGCCTTGTGCCTAAAGTAGAAACAATTATTTGTTTTTTATAGGTTTACCTGTTTATGTATTTTAATCGATTATATTGATCTGGAATCGAACTGTTACTGAGTTAGGCACTAATGATATTGATCTCATAAAGCACGAAAGCCCAACTACATACATACGTATGTATGTATGTATGTATGTATGTATGTATGTATGTATGTATGTATGTAACTTTGTATGTATGTATGTATGTATGTATGTATGTATGTATGTATGTATGTATGTATGTATGTATATATGTATGTCAGGTCACCAGTTGGTGCTACTGGTAACATGTATTCCAGTACAACCTGTCTCATGGTTGGGTCGTTGGCGACTAAACTGGCAACCCCACCAAGGTTTCTTGGTGAGGAGGGTGACTTTGGACATCCTGCAGGACTAAAAACAAAACTTGTCAAAAGGGCAAAGGTGCGCTTAAGAGTCAATGGCCATCCAAAATCACTGGGAGAGATGACCCCTAGCCTTTGTCAAGGCAGAATTCTAGGAGAAGGAAAACTCTGATATAACACCTGCAACCCTGATGGTATCCAATGATGTTGACTTGTTCTTCTTTTTGGTAAATATCATCTTGGTTAAGAGAGTGGGACTGGCTTTGTGCAGTGCCTTTGGTCACTATAAAAGCTTCACGGCACAGGCATTGCTTTATATCTGGAGATCTCTCTGTACTTGTCGTCACATGGTACCATGGGCCCAGCACTATGTGTCAATAATTGTCACAAGTGTAGTGTTTGTACCAGAGTTTTCAAGTCGCTGGCTCGACTAAATGTCACACTCGTTCAGCGCATCGGTAGGGGTTCTCCTACATGGATATAAAGCAGTAGCCGTACTTGAAAACGAGTTGGCAGCCACCATGTATATATGTATTATGTATATATGTTTATGTATGTATGTATGTATGTAAGTATGTATGTCGGGTCACTCTTGGGTGCTACTGGTAACATGTAAGCCAGTACAACCTGTTGCATGGTCGGGTTGTCGGCGACTAAACCGGCAACCCCACCAAGTTTACTTGGTGAGGAGGGTGACTTTGGACACCCTGTGGGATAAAAACAAAACCAGAAATGTGTAAATATGTATATACATGTATGCATGTGTATATATGTATATATGTATATATACATGTATGCATATGTGTGTATATGCGCGGGGACATAGCAATAATTGGGTTGGACACCCGATCGTGTGGTTAAACCATTAGCAGTGAAGGACCCCTAGCTTTTGTCAGGGCATTCTTCTAGGAGAAGGCAACTCAGGAAACTGGGATAACTCCGATATAAAACCTGTGGCTCGGTAGTTACCGATGATGTTGATCTTTTCTTTTTTTCGGATTATAGCTACTGTCGCTCAGTGAGTGGGATTGGCTCAGTGCACAGTCTTTCCTCACTTTAAAAAATATCTTCACGCACTGGCATTGCACGATAGAATTAATTAATAATTATTATTGATGCTATATCGTTCAATGGCCATACTCGATAACGAGGGGACAGCCATCATATATATATGTATTTGTATATGTATGTATGAATGTACGAATGAATGCGAATGGATCATTTGTACCTTCCTGTTTCTAGTTTCCAGCCAGAATTCTGTATTCAATACATATAGTCTAATCCTACACGGAAAACTTAAGTGTATCTTACTGCATGAGATCTACACAGAACCTAGTCTACACAGAGAAGGTAAATGTATCTTACTACACAGAACCTAGTCTACACAGAGAAGGTAAATGTATCTTACTACACAGAACCTAATCTACACAGAGAAGGTAAATGTATCTTACTACACAGAACCTAGTCTACACAGAGAAGGTAAATGTATCTTACTACACGAGGCAAATAAAACCACCACAACCAACATAAGCAAAACACAGCTGTTGTAAAAATTATACAAGAATGCAACGTGACTATGTTCGGTGCATGTGTGTGTGCAGATTGTGTATATGTAGTGTGTGTGTGCATGCAGCTTGTGTATATGCATTAGTGTGTGTGTGTGTGAAACATGTGCCTGTGCAGTAATATGAGTGTAGCATGTTTATATGCTGTGTGTGCCTGTGTCACATGTGTGTGTGTGTGTAATATGTTGTTTATGTATGTGTAAGTAGAGTAGTATGTGCGTGTGATGTATGTGTGATATGTGTGCGTGTGATGTGTGTGTGTGCTGTATGTGTGTGTAGTATGTGTGTGTGGTGTATGTACACGCTATTTATATGTGTACAGTAGTCTATACACTATGAAGTGAGAGCTGACACACAGACAAGGAATCACACAGAAGAGTATAATTCTAGAAAGAGTTAAGATCCAGTGTTTCAACTAGTGTGACAGTGTTGAACAAAGCCACTAACTACTACACACCACCGGATATCGAACTCATTACCTCAGCATTATATAAGAGGGCGGTGGACTGGCAGTATCGGTAGAGGGTCGGACGCTATGCTTTGCAGCAAAGAGTTACGGCCCTTTACGGTCTGAGTTCAAATCCCACCGAGGCTAACTTTGCCTTTCATCCTTGCGGGGTCGATAAAACGAAGTACCAGTAATACCCTGGTTCGATTTTATTGACTTGCCCTTCCTCCCAAAATTGCCGGCATTGAGCCTAAATCAGAAACCATTATACAATAAGAATAGGGCGGTGGATTGGCAGCGTCGGTAGAGTGTCGGACAACATGCAGCATGAAGATACGGCCTTTTACGTTCAAATCTCGCCGAAGTTAGCTTTGCTTTTCACCTTACTGGGTCAATAAAATAAAGTACTAGTAATGCACTGAGGTCGATTTAATCGATTTTCCTCTCCCCACAAAATATAATATTTAACCATATAATACTATAACATCATATAAGGTCATATTTCTAGCTAGATGTCTGTTTGTCTATTAGACTCGTTAGTTTTTAGTAAAGAATTAGCGTTAGATAGAAATAGGACCGAGAAGTAACTGGTAGATAAAGTAGAAGAAGCAATTAGAAGTGGCAACGTAGTCAGCGTGCTAGCAGCGAGAACGGCCTTGGACCAGTTCTTCGAAGGCAAAGCACGAGGGCTGTACGAGCAGAGCGGCGCGCCGGGAGGGGCTATGGATTTCGGTCCATATCTCGACGGCCTGCCGCGACTCTCGGACAGCGAGGCGGAGTTCTGCGAAAGGCCAATTTCAGCCGCTGAGATAGGGGACGCGCTGAGCCAATGCGGCAAAAGCAAATCTCCAGGTCTCGACGGTCTACCCTACGAATTTTACGTAGCAATGCCGGACTTGTTCTCTGTTCTCCTGGAAGGGGTCTACTGCAACTGGCAGGGATGCCCTCTCTCCTCCCTTCTGTACGTACTGACTCTCGAGCCACTACTGCGGAAGTTGGAGCTATTTCAGGGCATCCCTCTGGAACCAAGACTGCGGAAAGCGGCGTCGGCCTACGCCGACGACGTGACAGTAATGGTGTAGATCACCTCGCAAATCGAGGAAGTCGGCACCCTGAAGGAATACGAAAGGTTCACAGGAGCGAAGCTGAACCGGGACAAGTCCATCGGTTGCAACTCGGATCGTGGAGAGGCAAACCGATGCCTTCCGATGGCGTCGTCGGACGCTCGACGGAAGGACAAGTGAAGCTGCTCGGTGTCTGGTTCCAGGTGGAGAAGAACTGGAACAAGGAGACGGCCAAGGTGTTTGCACTCACCCAGAAGTGGGCCGAGTGCAAACTATCCTTGAAAGGTCGAGCGGAGGTGGCGAACACTTTTATAGCGTCTGTCATCTACTACCACTTGACCGTCGTGTCTTGTCCAGCCAAAACGCTCACCAAAATGGAGCGCGCGCTCTTCCAATTCCTTGGGAAGAAGCGGGTTCCTTTGGTGAGAAGATACATCTGCTGCCAACATCCTTCCAACGGAGGGCTAGGGATACCGTGGCTAACGATGCGCAAACACGCTCTCAGGCTGCGGCATCTCCACGTATTCCTCACCGGACAACCGGTATGGGCCCCGTTCGTGTGGCAAGCCTTCCCACGTCTCGTCTCGCTGACCGAACTGCAGTCCTGGGTCAAGCAAAGACCTAGGAAAATGGGCGACTGGCACTTCGTCATTCTATAGAGGGTTGGTCTGCAGCAAGTGCGACGACGCGCTCGGAGAAACTCTAGGCGTGGAACTGGCCAGTCTGTTCGGTAGGACCTTCCGCCCGGGACCGATGGACAACTTCCATAAGTCCCTGGCCTGGCAGTACTACCGAGGAGCTCTACCAGTTCGAGACAAGCTCTACAGACACGGGTGCCCGGGCAGGGACCCTCGAAAAAGATCTGTCCGAGATGTGTGCGAGACGAAGAAACTGTCGCGCACGCATTCGTACACTGCCCGGGCGTTACTGACATGTGGGGCTATGTAGAACGACTATTGTCGCGGGTGGGACCAATCCGGTTGTCCACCGAGTCCATCGTCATGATCAAACCGCCACCCTCCTTCAAAAACGAAGGAGAGGCGGTTTTCCTTTGTGTGATAGCTATAGCGAAAGAGGTTGTATGGTGGACAAGGTTAAAAGGGCTGAGGTCAGACACCTTTCTCTCCGGCCAACAACTGATTCTTTTTTTCAAATACCACTTTGGAAGAAGAATCAGGATGGAGAGAGAGGTGCTGTAGCCCAGCAAGTTTTATGAAAGGTGGGTGAAAGTGGCGAGAATGGCCCGAGTGAATGGGCCTTCTCTCTATATCAGCCTGTAGGTTGAGGAAAAAGAGGAAGATGAGGGTTGCACATTTTTGCGGGGGTATGTGTTACCCATATGTAATGTCCACCCCCACCCCCCTATTAGGAAAATCGATTAATTTTTAAATTGCATTTGTGATAGTATTTTACACGTTTTTATTGTATGTAAACTTCCCCCTTTGTATTTGTCCCCTTCTTTTGTGCCCCTGTGGCTAATAAAGAAACATATCTATCTATCTATCTATCTATCTATCTATCTATCTATCTATCTACCTATAATCTACTTATCTACCTGTCTATCTGCCTGTCTGTCAAGTGCTAGACGTTGCTCCCATTTACAGTTTACATTCCCCGAAGTATCAATAATGGATGGCTAATTACGAGAGCGTAGACTTACTTGGTGGAACACATATTAATTGGATAGACTTTGAAAATTCCCAGTCATTTTTCTTGGCGGCTTGGTCGTCTTTCTAACGTAAACACCGAATCGTTTGTCATTCTAGTTTATGTACATTAATTAATCTCCCCATCAACTTGTAATATTGTCCAACACTTCAAATATCTAAATACTATTAACCTCCTTATCGCCTGATATACAGTTTTACAGTCATTACCGTCTTTGAAGCAATTGGGAGTTCAAGAAATGAAAAGTATTATCAGCTGCATAAGAGTGTGACTAAACTAAATCTATAACAGGTTTAATGTCCTTTACGAAACTAAATATGTGGAGAAACACAACTCGAGTGTTAGACTGGTTTAACTAGATCAAGGGCGAATCCTGAAGCAAATTTATCCGATTTAACGCAATATATTTAAAAACCGCTTCCATAAAACCTTACAGTTCTAATCTCAATACATAGCTATACTATGTGGACAACTCGGAATTTTAGAACACTATAGATGTTCACATATAATAAGAGGAGTGCCAGTAAAAAAGAAACACAGAAGTGTTTCAAGTTTCTATAGGAAGGTAGGATAGCTAGTTTCACACTACACACCATATGACATTGAGACTCTACATTAACTTTCACAATATATAACTATATACTATATGATATTGAAACTGTATGACCTAGTTTCACACTACATCATATGACATTGAAACTAAACTTCTATAGAAATATTCAACAAAGTTATGACTTTGAATATGGTACATTAATATGTCTGCCATTATTGTTATGACATAGAATATGGTACATTAATATGTCTGCCATTATTATTTTGACATAGTTTACAATGACCGACTAAAACCAAACTAGCTGATCAATCAGCACGTGGAACTGTAAACAAAATGATGACATCATCATCATACTAGTGTTGTTAACATATGTTTAATACAAACGTTGTCACATATTCTTTTAGTAATTCAAGTAAACAAACGACAAAATGGTGGCGCTAGTGTAATACTTGAGCTCAGGTTACATATAGTATTGATAATTAAATATTTGTGTAGCCTTGAGATCCTGTTTGGAAATTCCTATATTCCAATAATTGTTTCTTTGGATAATCGGAGTTTGACCGTAAATAGAGGTTACTGTATATATAGTGGAGGCGCCTGGCCTCGTAGTAAGGATGTTGGACTTACGATTATAATGTCGTGTGTAAAACACTACATTTACCATTGCCCCAGTTTACTAAGCTGAACATGAGTACCAGTAATAGCTGGGGGTTTAACCCTGCGATGGACTGGCGTGAGATGTGTTAAATCCCGACCGCGGCGCCAAGCGGTTTCGGATTGTGTGTTCAGCAAGTCTTTTTCAATGGTGTATGTGTATATATATATATGATTGTTTAATTTATTAATTCATCATTGAGCCACATCGTGAATGGTTGCCAAAACATATACATCTGTGACTTTGTTTAGTTTGTGTATATGTAAATCTTTATATTTAATAATCTGCATTAGGTTGAGATGCAATTTGGGCAATATTGGGCTGCGCTTTCTAGCAACCAGCCAACTCGCCGTAAGCAACCAATCACATTCTTTCTGACTTGACCACTGCCACGTCACGATTTTTAGCCATTTTGAATTTGTTTCTGGCGGGGATCATTTTGGAAAATTACTTGTCCTATTAGTTTGTTTCCTGACGAGTTCGAAGCTCGAGATTTTATCCTTAATAGGATATCTCAAAATGCGAACGAAACCCAAGGGTAGAGACATAATCATGGTAAGTGTGTACGCATTTCTTCTAACTATAATTATATACCTAATTGTTTATGGTTGACGGTATATTTAGTCGATTTCCACGTGCTGTTGAAATGTTGGGTAAATATTCTATGGCGATTGGTCGAAGAGATTGGTGTCGTTTATTTATCTTATATTTCTTCATAGGTGCCTTTTAATCTTATAGCCTGGTCTAATTGATTTTTTATGTGGTTGATTATGCTAATTGGGAGAGGAAATGGTGTATATATATATTATCAAATGATTCTATGGACATACTTTATAGTATATATATATATATATATATATATAGCAAAGAGTTAGGACCCCGACGGCTGAGCTCCGGCAGTTTCGACAGATAGATCCGAACGGATATATATATATATATATATATATATATATATATATATATATATATATATATATATATATATATATATATAAATATATATATATATATATATATATATATATATATATATATATATATATATATATATATATATATATATAGCGAAAGAGTGAAGAAAAACATGGTCAACAGTACAAAAAGGGTTTTATTTACAGTATTAACAATTGTTTCATTGATTAGGGTGTCTAAAGGTTGCTAATCACTTGAAGTTGTGTCACTCAATTTTAAATACAATGTATGCCTAATCAGATCATCGGAATAACAATACAGAGTACTCACAACCTCTAACTGGATTACAAATAACGATAATTTGTTATCCCATATATATATATATATATATATATATATATATATATATATATATATATATATATATATATATATATATATATATATATATGTATATGCATTGACACATAGTTATAGAAATGATTTCTACAGAACTAGAACTGTTTCATTTGTATATATATATATATATATATATATTGGAAAATGTGTGTAATCCTTGGTACAGTTAGGTATATTAAGACAGGGGGAAAGAAAAAATGGCTTCACTTGTGCTTTCAACAAATTTATTTTCTTCACAAAATCCCAAAAGAATTTTTCTTAAAAAAAATTATTTTATAAATTAAGTTGTTGGTTGTTGGTTAGGTCTTAGGAGTTCTTGGTTAACGTAGGAGGTATTGTTTCGTTTTTAGAAAGACCTTTCACGCTGAGGTGCGCTTGTCAAACTGATGTGTATGTGGTGTGTTGTTCTATATATAGGGATTTAACATGTCTGTGGTGTAGTGGGGGTTTCTTTTCTCCCCCTTTAATAAGTGCATGGGTGTAGGTGTGTTGAAAAAGTGTTCATAGCAGTAATGAGTTGAGACGGTGAGTAGGGTTGGGTGGGGAGAAATGTAGGAAGTGCTATATGGGCTGCGCTTTCTAGCAACCAGCCAACTCGCCGTAAGCAACCAATCACATTCTTTCTGACTTGACCACTGCCACGTCACGATTTTTAGCCATTTTGAATTTGTTTCTGGCGGGGATCATTTTGAAAAATTACTTGTCCTATGAGTTTGTTTCCTGACGTGTATATATATATACAAATGAAACAGTTCTAGTTCTGTAGAAATCATTTCTATAACTATGTGTCAATGCATATACATATAGGGTGTTTCAAACAATCTGATATCATTTGAGATGTAAATATCTCAGAAACTACACAGTCTAAGATATCAAGACTGAGCTGGCTTAATGTTGAGTAACATAAGATTTATTCCACAAAATTTGTCAACATTATGACGCTAATGCACATTATATATATATATATTTCCAACGCATCTCCTTCATCATACTCCGGGATAACCCCTTCTCTATCCTGTCCGCCGTGGCTGCGATGCGGCGGCCAGTGCGTGGGCGGCCAGTGCACGGGCTCCCATTTGCTTATAATAGTGAGAGATGGGGAGAGCAAGAGAGACGAAGGCAGTGAAAGTGAGAGAACATCAACACTTCTTTACTTATTTATTTCACTCTCCACATTTGTCACAGTAAATATTTAAAATCAATATAGGTTTAATATTTAATGTAACAACCCTGGAAACAGGGGAGAGTGTATGTATGTGTTTAGGTGCAGGGTAGAGTGTATGTATGTGTATAGGTGCAGGGTAGAGTGTATGTATGTGTATAGGTGCAGGGTAGAGTGTATGTATGTGTATAGGTGCAGGGTAGAGTGTATGTATGTGTATAGGGGCAGGGTAGAGTGTATGTATGTGTATAGATGCAGGGGAGAGTGTATGTATGTGTATAGATGCAGGGGAGAGTGTATGTATGTGTTTAGGTGCAGGGTAGAGTGTATGTATGTGTTTAGGTGCAGGGTAGAGTGTATGTATGTGTATAGGTGCAGGGTAGAGTGTATGTATGTGTATAGATGCAGGGGAGAGTGTATGTATGTGTATAGATGCAGGGGAGAGTGTATGTATGTGTATAGATGCAGGGGAGAGTGTATGTATGTGTTTAGGTGCAGGGTAGAGTGTATGTATGTGTATATGTGCAGGGGAGAGTGTATGTATGTGTATAGGTGCAGGGTAGAGTGTATGTATGTGTATAGATGCAGGGTAGAGTGTATGTATGTGTATAGATGCAGGGGAGAGTGTATGTATGTGTATAGGGGCAGGGTAGAGTGTATGTATGTGTTTAGGTGCAGGGTAGAGTGTATGTATGTGTATATGTGCAGGGGAGAGTGTATGTATGTGTATAGGTGCAGGGGAGAGTGTATGTATGTGTATAGATGCAGGGGAGAGTCTATGTATGTGTATAGGTGCAGGGTAGAGTGTATGTATGTGTATATGTGCAGGGTAGAGTGTATGTATGTGTATAGATGCAGGGGAGAGTGTATGTATGTGTATAGGTGCAGGGTAGAGTGTATGTAAGTGTATAGATGCAGGGGAGAGTGTATGTATGTGTATAGGTGCAGGGTAGAGTGTATGTATGTGTATAGGTGCAGGGTAGAGTGTATGTATGTGTATAGGTGCAGGGTAGAGTGTATGTATGTGTATAGGTGCAGGGGAGAGTGTATGTATGTGTATAGGTGCAGGGGAGAGTGTATGTATGTGTATATGTGCAGGGTAGAGTGTATGTAAGTGTATAGGTGCAGGGGAGAGTGTATGTATGTGTATATGTGCAGGGGAGAGTGTGTGTATGTGTATAGGTGCAGGGGAGAGTGTATGTATGTGTATAGATGCAGGGGAGAGTGTATGTATGTGTATAGGTGCAGGGTAGAGTGTATGTATGTGTATATGTGCAGGG
Organism: Eledone cirrhosa; assembly: GCA_964016885.1. Lineage (NCBI taxonomy): Eukaryota > Metazoa > Mollusca > Cephalopoda > Octopoda > Eledonidae > Eledone > Eledone cirrhosa. The sequence goes on from OZ024745.1 coordinate 13,433,580, forward strand.
TAGAGTGTATGTATGTGTATAGATGCAGGGGAGAGTGTATGTATGTGTATAGATGCAGGGGAGAGTGTATGTATGTGTATAGGTGCAGGGTAGAGTGTATGTATGTGTATAGGTGCAGGGGAGAGTGTATGTATGTGTATAGGTGCAGGGTAGAGTGTATGTATGTGTATAGGTGTAGGGGAGAGTTTATGTATGTGTATAGGTGCAGGGTAGAGTGTATGTAAGTGTATATGTGCAGGGGAGAGTGTATGTATGTGTATAGGTGCAGGGGAGAGTGTATGTATGTGTATATGTGCAGGGTAGAGTGTATGTATGTGTATAGGTGCAGGGTAGAGTGTATGTATGTGTATATGTGCAGGGTAGAGTGTATGTATGTGTATATGTGCAGGGTAGAGTGTATGTATGTGTATAGGTGCAGGGTAGAGTGTATGTATGTGTATATGTGCAGGGGAGAGTGTATGTATGTGTATATGTGCAGGGTAGAGTGTATGTATGTGTATAGGTGCAGGGTAGAGTGTATGTATGTGTATAGGTGTAGGGGAGAGTTTATGTATGTGTATAGGTGCAGGGTAGAGTGTATGTAAGTGTATATGTGCAGGGGAGAGTGTATGTATGTGTATAGGTGCAGGGGAGAGTGTATGTATGTGTATATGTACAGGGTAGAGTGTATGTATGTGTATAGGGGCAGGGTAGAGTGTATGTATGTGTATAGATGCAGGGGAGAGTGTATGTATGTGTATAGGTGTAGGGGAGAGTGTATGTATGTGTATAGGTGCAGGGGAGAGTGTATGTATGTGTATAGGTGCAGGGGAGAGTGTATGTATGTGTATAGGTGCAGGGGAGAGTGTATGTATGTGTATAGGTGCAGGGGAGAGTGTATGTATGTGTATAGGTGCAGGGGAGAGTGTATGTATGTGTATAGGTGCAGGGGAGAGTGTATGTATGTGTATAGGTGCAGGGGAGAGTGTATGTATGTGTATAGATGCAGGGGAGAGTGTATGTATGTGTATAGGTGCAGGGGAGAGTGTATGTATGTGTATAGGTGCAGGGGAGAGTGTATGTATGTGTATAGGTGCAGGGGAGAGTGTATGTATGTGTATAGGTGCAGGGGAGAGTGTATGTATGTGTATAGGTGCAGGGGAGAGTGTATGTATGTGTATAGATGCAGGGGAGAGTGTATGTATGTGTATAGGTGCAGGGGAGAGTGTATGTATGTGTATAGGTGCAGGGGAGAGTGTATGTATGTGTATAGGTGCAGGGGAGAGTGTATGTATGTGTATAGGTGCAGGGGAGAGTGTATGTATGTGTATAGGTGCAGGGGAGAGTGTATGTATGTGTATAGATGCAGGGGAGAGTGTATGTATGTGTATAGGTGCAGGGGAGAGTGTATGTATGTGTATAGGTGCAGGGGAGAGTGTATGTATGTGTATAGGTGCAGGGGAGAGTGTATGTATGTGTATAGGTGCAGGGGAGAGTGTATGTATGTGTATAGATGCAGGGGAGAGTGTATGTATGTGTATAGGTGCAGGGGAGAGTGTATGTATGTGTATAGGTGCAGGGGAGAGTGTATGTAAGTGTATATGTACAGGGTAGAGTGTATGTATGTGTATATGTGCAGGGTAGAGTGTATGTATGTGTATAGGTGCAGGGGAGAGTGTATGTAAGTGTATATGTGCAGGGGAGAGTGTATGTAAGTGTATATGTGCAGGGGAGAGTGTATGTATGTGTATAGGTGCAGGGTAGAGTGTATGTAAGTGTATATGTGCAGGGGAGAGTGTATGTATGTGTATAGGTGCAGGGGAGAGTGTATGTATGTGTATAGGTGCAGGGTAGAGTGTATGTATGTGTATATGTGCAGGGTAGAGTGTATGTATGTGTATAGGTGCAGGGGAGAGTGTATGTAAGTGTATATGTGCAGGGGAGAGTGTATGTATGTGTATAGGTGCAGGGTAGAGTGTATGTATGTGTATATGTGCAGGGTAGAGTGTATGTATGTGTATAGGTGCAGGGTAGAGTGTATGTATGTGTATATGTGCAGGGTAGAGTGTATGTATGTGTATAGGTGCAGGGGAGAGTGTATGTAAGTGTATATGTGCAGGGTAGAGTGTATGTATGTGTATAGGTGCAGGGGAGAGTGTATGTATGTGTATAGGTGCAGGGGAGAGTGTATGTATGTGTATAGGTGCAGGGTAGAGTGTATGTATGTGTATAGGTGCAGGGGAGAGTGTATGTAAGTGTATAGGTGCAGGGTAGAGTGTATGTATGTGTATAGGTGCAGGGTAGAGTGTATGTATGTGTATAGGTGCAGGGTAGAGTGTATGTATGTGTATAGGTGCAGGGGAGAGTGTATGTATGTGTATATGTGCAGGGGAGAGTTTATGTATGTGTATAGGTGCAGGGTAGAGTGTATGTATGTGTATAGGTGCAGGGTAGAGTGTATGTATGTGTATAGGTGCAGGGGAGAGTGTATGTATGTGTATAGGTGCAGGGTAGAGTGTATGTATGTGTATAGGTGCAGGGGAGAGTTTATGTATAGGTGCAGGGGAGAGTTTATGTATAGGTGCAGGGTAGAGTGTATGTAAGTGTATATGTGCAGGGGAGAGTGTATGTATGTGTATAGGTGCAGGGTAGAGTGTATGTATGTGTATATGTGCAGGGGAGAGTGTATGTATGTGTATAGGTGCAGGGTAGAGTTTATGTATGTGTATAGGTGCAGGGTAGAGTGTATGTATGTGTATAGGTGCAGGGGAGAGTGTATGTATGTGTATATGTGCAGGGGAGAGTGTATGTATGTGTATAGGTGCAGGGGAGAGTGTATGTATGTGTATATGTGCAGGGGAGAGTTTATGTATGTGTATAGGTGCAGGGTAGAGTGTATGTATGTGTATAGGTGCAGGGTAGAGTGTATGTATGTGTATAGGTGCAGGGTAGAGTGTATGTATGTGTATAGGTGCAGGGTAGAGTGTATGTATGTGTATAGGTGCAGGGGAGAGTGTATCTATGTGTATAGGTGCAGGGGAGAGTGTATGTATGTGTATAGGTGCAGGTGAGTGTGTATGTATGTGTATATGTGCAGGGTAGAGTGTATGTATGTGTATAGGTGCAGGGTAGAGTGTATGTATGTGTATATATGCAGGGGAGAGTGTATGTATGTGTATAGGTGCAGGGTAGAGTGTATGTATGTGTATAGGTGCAGGGGAGAGTGTATCTATGTGTATAGGTGCAGGGGAGAGTGTATGTATGTGTATAGGTGCAGGGTAGAGTGTATGTATGTGTATATATGCAGGGGAGAGTGTATGTATGTGTATAGGTGCAGGTTAGAGTGTATGTATGTGTATAGATGCAGGGTAGAGTGTATGTATGTGTATAGATGCAGGGTAGAGTGTATGTATGTGTATAGGTGCAGGAGAGAGTGTATGTATGTGTATAGGTGCAGGGGAGTGTGTATGTATGTGTATAGATGCAGGGTAGAGTGTATGTATGTGTATAGGTGCAGAGGAGAGTGTATGTATGTGTATAGGTGCAGGGGAGAGTGTATGTATGTGTATATGTGCAGGGGAGAGTGTATGTATGTGTATAGGTGCAGGGGAGTGTGTATGTATGTGTATAGATGCAGGGTAGAGTGTATGTATGTGTATAGGTGCAGAGGAGAGTGTATGTATGTGTATAGGTGCAGGGTAGAGTGTATGTATGTGTATAGGTGCAGGGTAGAGTGTATGTATGTGTATAGGTGCAGGGGAGAGTGTATGTATGTGTATAGGTGCAGGGTAGAGTGTATGTATGTGTATAGGTGCAGGGTAGAGTGTATGTATGTGTATAGGTGCAGGGTAGAGTGTATGTATGTGTATAGGTGCAGGGTAGAGTGTATGTATGTGTATAGGTGCAGGGTAGAGTGTATGTATGTGTATAGGTGCAGGGGAGAGTGTATGTATGTGTATAGGTGCAGGGTAGAGTGTATGTATGTGTATAGGTGCAGGGTAGAGTGTATGTATGTGTATAGGTGCAGGGGAGAGTGTATGTATGTGTATAGGTGCAGGGTAGAGTGTATGTATGTGTATATATGCAGGGGAGAGTGTATGTATGTGTATAGGTGCAGGTTAGAGTGTATGTATGTGTATAGATGCAGGGTAGAGTGTATGTATGTGTATAGATGCAGGGTAGAGTGTATGTATGTGTATAGGTGCAGGAGAGAGTGTATGTATGTGTATAGGTGCAGGGGAGTGTGTATGTATGTGTATAGGTGCAGAGGAGAGTGTATGTATGTGTATAGGTGCAGGGGAGTGTGTATGTATGTGTATAGGTGCAGGGGAGAGTGTATGTATGTGTATAGGTGCAGGGTAGAGTGTATGTATGTGTATAGGTGCAGGGTAGAGTGTATGTATGTGTATAGGTGCAGAGGAGAGTGTATGTATGTGTATAGGTGCAGGGGAGAGTGTATGTATGTGTATAGGTGCAGGGGAGAGTGTATGTATGTGTATAGGTGCAGGGGAGAGTGTATGTATGTGTATAGGTGCAGGAGAGAGTGTATGTATGTGTATAGGTGCAGGGGAGTGTGTATGTATGTGTATAGATGCAGGGTAGAGTGTATGTATGTGTATAGGTGCAGGGGAGAGTGTATGTATGTGTATAGGTGCAGAGGAGAGTGTATGTATATGTATAGGTGCAGGGTAGAGTGTATGTATGTATATAGGTGCAGGGGAGAGTGTATGTATGTGTATAGGTGCAGGGTAGAGTGTATGTATGTGTATAGGTGCAGGGGAGAGTGTATGTAAGTGTATATGTGCAGGGTAGAGTGTATGTATATGTATATGTGCAGGGTAGAGTGTATGTATGTGTATAGGTGCAGGGGAGAGTGTATGTATGTGTATAGGTGCAGGGGAGAGTGTATGTAAGTGTATATGTGCAGGGTAGAGTGTATGTATATGTATAGGTGCAGGGTAGAGTGTATGTATGTGTATAGGTGCAGGGGAGAGTGTATGTATGTGTATATGTGCAGGGGAGAGTGTATGTATGTGTATAGGTGCAGGGAAGAGTGTATGTATGTGTATAGGTGCAGGGGAGAGTGTATGTATGTGTATAGGTGCAGGGTAGAGTGTATGTATGTGTATAGGTGCAGGGGAGAGTGTATGTATGTGTATAGGTGCAGGGGAGAGTGTATGTATGTGTATAGGTGCAGGGGAGAGTGTATGTATGTGTATATGTGCAGGGGAGAGTGTATGTATGTGTATAGATGCAGGGTAGAGTGTATGTATGTGTATAGGTGCAGAGGAGAGTGTATGTATGTGTATAGGTGCAGGGTAGAGTGTATGTATGTGTATATATGCAGGGGAGAGTGTATGTATGTGTATAGGTGCAGGGTAGAGTGTATGTATGTGTATAGGTGCAGGGGAGAGTGTATGTAAGTGTATATGTACAGGGTAGAGTGTATGTATGTGTATATGTGCAGGGTAGAGTGTATGTATGTGTATAGGTGCAGGGTAGAGTGTATGTATGTGTATAGGTGCAGGGGAGAGTGTATGTATGTGTATAGGTGCAGGGGAGAGTGTATGTGTATAGGTACAGGGGAGAGTGTATGTATGTGTATAGGTGCAGGGGAGAGTGTATGTATGTGTATAGGTGCAGGGTAGAGTGTATGTATGTGTATAGGTGCAGGGGAGAGTGTATGTATGGGTATATGGGCAGGGGAGAGTGTATGTATGTGTGTAGGTGCAGGGTAGAGTGTATGTATGTGTATAGGTGCAGGTTAGAGTCTATGTATGTGTATATGTGCAGGTTAGAGTATATGTATGTGTATATGTGCAGGGTAGAGTGTATGTATGTGTATAGGTGCAGAGGAGAGTGTATGTATGTGTATAGGTGCAGGGTAGAGTGTATGTATGTGTATAGGTGCAGGCGAGAGTGTATGTATGTGTATAGGTGCAGGGTAGAGTGTATGTATGTGTATATGTGCAGGGGAGAGTGTATGTATGTATATGGGTGCAGGGTAGAATGTATGTATGTGTATAGATGCAGGGGAGAGTGTATGTATGTGTATAGGTGCAGGGTAGAGTGTATGTATGTGTATAGGTGCAGGGTAGAGTGTATGTATGTGTATAGGTGCAGGTTAGAGTCTATGTATGTGTATATGTGCAGGTTAGAGTATATGTATGTGTATAGGTGCAGGCGAGAGTGTATGTATGTGTATAGGTGCAGGGTAGAGTGTATGTATGTGTATAGGTGCAGGGTAGAGTGTATGTATGTGTATAGGTGCAGGGGAGAGTGTATGTGTATAGGTGCAGGGGAGAGTGTATGTATGTGTATAGGTGCAGGCGAGAGTGTATGTATGTGTATAGGTGCAGGGTAGAGTGTATGTATGTGTATAGGTGCAGGTTAGAGTCTATGTATGTGTATATGTGCAGCTTAGAGTATATGTATGTGTATAGGTGCAGGCGAGAGTGTATGTATGTGTATAGGTGCAGGGTAGAGTGTATGTATGTGTATAGGTGCAGGGTAGAGTGTATGTATGTGTATAGGTGCAGGGGAGAGTGTATGTGTATAGGTGCAGGGGAGAGTGTATGTATGTGTATAGGTGCAGGGGAGAGTGTATGTATGTGTATAGGTGCAGGGGAGAGTGTATGTATGTGTATAGGTGCAGGGTAGAGTGTATGTATGTGTATAGGTGCAGGGGAGAGTGTATGTATGTGTATAGGTGCAGGGTAGAGTGTATGTATGTGTATAGGTGCAGGGTAGAGTGTATGTATGTGTATAGGTGCAGGGTAGAGTGTATGTATGTGTATAGGTGCAGGGTAGAGTGTATGTATGTGTATAGGTGCAGGGGAGAGTGTATGTATGTGTATAGGTGCAGGGGAGAGTGTATGTATGTGTATAGATGCAGGGGAGAGTGTATGTATGTGTATAGGTGCAGGGGAGAGTGTATGTATGTGTATAGGTGCAGGGGAGAGTGTATGTATGTGTATAGGTGCAGGGTAGAGTGTATGTATGTGTATATGTGCAGGGGAGAGTGTATGTATGTGTATAGGTGCAGGGTAGAGTGTATGTATGTGTATAGATGCAGGGTAGAGTGTATGTATGTGTATAGGTGCAGGGTAGAGTGTATGTATGTGTATAGGTGCAGGGGAGAGTGTATGTATGTGTATAGGTGCAGGGGAGAGTGTATGTATGTGTATAGATGCAGGGTAGAGTGTATGTATGTGTATATGTGCAGGGTAGAGTGTATGTATGTGTATAGGTGCAGGGTAGAGTGTATGTATGTGTATATGTGCAGGGTAGAGTGTATGTATGTGTATAGGTGCAGGAGAGAGTGTATGTATGTGTATAGGTGCAGGGTAGAGTGTATGTATGTGTATAGGTGCAGGGGAGAGTGTATGTATGTGTATAGGTGCAGGGGAGAGTGTATGTATGTGTATAGGTGCAGGGGAGAGTGTATGTATGTGTATAGGTGCAGGGTAGAGTGTATGTATGTGTATAGGTGCAGGGGAGAGTGTATGTATGTGTATAGGTGCAGGGTAGAGTGTATGTATGTGTATATGTGCAGGGGAGAGTGTATGTATGTGTATAGGTGCAGGGTAGAGTGTATGTATGTGTATAGGTGCAGGGTAGAGTGTATGTATGTGTATAGATGCAGGGTAGAGTGTATGTATGTGTATAGGTGCAGGGTAGAGTGTATGTATGTGTATAGGTGCAGGGGAGAGTGTATGTATGTGTATAGGTGCAGGGTAGAGTGTATGTATGTGTATAGATGCAGGGTAGAGTGTATGTATGTGTATAGGTGCAGGGTAGAGTGTATGTATGTGTATAGGTGCAGGGTAGAGTGTATGTATGTGTATATGTGCAGGGGAGAGTGTATGTATGTGTATAGGTGCAGGGTAGAGTGTATGTATGTGTATAGGTGCAGGGTAGAGTGTATGTATGTGTATAGGTGCAGGGGAGAGTGCATGTATGTGTATAGGTGCAGGGTAGAGTGTATGTATGTGTATAGGTGCAGGGGAGAGTGCATGTATGTGTATAGGTGCAGGGGAGAGTGTATGTATGTGTATAGGTGCAGGGTAGAGTGTATGTATGTGTATATGTGCAGGGGAGAGTGTATGTATGTGTATAGGTGCAGGGTAGAGTGTATGTATGTGTATATGTGCAGGGGAGAGTGTATGTATGTGTATAGGTGCAGGGTAGAGTGTATGTATGTGTATAGGTGCAGGGTAGAGTGTATGTATGTGTATAGGTGCAGGGGAGAGTGCATGTATGTGTATAGGTGCAGGGTAGAGTGTATGTATGTGTATAGGTGCAGGGGAGAGTGCATGTATGTGTATAGGTGCAGGGGAGAGTGTATGTATGTGTATAGGTGCAGGGTAGAGTGTATGTATGTGTATATGTGCAGGGTAGAGTGTATGTATGTGTATAGGTGCAGGGTAGAGTGTATGTATGTGTATAGGTGCAGGGGAGAGTGCATGTATGTGTATAGGTGCAGGGTAGAGTGTATGTATGTGTATAGGTGCAGGGGAGAGTGTATGTATGTGTATAGGTGCAGGGGAGAGTGTATGTATGTGTATATGTGCAGGGTAGAGTGTATGTATGTGTATAGGTGCAGGGGAGAGTGTATGTATGTGTATAGGTGCAGGGGAGAGTGTATGTATGTGTATATGTGCAGGGTAGAGTGTATGTATGTGTATAGGTGCAGGGGAGAGTGTATGTATGTGTATAGGTGCAGGGGAGAGTGTATGTATGTGTATAGGTGCAGGGTAGAGTGTATGTATGTGTATAGGTGCAGGGGAGAGTGTATGTATGTGTATATGTGCAGGGGAGAGTGTATGTATGTGTATAGGTGCAGGGTAGAGGGTATGTATGTGTATAGGTGCAGGGTAGAGTGTATGTAAGTGTATAGGTGCAGGGTAGAGTGTATGTAAGTGTATATGTGCAGGGTAGAGTCTATGTATGTGTAAATATGCAGGGTAGAGTGTATGTATGTGTATAGGTGCAGGGTAGAGTGTATGTAAGTGTATAGGTGCAGGGTAGAGTGTATGTATGTGTATAGGTGCAGGGTAGAGTGTATGTATGTGTATAGGTGCAGGGTAGAGTGTATGTATGTGTATATGTGCAGGGTAGAGTGTATGTATGTGTATATGTGCAGGGTAGAGTCTATGTATGTGTAAATATGCAGGGTAGAGTGTATGTATGTGTATAGGTGCAGGGTAGAGTGTATGTAAGTGTATAGGTGCAGGGTAGAGTGTATGTATGTGTATAGGTGCAGGGTAGAGTGTATGTATGTGTATAGGTGCAGGGGAGAGTGTATGTATGTGTATATGTGCAGGGTAGAGTGTATGTATGTGTATAGGTGCAGGGGAGAGTGTATGTATGTGTATAGGTGCAGGGTAGAGTGTATGTATGTGTATAGGTGCAGGGGAGAGTGTATGTATGTGTATATGTGCAGGGTAGAGTGTATGTATGTGTATAGGTGCAGGGGAGAGTGTATGTATGTGTATAGGTGCAGGGGAGAGTGTATGTATGTGTATATGTGCAGGGGAGAGTGTATGTATGTGTATAGGTGCAGGGGAGAGTGTATGTATGTGTATAGGTGCAGGGGAGAGTGTATGTATGTGTATAGGTGCAGGGGAGAGTGTATGTATGTGTATAGGTGCAGGGGAGAGTGTATGTATGTGTATAGGTGCAGGAGAGAGTGTATGTATGTGTATAGGTGCAGGGGAGTGTGTATGTATGTGTATAGGTGCAGAGTAGAGTGTATGTATGTGTATATGTGCAGGGGAGAGTGTATGTATGTGTATAGGTGCAGGGGAGAGTGTATGTATGTGTATAGGTGCAGGGTTGAGTGTATGTATGTGTATAGGTGCAGGAGAGAGTGTATGTATGTGTATAGGTGCAGGGTAGAGTGTATGTATGTGTATAGGTGCAGGGTAGAGTGTATGTATGTGTATAGGTGCAGGGGAGAGTGTATGTATGTGTATATGTGCAGGGGAGAGTGTATGTATGTGTATAGGTGCAGGGTAGAGTGTATGTATGTGTATAGGTGCAGGGTAGAGTGTATGTATGTGTATAGGTGCAGGTGAGTGTGTATGTATGTGTATATGTGCAGGAGAGAGTGTATATATGTGTATAGGTGCAGGGTAGAGTGTATGTATGTGTATAGGTGCAGGGTAGAGTGTATGTATGTGTATAGGTGCAGGGTAGAGTGTATGTATGTGTATAGGTGCAGGAGAGAGTGTATGTATGTGTATAGGTGCAGGGTAGAGTGTATGTATGTGTATAGGTGCAGGGGAGAGTGTATGTATGTGTATAGGTGCAGGGGAGAGTGTATGTATGTGTATAGGTGCAGGGGAGAGTGTATGTATGTGTATAGGTGCAGGGTAGAGTGTATGTATGTGTATAGGTACAGGGTAGAGTGTATGTATGTGTATAGGTGCAGGGTAGAGTGTATGTATGTGTATAGGTGCAGGGGAGAGTGTATGTATGTGTATAGGTGCAGGGTAGAGTGTATGTATGTGTATAGGTACAGGGTAGAGTGTATGTATGTGTATAGGTGCAGGGTAGAGTGTATGTATGTGTATAGGTGCAGGGTTGAGTGTATGTATGTGTATAGGTGCAGGGTAGAGTGTATGTATGTGTATAGGTGCAGGTGAGTGTGTATGTATGTGTATATGTGCAGGGTAGAGTGTATGTATGTGTATAGGTGCAGGGGAGAGTGTATGTATGTGTATAGGTGCAGGGGAGAGTGTATATATGTGTATAGGTGCAGGGTAGAGTGTATGTATGTGTATAGGTGCAGGGTAGAGTGTATGTATGTGTATAGATGCACAGGAGAGTGTATGTATGTGTATAGGTGCAGGGTAGAGTGTATGTATGTGTATAGGTGCAGGGGAGAGTGTATGTATGTGTATATGTGCAGGGTAGAGTGTATGTATGTGTATAGGTGCATGGGAGAGTGTATGTAGGTGTATATGTGCAGGGGAGAGTGTATGTATATGTATAGGTGCAGGGTAGAGTGTATGTATGTATATATGTGCAGGGTAGAGTGTATGTATGTGTATATGTGCAGGGTAGAGTGTATGTATGTGTATATGTGCATGGGAGAGTGTATGTATGTGTATAGGTGCAGGGGAGAGTCTATGTATGTGTATAGGTGCAGGGGAGAGTCTATGTATGTGTATAGGTGCAGAGTATAGTGTATGTATGTGTATAGGTGCAGGGTAGAGTGTATGTATGTGTATATGTGCAGGGGAGAGTGTATGTATGTGTATATGTGCAGGGGAGAGTGTATGTATGTGTATAGGTGCAGGGTAGAGTGTATGTATGTGTATATGTGCATGGGAGAGTGTATGTATGTGTATAGGTGCAGGGTAGAGTGTATCTATGTGTATAGGTGCAGGGTAGAGTGTATGTATATGTATAGGTGCAGGGTAGAGTGTATGTATGTGTATAGGTGCAGGGTAGTGTGTATGTATGTGTATAGGTGCAGGGTAGAGTGTATGTATGTGTATAGGTGCAGGGGAGAGTGTATGTATGTGTATAGGTGCAGGGTAGAGTGTATGTATATGTATAGGTGCAGGGTAGAGTGTATGTATGTGTATAGGTGCAGGGTAGTGTGTATGTATGTGTATAGGTGCAGGGGAGAGTGTATGTATGTGTATAGGTGCAGGGGAGAGTGTATGTATGTGTATAGGTGCAGGGTAGAGTGTATGTATATGTATAGGTGCAGGGTAGAGTGTATGTATGTGTATAGGTGCAGGGTAGTGTGTATGTATGTGTATAGGTGCAGGGTAGAGTGTATGTATGTGTATATGTGCATGGGAGAGTGTATGTATGTGTATAGGTGCAGGGTAGAGTGTATGTATGTGTATAGGTGCAGGGTAGAGTGTATCTATGTGTATAGGTGCAGGGTAGAGTGTATGTATATGTATAGGTGCAGGGTAGAGTGTATGTATGTGTATAGGTGCAGGGTAGAGTGTATGTATGTGTATAGGTGCAGGGTAGAGTGTATCTATGTGTATAGGTGCAGGGGAGAGTGTATGTATGTGTATATGTGCAGGGTAGAGTGTATGTATGTGTATATGTGCATGGGAGAGTGTATGCATGTTTATAGGTGCAGGGGAGAGTGTATGTATGTGTATAGGTGCAGGGGAGAGTGTATGTATGTGTATAGGTGCAGGGGAGAGTGTATGTATGTGTATAGGTGCAGAGGAGAGTGTATGTATGTGTATAGGTGCAGGGGAGAGTGTATGTATGTGTATAGGTGCAGGGGAGCGTGTATGTATGTGTATAGGTGCAGGGGAGTGTGTATGTATGTGTATATGTGCAGGGTAGAGTGTATGTATATGTATAGGTGCAGGGTAGAGTGTATGTATGTGTATAGGTGCAGGGTAGAGTGTATGTATGTGTATAGGTGCAGGGTTGAGTGTATGTATGTGTATAGGTGCAGGGTAGAGTGTATGTATGTGTATAGGTGTAGGGTAGAGTGTATGTATGTGTATAGGTGCAGGGGAGAGTGTATGTATGTGTATAGGTGCAGGGGAGAGTGTATGTATGTGTATAGGTGCAGGGGAGAGTGTATGTATGTGTATAGGTGCAGGGGAGAGTGTATGTATGTGTATAGGTGCAGGGTTGAGTGTATGTATGTGTATAGGTGCAGGGTAGAGTGTATGTATGTGTATAGGTGCAGGGTAGAGTGTATGTATGTGTATAGGTGCAGGGTAGAGTGTATGTATGTGTATAGGTGCAGGGTAGAGTGTATGTATGTGTATAGGTGCAGGGTAGAGTGTATGTATGTGTATAGGTGCAGGGTTGAGTGTATGTATGTGTATAGGTGCAGGGTAGAGTGTATGTATGTGTATAGGTGCAGGTGAGTGTGTATGTATGTGTATATGTGCAGGGTAGAGTGTATGTATGTGTATAGGTGCAGGGTTGAGTGTATGTATGTGTATAGGTGCAGGGTAGAGTGTATGTATGTGTATAGGTGCAGGTGAGTGTGTATGTATGTGTATATGTGCAGGGGAGAGTGTATGTATGTGTATAGGTGCAGGGGAGAGTGTATGTATGTGTATAGGTGCAGGGGAGAGTGTATATATGTGTATAGGTGCAGGGTAGAGTGTATGTATGTGTATAGGTGCAGGGTAGAGTGTATGTATGTGTATAGGTGCAGGGGAGAGTGTATGTATGTGTATAGGTGCAGGGGAGAGTGTATGTATGTGTATAGGTGCAGGGTAGAGTGTATGTATGTGTATAGATGCAGGGGAGAGTGTATGTATGTGTATAGGTGCAGGGTAGAGTGTATGTATGTGTATAGGTGCAGGGGAGAGTGTATGTATGTGTATATGTGCAGGGTAGAGTGTATGTATGTGTATAGGTGCATGGGAGAGTGTATGTAGGTGTATATGTGCAGGGGAGAGTGTATGTATATGTATAGGTGCAGGGTAGAGTGTATGTATGTATATATGTGCAGGGTAGAGTGTATGTATGTGTATATGTGCAGGGTAGAGTGTATGTATGTGTATATGTGCATGGGAGAGTGTATGTATGTGTATAGGTGCAGGGGAGAGTCTATGTATGTGTATAGGTGCAGAGTATAGTGTATGTATGTGTATAGGTGCAGGGTAGAGTGTATGTATGTGTATAGGTGCAGGGGAGAGTGTATGTATGTGTATAGGTGCAGGGTAGAGTGTATGTATGTGTATAGGTGCAGGGTAGAGTGTATGTATGTGTATAGGTGCAGGGTAGAGTGTATGTATGTGTATAGGTGCAGGGGAGAGTGTTGTATGTGTATATGTGCATGGGAGAGTGTATGTATGTGTATAGGTGCAGGGTAGAGTGTATCTATGTGTATAGGTGCAGGGTAGAGTGTATGTATGTGTATAGGTGCAGGGTAGAGTGTATGTATGTGTATAAGTGCAGGGTAGAGTGTATGCATGTTTATAGGTGCAGGGGAGAGTGTATGTATGTGTATAGGTGCAGGGGAGAGTGTATGTATGTGTATAGGTGCAGGGGAGAGTGTATGTAAGTGTATATGTGCAGGGGAGAGTGTATGTATGTGTATAGGTGCAGGGGAGAGTGTATGTAAGTGTATAGATGTAGGGTAGAGTGTATGTAAGTGTATAGGTGCAGGGGAGAGTGTATGTATGTGTATAGGTGCAGGGTAGAGTGTATCTATGTGTATATGTGCAGGGTAGAGTGTATGTATGTGTATATGTGCAGGGGAGAGTGTATGTATGTGTATAGGTGCAGGGGAGAGTGTATGTATGTGTATAGGTGCAGGGGAGAGTGTATGTATGTGTATAGGTGCAGGGGAGTGTGTATGTATGTGTATAGGTGCAGAGTAGAGTGTATGTATGTGTATATGTGCAGGGGAGAGTGTATGTATGTGTATAGGTGCAGGGGAGAGTGTATGTATGTGTATAGGTGCAGGGAAGAGTGTATGTATGTGTATAGGTGCAGGGGAGAGTGTATGTAAGTGTATAGGTGCAGGGTAGAGTGTATGTATGTGTATAGGTGCAGGGTAGAGTGTATGTATGTGTATAGGTGCAGGGTAGAGTGTATGTATGTGTATAGGTGCAGGGTAGAGTGTATGTATGTGTATATGTGCAGGGTAGAGTGTATGTATGTGTATAGGTGCAGGGGAGAGTGTATGTATGTGTATAGGTGCAGGGTAGAGTGTATGTAAGTGTATAGGTGCAGGGTAGAGTGTATGTATGTGTATAGGTGCAGGGGAGAGTGTATGTATGTGTATATGTGCAGGGTAGAGTGTATGTATGTGTATAGGTGCAGGGGAGAGTGTATGTATGTGTATAGGTGCAGGGTAGAGTGTATGTATGTGTATAGGTGCAGGGTAGAGTGTATGTAAGTGTATAGGTGCAGGGTAGAGTGTATGTATGTGTATAGGTGCAGGGTAGAGTGTATGTATGTGTATAGGTGCAGGGGAGAGTGTATGTATGTGTATATGTGCAGGGTAGAGTGTATGTATGTGTATAGGTGCAGGGGAGAGTGTATGTATGTGTATAGGTGCAGGGTAGAGTGTATGTATGTGTATAGGTGCAGGGGAGAGTGTATGTATGTGTATATGTGCAGGGTAGAGTGTATGTATGTGTATAGGTGCAGGGGAGAGTGTATGTATGTGTATAGGTGCAGGGGAGAGTGTATGTATGTGTATATGTGCAGGGGAGAGTGTATGTATGTGTATAGGTGCAGGGGAGAGTGTATGTATGTGTATAGGTGCAGGGGAGAGTGTATGTATGTGTATAGGTGCAGGGGAGAGTGTATGTATGTGTATAGGTGCAGGGGAGAGTGTATGTATGTGTATAGGTGCAGGAGAGAGTGTATGTATGTGTATAGGTGCAGGGGAGTGTGTATGTATGTGTATAGGTGCAGAGTAGAGTGTATGTATGTGTATATGTGCAGGGGAGAGTGTATGTATGTGTATAGGTGCAGGGGAGAGTGTATGTATGTGTATAGGTGCAGGGTTGAGTGTATGTATGTGTATAGGTGCAGGAGAGAGTGTATGTATGTGTATAGGTGCAGGGTAGAGTGTATGTATGTGTATAGGTGCAGGGTAGAGTGTATGTATGTGTATAGGTGCAGGGGAGAGTGTATGTATGTGTATATGTGCAGGGGAGAGTGTATGTATGTGTATAGGTGCAGGGTAGAGTGTATGTATGTGTATAGGTGCAGGGTAGAGTGTATGTATGTGTATAGGTGCAGGTGAGTGTGTATGTATGTGTATATGTGCAGGAGAGAGTGTATATATGTGTATAGGTGCAGGGTAGAGTGTATGTATGTGTATAGGTGCAGGGTAGAGTGTATGTATGTGTATAGGTGCAGGGTAGAGTGTATGTATGTGTATAGGTGCAGGAGAGAGTGTATGTATGTGTATAGGTGCAGGGTAGAGTGTATGTATGTGTATAGGTGCAGGGGAGAGTGTATGTATGTGTATAGGTGCAGGGGAGAGTGTATGTATGTGTATAGGTGCAGGGGAGAGTGTATGTATGTGTATAGGTGCAGGGTAGAGTGTATGTATGTGTATAGGTGCAGGTGAGTGTGTATGTATGTGTATATGTGCAGGAGAGAGTGTATATATGTGTATAGGTGCAGGGTAGAGTGTATGTATGTGTATAGGTGCAGGGTAGAGTGTATGTATGTGTATAGGTGCAGGGTAGAGTGTATGTATGTGTATAGGTGCAGGAGAGAGTGTATGTATGTGTATAGGTGCAGGGTAGAGTGTATGTATGTGTATAGGTGCAGGGTAGAGTGTATGTATGTGTATAGGTGCAGGGGAGAGTGTATGTATGTGTATAGGTGCAGGGGAGAGTGTATGTATGTGTATAGGTGCAGGGTAGAGTGTATGTATGTGTATAGGTGCAGGGTAGAGTGTATGTATGTGTATAGGTGCAGGGGAGAGTGTATGTATGTGTATAGGTGCAGGGTAGAGTGTATGTATGTGTATAGGTACAGGGTAGAGTGTATGTATGTGTATAGGTGCAGGGTAGAGTGTATGTATGTGTATAGGTGCAGGGTTGAGTGTATGTATGTGTATAGGTGCAGGGTAGAGTGTATGTATGTGTATAGGTGCAGGTGAGTGTGTATGTATGTGTATATGTGCAGGGGAGAGTGTATGTATGTGTATAGGTGCAGGGGAGAGTGTATGTATGTGTATAGGTGCAGGGGAGAGTGTATATATGTGTATAGGTGCAGGGTAGAGTGTATGTATGTGTATAGGTGCAGGGTAGAGTGTATGTATGTGTATAGATGCACAGGAGAGTGTATGTATGTGTATAGGTGCAGGGTAGAGTGTATGTATGTGTATAGGTGCAGGGGAGAGTGTATGTATGTGTATATGTGCAGGGTAGAGTGTATGTATGTGTATAGGTGCATGGGAGAGTGTATGTAGGTGTATATGTGCAGGGGAGAGTGTATGTATATGTATAGGTGCAGGGTAGAGTGTATGTATGTATATATGTGCAGGGTAGAGTGTATGTATGTGTATATGTGCAGGGTAGAGTGTATGTATGTGTATATGTGCATGGGAGAGTGTATGTATGTGTATAGGTGCAGGGGAGAGTCTATGTATGTGTATAGGTGCAGGGGAGAGTCTATGTATGTGTATAGGTGCAGAGTATAGTGTATGTATGTGTATAGGTGCAGGGTAGAGTGTATGTATGTGTATATGTGCAGGGGAGAGTGTATGTATGTGTATATGTGCAGGGGAGAGTGTATGTATGTGTATAGGTGCAGGGTAGAGTGTATGTATGTGTATAGGTGCAGGGTAGAGTGTATGTATGTGTATATGTGCATGGGAGAGTGTATGTATGTGTATAGGTGCAGGGTAGAGTGTATCTATGTGTATAGGTGCAGGGTAGAGTGTATGTATATGTATAGGTGCAGGGTAGAGTGTATGTATGTGTATAGGTGCAGGGTAGTGTGTATGTATGTGTATAGGTGCAGGGTAGAGTGTATGTATGTGTATATGTGCATGGGAGAGTGTATGTATGTGTATAGGTGCAGGGTAGAGTGTATCTATGTGTATAGGTGCAGGGTAGAGTGTATGTATATGTATAGGTGCAGGGTAGAGTGTATGTATGTGTATAGGTGCAGGGTAGAGTGTATGTATATGTATAGGTGCAGGGTAGAGTGTATGTATGTGTATAGGTGCAGGGTAGTGTGTATGTATGTGTATAGGTGCAGGGTAGAGTGTATGTATGTGTATATGTGCATGGGAGAGTGTATGTATGTGTATAGGTGCAGGGTAGAGTGTATGTATGTGTATAGGTGCAGGGTAGAGTGTATCTATGTGTATAGGTGCAGGGTAGAGTGTATGTATATGTATAGGTGCAGGGTAGAGTGTATGTATGTGTATAGGTGCAGGGTAGAGTGTATGTATGTGTATAGGTGCAGGGTAGAGTGTATCTATGTGTATAGGTGCAGGGGAGAGTGTATGTATGTGTATATGTGCAGGGTAGAGTGTATGTATGTGTATATGTGCATGGGAGAGTGTATGCATGTTTATAGGTGCAGGGGAGAGTGTATGTATGTGTATAGGTGCAGGGGAGAGTGTATGTATGTGTATAGGTGCAGGGGAGAGTGTATGTATGTGTATAGGTGCAGAGGAGAGTGTATGTATGTGTATAGGTGCAGGGGAGAGTGTATGTATGTGTATAGGTGCAGGGGAGCGTGTATGTATGTGTATAGGTGCAGGGGAGTGTGTATGTATGTGTATATGTGCAGGGTAGAGTGTATGTATATGTATAGGTGCAGGGTAGAGTGTATGTATGTGTATAGGTGCAGGGTAGAGTGTATGTATGTGTATAGGTGCAGGGTTGAGTGTATGTATGTGTATAGGTGCAGGGTAGAGTGTATGTATGTGTATAGGTGTAGGGTAGAGTGTATGTATGTGTATAGGTGCAGGGGAGAGTGTATGTATGTGTATAGGTGCAGGGGAGAGTGTATGTATGTGTATAGGTGCAGGGGAGAGTGTATGTATGTGTATAGGTGCAGGGGAGAGTGTATGTATGTGTATAGGTGCAGGGTTGAGTGTATGTATGTGTATAGGTGCAGGGTAGAGTGTATGTATGTGTATAGGTGCAGGGTAGAGTGTATGTATGTGTATAGGTGCAGGGTAGAGTGTATGTATGTGTATAGGTGCAGGGTAGAGTGTATGTATGTGTATAGGTGCAGGGTAGAGTGTATGTATGTGTATAGGTGCAGGGTTGAGTGTATGTATGTGTATAGGTGCAGGGTAGAGTGTATGTATGTGTATAGGTGCAGGTGAGTGTGTATGTATGTGTATATGTGCAGGGTAGAGTGTATGTATGTGTATAGGTGCAGGGTTGAGTGTATGTATGTGTATAGGTGCAGGGTAGAGTGTATGTATGTGTATAGGTGCAGGTGAGTGTGTATGTATGTGTATATGTGCAGGGGAGAGTGTATGTATGTGTATAGGTGCAGGGGAGAGTGTATGTATGTGTATAGGTGCAGGGGAGAGTGTATATATGTGTATAGGTGCAGGGTAGAGTGTATGTATGTGTATAGGTGCAGGGTAGAGTGTATGTATGTGTATAGGTGCAGGGGAGAGTGTATGTATGTGTATAGGTGCAGGGGAGAGTGTATGTATGTGTATAGGTGCAGGGTAGAGTGTATGTATGTGTATAGATGCAGGGGAGAGTGTATGTATGTGTATAGGTGCAGGGTAGAGTGTATGTATGTGTATAGGTGCAGGGGAGAGTGTATGTATGTGTATATGTGCAGGGTAGAGTGTATGTATGTGTATAGGTGCATGGGAGAGTGTATGTAGGTGTATATGTGCAGGGGAGAGTGTATGTATATGTATAGGTGCAGGGTAGAGTGTATGTATGTATATATGTGCAGGGTAGAGTGTATGTATGTGTATATGTGCAGGGTAGAGTGTATGTATGTGTATATGTGCATGGGAGAGTGTATGTATGTGTATAGGTGCAGGGGAGAGTCTATGTATGTGTATAGGTGCAGAGTATAGTGTATGTATGTGTATAGGTGCAGGGTAGAGTGTATGTATGTGTATAGGTGCAGGGGAGAGTGTATGTATGTGTATAGGTGCAGGGTAGAGTGTATGTATGTGTATAGGTGCAGGGTAGAGTGTATGTATGTGTATAGGTGCAGGGTAGAGTGTATGTATGTGTATAGGTGCAGGGGAGAGTGTTGTATGTGTATATGTGCATGGGAGAGTGTATGTATGTGTATAGGTGCAGGGTAGAGTGTATCTATGTGTATAGGTGCAGGGTAGAGTGTATGTATGTGTATAGGTGCAGGGTAGAGTGTATGTATGTGTATAAGTGCAGGGAAGAGTGTATGCATGTTTATAGGTGCAGGGGAGAGTGTATGTATGTGTATAGGTGCAGGGGAGAGTGTATGTATGTGTATAGGTGCAGGGGAGAGTGTATGTAAGTGTATATGTGCAGGGGAGAGTGTATGTATGTGTATAGGTGCAGGGGAGAGTGTATGTAAGTGTATAGATGTAGGGTAGAGTGTATGTATGTGTATATGTGCAGGGGAGAGTGTATGTATGTGTATAGGTGCAGGGGAGAGTGTATGTATGTGTATAGGTGCAGGGAAGAGTGTATGTATGTGTATAGGTGCAGGGGAGAGTGTATGTAAGTGTATAGGTGCAGGGGAGAGTGTATGTATGTGTATAGGTGCAGGGTAGAGTGTATCTATGTGTATATGTGCAGGGTAGAGTGTATGTATGTGTATATGTGCAGGGGAGAGTGTATGTATGTGTATAGGTGCAGGGGAGAGTGTATGTATGTGTATAGGTGCAGGGGAGAGTGTATGTATGTGTATAGGTGCAGGGTAGAGTGTATGTATGTGTATAGGTGCAGGGGAGAGTGTATGTATGTGTATATGTGCAGGGTAGAGTGTATGTATGTGCATAGGTGCAGGGTAGAGTGTATGTATGTGTATATATGCAGGGGAGAGTGTATGTATGGGTATATGGGCAGGGGAGAGTGTATGTATGTGTATAGGTGCAGGGTAGAGTGTATGTATGTGTATAGGTGCAGTGTAGAGTGTATGTATGTGTATAGGTGCAGGCGAGGGTGTATGTATGTGTATAGGTGCAGGGGAGAGTGTATGTATGTGTATAGGTGCAGGGGAGAGTGTATGTATGTGTATAGATGCAGGGTAGAGTGTATGTATGTGTATAGGTGCAGGGGATAGTGTATGTATGTGTATAGGTGCAGGGTAGAGTGTATGTATGTGTATAGGTGCAGAGTAGAGTGTATGTATGTGTATATGTGCAGGGGAGAGTGTATGTATGTGTATATGTGCAGGGGAGAGTGTATGTATGTGTATAGGTGCAGGGGAGAGTGTATGTATGTGTATAGGTGCAGGGGAGAGTGTATGTATGTGTATAGGTGCAGGGTAGAGTGTATGTATGTGTATATGTGCAGGGTAGTGTGTATGTATGTGTATAGATGCAGGGGAGAGTGTATGTATGTGTATAGCTGCAGGGTAGAGTGTATGTATGTGTATAGGTGCAGGGGAGAGTGTATGTATGTGTATAGCTGCAGGGTAGAGTGTATGTATGTGTATATGTGCAGGGTAGTGTGTATGTATGTGTATAGATGCAGGGGAGAGTGTATGTATGTGTATAGGTGCAGGGGAGAGTGTATGTATGTATATAGGTGCAGGGGAGAGTGTATGTATGTGTATAGCTGCAGGGTAGAGTGTATGTATGTGTATAGGTGCAGGGGAGAGTGTATGTATGTATATAGGTGCAGGGGAGAGTGTATGTATGTGTATAGCTGCAGGGTAGAGTGTATGTATGTGTATAGCTGCAGGGTAGAGTGTATGTATGTGTATATGTGCAGGGTAGTGTGTATGTATGTGTATAGATGCAGGGGAGAGTGTATGTATGTGTATAGGTGCAGGGGAGAGTGTATGTATGTATATAGGTGCAGGGGAGAGTGTATGTATGTGTATAGCTGCAGGGTAGAGTGTATGTATGTGTATATGTGCAGGGTAGTGTGTATGTATGTGTATAGATGCAGGGGAGAGTGTATGTAAGTGTATAGGTGCAGGGTAGAGTGTATGTATGTGTATAGGTGCAGGGTAGAGTGTATGTATGTGTATATGTGCAGGGGTGAGTGTATGTATGTGTATAGGTGCAGAGGAGAGTGTATGTATGTGTATAGGTGCAGGGTAGAGTGTATGTAAGTGTATAGGTGCAGGGTAGAGTGTATGTATGTGTATAGGTGCAGGAGAGAGTGTATGTATGTGTATAGGTGCAGGGGAGAGTGTATGTATGTGTATATGTGCAGGGGAGAGTGTATGTATGTGTATATGTGCAGGGGAGAGTGTATGTATGTGTATATGTGCAGGGGAGAGTGTATGTATGTGTATAGGTGCAGGGTAGAGTGTATGTATATGTATAGGTGCAGGGTAGAGTGTATGTAAGTGTATAGGTGCAGGGTAGAGTGTATGTATGTGTATAGGTGCAGGGGAGAGTGTATGTAAGTGTATAGGTGCAGGGTAGAGTGTATGTATGTGTATAGGTGCAGGGGAGAGTGTATGTATGTGTATAGGTGCAGGGTAGAGTGTATGTATGTGTATAGGTGCAGGGGAGAGTGTATGTATGTGTATAGGTGCAGGGTAGAGTGTATGTAAGTGTATAGGTGCAGGGTAGAGTGTATGTATGTGTATAGGTGCAGGGGAGAGTGTATGTAAGTGTATAGGTGCAGGGTAGAGTGTATGTATGTGTATAGGTGCAGGGGAGAGTGTATGTATGTGTATAGGTGCAGGGTAGA
The DNA here is from genome assembly GCA_964016885.1 of Eledone cirrhosa. Taxonomy (NCBI): domain Eukaryota; kingdom Metazoa; phylum Mollusca; class Cephalopoda; order Octopoda; family Eledonidae; genus Eledone; species Eledone cirrhosa. The sequence goes on from OZ024745.1 coordinate 13,455,848, forward strand.
GTGTATGTAAGTGTATAGGTGCAGGGTAGAGTGTATGTATGTGTATAGGTGCAGGGGAGAGTGTATGTATGTGTATAGGTGCAGGGTAGAGTGTATGTAAGTGTATAGGTGCAGGGTAGAGTGTATGTATGTGTATAGGTGCAGGGGAGAGTGTATGTATGTGTATAGGTGCAGGGTAGAGTGTATGTATGTGTATATGTGCAGGGTAGAGTGTATGTATGTGTATAGGTGCAGGGGAGAGTGTATGTATGTGTATATGTACAGGGGAGAGAGTATGTATGTGTATATGTGCAGGGGAGAGTGTATGTATGTGTATAGCTGCAGGGTAGAGTGTATGTATGTGTATATGTGCAGGGGAGAGTGTATGTATGTGTATATGTGCAGGGGAGAGTGTATGTATGTGTATAGGTGCAGGGTAGAGTGTATGTATGTGTATAGGTGCAGGGTAGAGTGTATGTAAGTGTATAGGTGCAGGGTAGAGTGTATATATGTGTATATGTGCAGGGGAGAGTGTATGTATGTGTATATGTGCAGGGTAGAGTGTATGTATGTGTATAGGTGCAGGGGAGAGTGTATGTATGTGTATATGTGCAGGGTAGTGTGTATGTAAGTGTATATGTGCAGGGGAGAGTGTATGTATGTGTATAGGTGCAGGGGAGAGTGTATGTATGTGTATATGTGCAGGGGAGAGTGTATGTATGTGTATAGGTGCAGGGTAGAGTGTATGTATGTGTATAGGTGCAGGGGAGAGTGTATGTATGTGTATAGGTGCAGGGGAGAGTGTATGTATGTGTATATGTGCAGGGGAGAGTGTATGTATGTGTATAGGTGCAGGGTAGAGTGTATGTATGTGTATAGGTGCAGGGTAGAGTGTATGTATGTGTATATGTTCAGGGGAGAGTGTATGTATGTGTATAGGTGCAGGGGAGAGTGTATGTATGTGTATATGTGCAGGGGAGAGTTTATGTATGTGTATAGGTGCAGGGTAGAGTGTATGTATGTGTATAGGTGCAGGGGAGAGTGTATGTATGGGTATATGGGCAGGGGAGAGTGTATGTATGTGTATAGGTGCAGGGTAGAGTGTATGTATGTGTATAGGTGCAGTGTAGAGTGTATGTATGTGTATAGGTGCAGGCGAGGGTGTATGTATGTGTATAGGTGCAGGGGAGAGTGTATGTATGTGTATAGGTGCAGGGGAGAGTGTATGTATGTGTATAGATGCAGGGTAGAGTGTATGTATGTGTATAGGTGCAGGGGAGAGTGTATGTATGTGTATATGTGCAGGGGAGAGTGTATGTATGTGTATATGTGCAGGGGAGAGTGTATGTATGTGTATAGGTGCAGGGGAGAGTGTATGTATGTATATAGCTGCAGGGTAGAGTGTATGTATGTGTATAGATGCAGGGGAGAGTGTATGTATGTGTATAGATGCAGGGGAGAGTGTATGTATGTGTATAGGTGCAGGGTAGAGTGTATGTAAGTGTATATGTGCAGGGTAGAGTGTATGTATGTGTATATGTGCAGGGGAGAGTGTATGTATGTGTATAGGTGCAGGGTAGAGTGTATGTATGTGTATAGGTGCAGGGGAGAGTGTATGTATGTGTATAGGTGCAGGGTAGAGTGTATGTATGTGTATATGTGCAGGGGAGAGTGTATGTATGTGTAAATATGCAGGGTAGAGTGTATGTATGTGTATATGTGCAGGGGAGAGTGTATGTATGTGTAAATATGCAGGGGAGAGTGTATGTATGTGTATAGGTGCAGGGTAGAGTGTATGTAAGTGTATAGGTGCAGGGGAGAGTGTATGTATGTGTATAGGTGCAGGGTAGAGTGTATGTATGTGTATAGGTGCAGGGGAGAGTGTATGTATGTGTATAGGTGCAGGGTAGAGTGTATGTATGTGTATATGTGCAGGGGAGAGTGTATGTATGTGTATATGTGCAGGGGAGAGTGTATGTATGTGTATAGGTGCAGGGTAGAGTGTATGTATGTGTATAGGTGCAGGGTAGAGTGTATGTATGTGTATATGTGCAGGGGAGAGTGTATGTATGTGTATATGTGCAGGGGAGAGTGTATGTATGTGTATAGGTGCAGGGGAGAGTGTATGTATGTGTATATGTGCAGGGGAGAGTGTATGTATGTGTATAGGTGCAGGGTAGAGTGTATGTATGTGTATAGGTGCAGGGGAGAGTGTATGTATGTGTATAGGTGCAGGGTAGAGTGTATGTATGTGTATAGGTGCAGGGGAGAGTGTATGTATGTGTATAGGTGCAGGGTAGAGTGTATGTATGTGTATAGGTGCAGGGGAGAGTGTATGTATGTGTATATGTGCAGGGTAGAGTGTATGTATGTGTATAGGTGCAGGGTAGAGTGTATGTATGTGTATAGATGCAGGGGAGAGTGTATGTATGTGTATAGGTGCAGGGTAGAGTGTATGTATGTGTATGGGTGTAGGGTAGAGTGTATGTATGTGTATATGTGCAGGGGAGAGTGTATGTATGTGTATAGGTGCAGGGGAGAGTATATGTATGTGTATAGGTGCAGGGGAGAGTGTATGTATGTGTATAGGTGCAGGGGAGAGTGTATGTATGTGTATATGTGCAGGGGAGAGTGTATGTATGTGTATATGTGCAGGGTAGAGTGTATGTATGTGTATAGGTGCAGGGTAGAGTGTATGTATGTGTATATGTGTAGGGTAGAGTGTATGTATGTGTATAGGTGCAGGGTAGAGTGTATGTAAGTGTATAGGTGCAGGGTAGAGTGTATGTATGTGTATAGGTGCAGGGTAGAGTCTATGTATGTGTATAGGTGCAGGGGAGAGTGTATGTAAGTGTATATGTGCAGGGGAGAGTGTATGTATGTGTATACGTGCAGGGGAGAGTGTATGTAAGTGTATATGTATTTCATGTATTTGTATCAATTCTAAACACAATTAATTGCCAGCAAATTTCTCTAGTTTCAAATAAATTAAAAAAAAATCCTGGTATAGGTAATTAAGAGGTGTAGAACACGTGATTGTTAAATTGGAGATCCGTGAATAATTAAGAGAAAATAAGAGGAAACATCTGAGTTATTTAGTCGAACCAAGATCATTACTTTTCTAATAACATGTCTCATTTTGCAGGTCATTTCATATATTTTCTCAATTAGAATTTTATCGATTCTTTTATATTGTTTACTTTCTACCTCATGTCTGCCTGTCAGTATGTCTGTCTGTCTATCTGTCTGTCTGTCTTTGATAGTAGACGTCTTTCATATCGGCTCTTCGATTTGGAATTTTTACCTGGAATATTTGTGAGTGCATTATTTAAATTGTTTTTTTATTATTGACTCTAACCCCTAGTCTGGGACTGTAGACGTAGGGTAAATATATTTTCACCCCTTTTGGGGTGAAAAATATTTAATTAAAAAATGTTTATCGATATCGTTGAAAACGATATCTCCGTATTGGAAGCTAACGCCACGCCTACCAAAAAAATAAGCGAGAAAGAGGGAACAACAGTTCAAACTGTTGAACAGCCCCTCCTCTCCAATGAAAAAAAAAAGAATATTAATTCGAATGAAAACCTAAATTTTGAAGAAAAAAATAACACCACAAATAATGAAACCAACAACATTACAACAACAAGCAACAAAGACAACAAAATTTCTTTTGCCCAAACGGTCAGGAAAGCTATCGAATACAAGCCCATAGATATTACTAACGCTAAGCAAAACTTGCTAGATGCCAGAAAATACGTATCTTTTGGGGAGGATGGTTCTTTACGATCAACTCTCCAGAAGAAGTTCGCCAACAGGTATATAGGAATACCATAACCTTCAGAACGATATCCAACACAACTAGAAAGCCAGCTCAATTGACAGAAATCAAATTGAGCTGGTATTGAAAGACATTAAAGAAAACATACTTTTTATTGAAAGAGGAAAGCTGTATGCCAGCATTATGGTCCGAATGAAGGACGAAATGCTGACGCAAAAATGCTCGGTGGCACCTATAGTGTCACCACAATACACCTTCTTCCCCACGTATAAAGGAAGAAGAACTCAGAGACTAAGAATGTGGAGTCCAACGCCAGAAGTTAACATCTGGTCCGTCTTGACAGGATTTACGGACCTAGAAAAGGACATCCTTATATCAGCAGGGGAGTCCACCAGTGGACTGTTCGGGGGGAAAAGTCTGGAGGTTCTCTTACAGATGACACCTGAGAGAATCGCCGGAATACCCGAGCGAGTCCTACTGGGTGGGTGAACCTTCATAAATATTACGGTGGAAGGCAGGAGACCCTCATGTTACCACTGTGCTGGCAGAGGTCACCTGAGGACGGCCTGCCCTCTACTAACAACAAAAAACACCACAACAACAACAAAAACAACCAGCACCACCACCACAAAAACAACAAAATACACTACCATCACCACCACAACGACAACAAAAACCAACAACACCACCTCCACCACCACCACAACAACAACAACAACATCAACAACAGCTCAAGAAAACAACCCAAAACACGGTCCCACCCAGCCCCTCCCCACAGAACACAAATACAAAAACACACGCAGTTCATACACAACCCGGAGATATACCCCTCCCTTCCAATACGGAAGAGGAGCTCATATCGTCGGAAGATGAGGGGGCTCCCTTCCAAAAAGTGAAAAGAAAAAAACGTACACACACCACACAAACAAAAATAACCCCACCTGACAACACAACACAGACAACAAAACGCAAACTCACTCAAGAACAACAAGGAGGTGGGGTGGGGTTGTCGTTCTGCTGCAAAAACATCTGGGTCTCGCTACACAGACGGTACACTTGGACCCGGAGGGTCGACTCGTGGTTCTGGACCTTGGCAATGGTGAAGGCGAAGCTTTTATGCTTGTCGCCGTATACACCCCTTTTGGGGCAATGCGGTCGGACTTCTTCCATCGTCTGGAGACTTTTCTAGGGACGTCCCGCTCCTTGCTTTTAGTGGGGGACTGGAATGGTATCCTAGATGCACGTTGGGACTATGTAGGGGCATGTCCCGATAGAGGGGGGTGTAACAGCCTTAAGGGGTTAATCGGCCGATTTGACCTGGCCGATAGATACCGACTAGATTTTCCGACTGTGCCAACCTGGACTTGGTCAAATAACAGTGGTCAATCTAGATCGTACCTAGATAGGTTCTTAGTTAGAATTAAGGATAGGGACTTTTTAAGTTGTCCAGAAATGCTCATGGTGGGCTATTCAGACCACAAGTTAGTGACCTGCGTAGCCCACCTTGATAGAACGCATAGGCAGGGGCCCGGTTACTGGAAGCTCAACTTGTCCTTACCGGCAAGTAGAGCTTACAGGGACCGGATTAGAACCTTACTTAAGGAGCGGTTGACGGGCGCCATCGTCAACAGCAGGTGGTGGGGCTCTCTAAAAAGAGAGATTAGAGTAGTTTCAATAGGAGTTAGTAAGGAGTTAGCCTCAGATAGAAATAGGAAGGAAAGGGAGTTGGTAGTTAATGTTGAAGAGGCAATGAGAAGCGGCAACGTGGCCAGAGTGCAAGCGTCGAGAACGGTCTTGAAAGTTCTTCGACGCGAAACACGAAGGCTGCGTTGTCCGAAGCAAAATACGTGCTCTGGGAAACGAGGGGACCAAAGCTGTTAGCTGGGCCCGCGTGACAGAAGCGAAAAGTGGGATTAAATCCACTATCCGGTCTTTGCGAGACCAGGATGGACGGTTGATCCTTGAACCTAAGCAAATGTGCGAGGCCTTTCAAAGGCACTTTGACCGATTGTTCGGGAGGGGCGGGGGGCCGGTTGGGGATGTGGATTTCGGTCCATACCTCGACGGCCTGCCGCGTCTTTCGGACAAGGAGGCGAAGTCCTGCGACGGGCCGATCTCAGCTGTTGAAATAGGGGACGTGCTGAGCCTATGCGGCAAACGCAAATCTCCAGGGCTCGATGGTCTGCCCTACGAACTATATATTAATATGCCGGACTTGTTCCCCGATCTCCTCGAGGCGGTCTACTGCAACTGGCAACAGAACGGGAGAATTTCCTGTTCTGTGACCAAGGGCGTAGTCTCGCTAGTGAGGAAGGACAAGAACAAGGGGGATGACATTAGTAATTTTAGGCCCATAACTCTGCTAAATGCAGAGTTAAAAATTTTGGCCAAGGTGTTAGCGAAGAGGTTGGCGCTTGTCGTGGGGAGCCTGGTGGGAGATGCGCAGACATGCGCTATCCCGTCCAGGTCCATCCGCGACAACCTCCACCTCATGCGATACATCATAGAGAGGGTTGGGAACGAACCCGGCTTTGGTGGGGCCCTGATAAATTTAGATCAGTCTAAAGCGTTCGATAGGGTGGACCATGGTTACCTGGATGCGGTGCTAGCGGCGACTGGGTTCGGACTCGTTTTCAGGGGCTGGATCACTGCCATGCACAGCAGCCGCATCTGCTCTAGAGTTAAGGTGAACGGCTACCTTTCGGAGCCGTTCGAAATCACCCGCTCCATCCGACAGGGGTGCCCTCTCTCCTCCCTTCTGTGTGTATTGGCTCTCGAGCCACTACTGCGGAAGTTGGAGTTGTTGCAGGGCATCCCTTTGGAACCAGGATTGCGCAAAGCGGTGTCGGCCTATGCCGATGACGTAACAGTAATGGTGTCGACCACCTCGGAAATCGAGGCAATCGGCACCTTACTGGAGGAGTACGAAAGGTTGACAGGGGCTAAGCTGAACGGGACAAGTCAGTCGCTTTGCAACTCGGCGAGTGGAGGGGCAAAGCGATGTCGTCCGACGGTATCGTCGGACGGTGGACGGAGGGCCCGGTGAAGTTGCTTGGGTTTGGTTCGGACCGGACCTCCAGGTGGAGAAAAACTGGGGTGAGGTGACGAATAGGGTGTTTGCACTGACCCAGAAGTGGGCCGAGTGCAAACTATCCCTGAAAGGTCGGGCGGAGGTGGCGAACGCTTACATAGCGTCCGTCATCTATTACCGCTTGACTGTCGTGCCTTGCCCGGGTGAGATCCTCACCAAAATGGAGCGCGCCCTCTTTTATTTCCTTTGGAAGAAGAGGTCCCCTCTGGTGAGGAGTTCCATCTGCTGTCAACACCCTTTGAAAGGAGGGCTGGGATGCCGTGGCTAAAAATGCGTAAACACGCATTGAGGCTAAGGCACCTCCAGGTATTCCTCACCGGTCAACCGGTGTGGGCCCCGTTTGTGAGGCGAGCCTTCCCGAGGCTCGTCTCGCTCACCGAGCTGCAGTCCTGGGTGAAGCAAAGACCGAGAAAACTGGGCAACTGGCACACCGAGCGTGCCCAGGCGCTCACGGCTCTCTGGCAGGCGGACCCGGCTATCGATGGTGACTCCACCTCGTCATTCTATAGAGGGCTGGTAGTTAGCAGGTGCGACGACGCCCTCGGAGAAACCCTAGGCATGGAGGAGGACGAACTGGCCAGTCTATTCGGTAGAACTTTCGGCCCGGGACCTATGGACAACTTCCATAAGTCCTTGGCCTGGCAGTGCTACCGAGGGGCTCTGCCCGTTCGGGATAAGCTCTACAGACACGGGCGCGCGGGTAGGGACCCATCGAAAAAGATCTGTTCCAGATGCGTGCGCGACGAGAAAACCGTTGCGCACGCATTGGTGCACTTCCCGGGCGTTTCCGATCTGTGGGGCTATGTCGAACAACTGCTGTCACGGGTGGGACCAATTAGGTTGACCACCGAGTCCATTGTAACGATCAAGCCGCCTCCTCCCTTCAAAAATGAAGGAGAGGCGGTCTTCCTCTGTGTAATAGCCATGGTAAAAGAGGTTATATGGTGGACGCGTCTGAAAGGGCTGAGGTGGGACACCTTTCTTTCCGGCCAACAACTGGTCCTTTTCTTCCGATACCATTTCGGAAGAAGGATCAGGATGGAGAGAGAGGTGCTCCACTCCAGCCAGTTTTATGAAAGGTGGGTGAAAGTTGCGAGGATGGCCCGTGTAAATGGGCCTTCTCTCTACCTCAGCCTGTAGGTGGAACAGGAAGAAGGGAGCACCCTCTCTTTGTGCTCCCGTGGAGAAGGGTCACACACTTTTTTTCGGGGGTGTGTGTGACCCCAAAACGATCCCTCCCTATTGAGGACGTTCTTGTTACTATTTTGTTTGTTATATTTTTCTTACTCGATTTTTATGTAAACTCCCCCCACCCATGTACATGTCCCTTTCTTTTGTGCCCTAGTGGCAAATAAACAGAAATTTGTCTGTCTTTCTTTCCTCCCGCCAACTCTCTCTCTCTCTCTCTCTCTCTCTCTCTCTCTCTCTCTCTCTCTCTCTCTCTCTCTCTCTCTCTCTCTTTCGAAGGGGGGAGGCGGCTTGATCATTACAATAGACTCGGTGGTCAACCGGATCGGTCCCACCCTTGACAGCAGTTGTTCGACATAGCCCCACAGATCAGCTACGCCCGAGCAGTGTACCAATGCGTGTGCAACGGTTTCCTCGTCGCACACGCATCTGGGACAGATCTTTTTGGCGGGGTCCCTACCCGGGCGCCCGTGTCTGCAGAGCCTTTCTCGAACGGGTAAAGCCCCTCGGTAGCACTGCCAGGCCAGGGACTTCTGGAAGTTGTCCATAGGTCCCGGGCTGAATGTCCTACCGAACAGGCTGGCCAGTTCGTCCTCCTCCATGTCTAGGGCTTCTCCGAGGGCGTCGTCGCACCTGCTGCGTACCAGCCCTCTATAGAATGTTGCGGTGGAGTCTCCACTGATAACCGGATCCGCCTGCCAGAGGGCGGTGAGCGCCTGGCCACACTCAGTGTGCCAGGTGCCCAGTTTTCTCGGTCTTTGCTTGACCCAGGATTGCAGCTCGGTGAGTGAGACGAGTCTGGGAAAGGTTCGTCTCACAAACGAGGCCCACACCGGTTGTCCGGTGAGGAATACGTAGAGGTGCCGTAGCCTTAATGCGTGTTTACGCATCATTAGCCACGGCATCCCCAGCCCTCCTTTCGAAGGGGGTTGACAGCAGATGGATCTCCTCACCATGGGAGCCCGCCTCTTCCAAAGGAATTGGAAGAGCGCGCGCTCCATCTTGGTGAGGGTTTCCCTTGGGCAGGGCACTACGGTCAGGCGGTAGTAGATGACGGACGCTATATAAGTGTTCGCCACCTCCGCCCGACCTTTCAGGGATAGTTTGCAACTGGCCCACTTCTGGGTCAGTGCAAACACCCTGTTCGTAACCTCCGCCCAGTTTTTCTCCACCTGGAGGTCCGGTCCGAACCAGACCCCGAGCAACTTCACCGGGCCCTCCGTCCAGCGTCCGACGACGCCATCGGAGGGCATCGGTCTGCCCCTCCACATGCCGAGTTGCAAACCGATCGACTTGTCCCGGTTCAGCTTAGCCCCTGTGAACCTTTCGTACTCCTCCAGTAAGGTGCCGACCGCCTCGATTTCGGAGGCCGTCGACACCATTACTGTCACATCATCGGCGTAGGCTGACACCGCTTTCCGCAATCCCGGTTCCAAAGGGATGCCCTGCAACAACTCCAACTTCCGCAGTAGTGGCTCGAGAGTCAACACATACAGAAGGGAGGAGAGAGGGCACCCTTGTCGGATGGACCGCGCGATTTTGAACGGCTCCGAGAGGTAGCCGTTCACCTTGACCCTAGAGCAGATGCGGCTGCTGTGCATAGCAGTGATCCAGCCCCTGAAAACGGGTCCGAAGCCTGCCGCCGCTAGCACCGCATCCAGGTAACCATGGTCGACCCTATCGAACGCCTTAGATTGATCCAAGTTGATCAGAGCCCCACCAAAGCCGGGTTCGTTCCCAACCCTCTCTATGATGTATCGCATGAGGTGGAGGTTGTCATGGATGGACCTGGACGGGATAGCGCATGTCTGCGCATCTCCCACCAGGTTGCCCACGACAAGCGCCAACCTCTTTGCTAGCACCTTGGCCAAAATCTGTAACTCTGTATTTAGCAGAGTTATGGGCCTGAAGTTACTTATTTCGTCCCCCTTGTTCTCGTCCTTCCTCACTAGCGTGACTACGCCCTTGGTCACAGTACAGGGAATTCTCCCGTTCTGTTGCCAGTTGCAGTAGACCGCCTCGAGGAGATCGGGGAACAAGTCCGGCATAGCTAGATATAATTCGTAAGGAAGACCATCGAGACCCGGGGATTTGCGTTTGCCGCATTGGCTCAGCACGTCCTCTATCTCAGCGGCCGAAATCGGCTCCTCGCAGGACTTCGCCTCCCTGTCCGAGAGGCGCGGCAGGCCGTCGAGGTATGGACCGAAGTCCACGTTCCCAACCGGCTCCCCGCCCCTCCCGAACAGTCGGGCAAAGTGCCTTTGAAAGGCCTCACACATCTGCTTAGGCTCAAGAATCGCCCGTCCATCCAGGTCTCGCAAAGACCGGATGGTGGATTTAGTTCCACTGTTGGCCTCTGTCACGCGGGCCCAGCTAACAGCTTTGGCCCCCTCGTTCCCTAGAGCACGTATTTTACTTCGGACAACGCAGCCTTCGTGCTTCGCGTCGAAAAACTGGCTCAAAGCCGTTCTCGACGCTAGCACTCTGGCCACGTCGCCGCTTCTAATTGCCTCTTCTACTTTATCTATTAGCTCCCTTTCCTTCCTATTCCTATCCGCAGCTAGAACCTTACTAAATTCAATCGAGACTACTCTAATCTCTCTCTTTAGAGATACCCACCACCTGCTGTTGACGATCGCTCCAGTCAACCGTTCCTTAACTAACGTACTAATCCGATTCCTGTAGGCTCTACTTGCCGGCAAGGACAAGTTGAGCTTCCAGTAACCGGGGCCCTGTCTATGCGTTCTATCAAGGTTGACCATGCAGGTCACCAACTTGTGGTCTGAATAGCCAACCATGAGCATTTCTGGACAACTTAAAAAGTCCCTGTCCTTATTTCTAACTAAAAATCTATCTAGGTACGATCTAGATGATCCGCTGCGATTTGACCAAGACCAGGTTGGCACCGTCGGAAAATCTAGTCGAAATCTATTGGCCAGGTCAAATCGGCCGAGTAACCCCTTGAGGCTGTTGCACCCCTCTCTATCGGGACATGCCCCTGCATAGTCCCAACGTGCATCCAGGATACCATTCCAATCCCCCACTAAAAGCAGGGAACGGGACGTCCCTAGAAAAGACTCCAGACGCTGGAAAAAGTCGGGCCGCTCTGTCCCAAAAGGGGCATATGCGGCTATCAGCCTAAAGGCACTACCTTCACCACTGCCAGTCGACCCCCTGGGTCCAAGTGAACTATCTGTGTTGCAAGGCCCATATGTTTTTGCAGCAGAACGACAACCCCACCCCCACCTCCGGGCTGACAGAGAGATGCGTGCATCTCAAAGTCGTCAAAGGTGGGGGCTAGCTGTCGCATACTGCTGATCCGGGCCTCGCAGATAACCATCACATTTATAGATTGTGACCTGAGGTCATTTAGAAGCATTGCTTGCTTCCAAGACGAGCCCAGGCCACGCGCATTTAGACACCCTACTCTTAGCACAGCCATGTTGGTGGTAAAGAGAAAAGGCACTTACCTCTCTGCGTCCCGGGAAACGGGCCGCTCAATTTCCATGCTGGTTGGGGATGGGTTGTTGGGTGGGGTGGTGGTTTGTGGAAGTGAAGGGGCATCGGTGTGTTGTGGGGTTGGGGTGTTTGTCGTTGAGTGGGTGTCTGGGTGGGGTGGGGGGGGTGAAATTTTTTAGGAGGACGCGGTTGATTGGTTTGGCGCAGGGGGGGCCCACGTCCTCCGTGAAATTTATTTTCAGTGTTTTGTACAAGTGCATTGGGACTTTTATCATTTTCAAATGAGGTAGTCCCACAGCAGTTATAAAGTTTGGCCCTTCAGTTTGGACCGAAGGGTTTGCTGAAATTGTTTTCCGTAATTCTTTGTTGTTTGTGTTCGTGTATGTGTATTGTAAGGTCTTTTTTTGTGTAGCAGTTAGTGTTGTGTGACAGGGATGGGTGGTTTGTGTGTAGTTTGTGTTCTCTTGGGGGGGGGGGGGTTAAAGTTAACATGTGTGTCTGTGGTGCGTCTCCTCTTCTTTCTTTTTACTTGTTGGAAGGGATCTTTTTCGTCTTGCGACGAAAGAGGTTCGTCTTCCTTGTTGGGTGGGAGGGGTATGTTTTCTGGTAGTGTTTGCGGTGTGCGTGTTTTTGTATTTGTTTTGGGTGGGGAGGGATTGGGTGGGACAGTATTCTGTGTTATTTTTTCACGTGTTTGTTGTTGTTGTTGTTGTGGTGGTGGTGGTGGGGTTGTTGGTTTTTGTTGTTGTTGTGGTTGTTTTTGTTGTTGTAGTTGGGGTGGTGTTGGTGTTGGTAGCAGTGTTTTTTTCTGTGTGAGCTGGGGACAGGCAGCCCTCAGGTGACCTCTATTGCCACAGAGGTAACAGGAGGGACGCCTACCCTCCACAATAATGTTGAGGTGGGTACGGTCATCCAGCATGACGCGCTCAGGGATTTGGGCGATGCGTTCTGGCCTTATTTGGGTCAGAACTTCGAGGCTCGTTCCACTGAACGCGTCGCCGGATGCCTTCCCTATTGAGATGAGGTTGTCCTCGTCTAAATTGAGGAAACCGGTTAGTAACCACCAGTAGTTTATGTTTGGGGTGATGGTGGTTATCCATATCCTCTGGGTTTTTTTACCCATGTAGGTGGGGAAGAAGGTGTAGTGTGTGGACCGAATTGGCGACACAGAGTATTTTTTTGCCGCCAATTCGTCTTTCATCAATATGGATAAACTCCCATAGAGTTTATCCTTTTGTATGAAAGTGATGTCTCTCATCGCGTCTTTCAAGACTAACTGAATTTCCGCTTGAGATGGTTGCGCTGGTTTCTTTGTTTTATTTAAAATTGTTCGGAATACGACAGTTCGTAATTCCGTCTGTCTTTTTAGCTCCGGAGGTGAATGTATAGAAAACGAACCGTTTTCGCCAAAAGACACATATTTCTTGGCTTTTTCCAGCATTTCTTTTGCTTTTGAAATATCTTCCAGCACATAAGCGACTGATAATTTAGCCGTTTGTGCAAAAGATATTTTGTTTTCGTTTTGGATATTAGTATTGTTTTGTTTCTCGTCGTTTGAGTTGTTTTCATCTTTGTTGTTGTTGCTGTTGTTGTTGTCTTTCTCGTTTCGTGTGTGGATACTTGTGACGTTTGTGTTGTTGTTGTTTTTGTTGTCTTTATTGTTGCTGTTGTTGTCGTTGTTGTTGTTGTTGTTGTTGTTGTTTTCAAATTCTTGTGTAGTTGTGGCTACATCTAGTGGTCGGTCAACAGGTGAAGACAATTCTTCCTCTCTCTGACCTCTGCCTTTGGCATCTGCTGCTGTGACAGTGGCAGGGGGAAGCTGTGAGTATGACTTCCCCTTTCCTTCTTTGATTGATGGTGAAGATGCTTCAGCCATTTTTCTCAAAATAGGGTTTTTCGAAGTTTTTCGAAAGATAAAATGTTAACAATACTATTTCGCCCAAAGGCGCAGAATATTTTGAGAGACCGACCAGATCAAAATTTGACCTGGCAGTCCCTCTACAAAATGGTACAAAAATGAAAGTTTACAGTTTACAATTTCCGTATGAATTTAAACAAAAACTTACCGAGCGAGCTCAGCACATGTGTCCATCGTAGAGAGATATAAATATAGATAGTGGTGGAGAGACATATAGCGAAAGGAAACGGTGCGAATGAAAAATTAACAAATAAAGACAAAAAATATAATAAATAATAAATAAAAATAAAGCATGATCAAAATACAAGAAATGAGAAAATTTTAAAATAAAGGCATGATCAAAATAAACTGAAATTAAAAGGGGGGTAAACAGGTGGTGGAAGGGTGTGGGGTGAGTAGGGGTGGTGGCGGGTGGAGTGGGGAGAGGGAGACGGGGTGTCCGAGCGTGGAGGGCTGAAGGTGGTGTGTGTGGTTAGGTGTGCGTGTGTGTGTGTGTGTGTGTATGTGAAAGTGAGGGTTGGGGGAAGAACGGGGTTGCATGTTCAGGAAGGTGTGTGTGGGGGGTGTTTTTGTGGGTCGGAGTGTCTGTGCGTGTGTGGATAGGGGGTGGGGGGAGAGGAATCAGGAGGCTGAGGGTGTAAATATGTGGTGGGAAGCACGTGTGTGTGGTTTAAGCGTGTTGTGGGTGTGGGTGGCGTGTGGATAAAAAAAATTTTGGGGGGTGTGTGTGTGGGTGAGTTATATAGGTGATGGTGTAAGAGGATGGTTGAAAAGTTGGTAAGTTCCACGGATGTTTGGAGATTTTGGTTAGAAGTCAATATCGCGTGTGGGTAATCCAAGAAGCGGTGGTCGGAAGAGGAGAGATGTGGGGTGCGCGCGCAACAGGAAGTGGTCAGCAGTGGGAGTGCTGTGGTCAGTTGGTGCTGAGAGAGTGGTCGGAAGGGCATAGCAGCAGTCGGCGGAATGGTAGGGAGGCGAGGATGGGTAGGTGTGAGAGTTGGAGTGAGGAGGGTGTGTGTGTGTGTGTGTGTGTGTGTATTAGTAGGGGTGTTAGTGGGATGAGTGAGTGTGGAGCGGGGAGAGAAGGGTGTGTGTGGTTCTATGGAGGGAGTGTGGTGTACTGGTGTGTGTGTAGTTTGGTAAAGAGGTGTTAGTGGGTGTTAGTATACGGGAGGTGGGGAGGGGTGGAATGCAGGTGTGAGTGGGGGTTAGTGGGGGTAGGGTGTGTAGAGTTGGTGGTGTACGAGGGTGTGTGGGTACGTGTGCGTGGGGTTGGAGGGTGTTAGTGATGTTAGTTGCGTGTGGGGTGGGTGGTGTAAGTGGGTGCGTGTGTGCGTGTGATAAGGAGGGGGAGGAGGAGAAGAGGGGAGGGAAGGGATGTTAGTATGTTAGTTGGGGAAGGGTGGTCAGATGAGGGGTGGAGTGGAGGTGTTAGTATTGTTAGTGTGGGGTGGGCGGTGAAAAGGAGGGGTGTGTTAGTGGTGTTAGTGGGGGATAAGTGTGGGGGGAGGGGGCGGGCGAACGCTAAAGGAATAAGGGTGGGAGTTCAGGCCGGGGGGAGTGTGGGTCTGTAAGATGAAGATAGTGCGTTGTTCGACCGTAAGGCGATGGGCGGGTGTTCCCTGGCACTGGAGTAGGCCACAGACTGTGAGATGGCGTGCGGAGTGTCCAGGGCCACCAAAGTGGCGGGCGATGGGGGAACTGCCCCCGAGACGAATATCCCGGAGGTGCTCCGTGACTCGGTCCGCCAGGCGACGTCCCGTCTGTCCGACATAAGTCGCGCTGCACTCCGTGCAACGAAGTCCGTAGACTAGGTTAGAGGAGGTGCAGCGGAAGGCATGCCGGACCGAGAGAGGGTGCCGTTGGGACCCTGGAAGGTGGTGGTGTTGGTGATGTGGGGACAGGTGTTGCAGCGGGGCCTAGAACAGGGGAAGGAACCGGGGGGGAACCGGAGCGTGGGTTGGGGGGTAGGGAGCTGTGGACGAGGAGGGTGCGGAGATTGCGTGCGCGTTTGAAGGAGGGGAGTGGTGGGGTTGGGAAGATGTGGGAGGTGGAGGGGTCGGACTGGAGGCGTCGGAAGAGGCGGCGGATGGTGCGGTGGAGGGGTAAGGTGGAGGGGTGGTAGGTGATGGGGAAGGGGAGACGGTGGGTGGGTCTGCGGTGGCATGGGGTGAGGGTGGTGGAGCGGGGGATAGCACGGGCGCGGGTGAGAGTGGTGTGGACGAGAGAGGGGGGTAACCTCTGCGGATGAAATGGCTGACTAGGGAAAGGGCCTGGGACTCGAAGTCAGCATCTCGGCTACAGAGGCGGCGGATCCTGAGAAGTTGGGAGTAGGGAATGGAGAGTTTAGTGTGGGTGGGGTGGGAAGAGGTGAAGTCGAGGTAAGAGTGGGAGTCGGTGGGTTTGAAGAAGACGGAGGTGACGAGGGAGTGGTGGGAGGGGTCGAAGGCGACGGAGATGTCCAAGAAGTGGACGTGGATGGTGGAGATAGAGGTGGTGAAGTGGAGGGAGGGGTGGAAGGAGCAGAAGAAGGAGAGAAAGGAGTCGAGCTGTACTCGGGTGAGGGTCGTGGCTCCGATACAGTCCTCAATGTAACGACCGTACAGTTCGGGCGTGGGGCCGGTGTACTGGGCAAAGATTTGGGCCTCAACATGGCCAACAAAAAGGTTGGCATAGTTCGGGCCCATTCTGTGCCCATGGCTACCCCCGTGACCTGTTGGTAAAACTGACCCGAGAAGGAGAAACAATTTAGGGTGAGGACCAGCTCGGCGAGGCGAAGGAGGGTGGGGGTGGAGGGAATGAGGGAGGGGCGAAGGTCGATATATATATATATAAAATAAAATAAAATAAATAAATCAAATGTTTAAAATTTGGCTTCGTTTATTACTGCTATATATATTTCGGTGATAGCCATCTTTGGCTGTGACTTCTTCAGGCAGTCCGAATTGGTGTGGTAGAGACGAGTACACATGTTGTTGAGGTGTTTAACATTGTCAATACTCTGATATGCCCAGTTCCTTGTTGGGTTGTTATTTCACTGAGGAACTGGAATCATATGAATTTAAACAAACGCATTTCAGCGTCAAAGGACATCTTCTCCTCCCATTGGTCAGTTGTGAGAACATTCCTCAGTCAAAAGTCTATAGAAATTCCTTCTGAGGCGAGGCAATCTGTAGTGGTTGTTCTTGTTATTGTTAAGTACATCTGACCTCTACTCTTATGTTGGTAGTGGTGTTGGTGTTGGAGTCAGCTCAAAAAAATGATAAAGTGGTAGAAGGAATAAGATAGTAAAGGAACAAAATAAAATAAGATAATCAAATAAAATGTGTGTGTGTTATACCCAATCTCAATGTTAGAAAGATTTGTAAGGTCACTCCTCCAATTGGTCTGTTGTGAGAGCATTCCTCAGTCAAAAGTCTATAGAAATTCTTTCTGGGGTGAGGCTACCTGTAGTGTTTGTTTTAGCTATTGTTAAGTACATCTGACCTCTACCCTTATTTTGGTAGTGGTGTTGGTGCTGTGGTCAGCCTAGGTCTTGCTGCTGCTGACATTTAGAAGTATCTGTGTGTGTTTCTTCATCCATCCAGCCACCATTTCTCGTGGTGGTGGTGGAGGAGGGCTGTGCCATGCATATGAAGAAATAGAAGGCAATAAAATGAAGAAAACCGAAAATAAATAATAAATAGAAAATATATGAAAAATTAATGAAAAATAAAAATGAAGATTCAAATAAGATAAAATGTGTGTGTGCTATAACCAATCTCAAAGTCAGAAAGATGTTGGATAAAGTGGCAGGAGGAACAAGATGGTGGTGTGTGTGTGTGTGAGGGGGGTGGGGTGCCAAGCATATGAAGAAATAGAAGGCAATAAAGCGAATAAAACAGAAAACAAATGAAAAATAAATGAAAAATAAAATAATGAAGATTCAAGTAAAATAAAATGTGTGTGTGTTATAAAGATGTTGGCCAAATTAGAAAGGCTGTGTCAGAATCTATCTCTAGGCTATCGTGGTGTCTGCTCAGCCTGGGTGGGTCCCTATGGCTTGAGGGGAGTTCCCAACCTATGGTGCTGTTACTGCCCATATAGCTTGAGGGAGGTCCGGCCAAGAGGTGTCTACATGTTCTGGAGAAGTCCCTATAGCTTGAGGGGAGTTCACATCTCAGTGTGTTGTTACTGTCCATAAAGCTTGAGGAAGGTCCCGGCCCTGAGGTGTCTGCATGTCCCGAAGAAGTCTGTTCTGAGTTTTATCAGGCGGCTTCCACCTATTAGTCTCTCAAGGGTCTAGTTCAGACATATTTTGCATATGCCAGATCCCCCTTTATCGGGTGGTACTTTCCTGATTATGGACCAAGCCAGAGAGTACGGGGTCCTGTCCAGCTTAAGCTTCCAGATCAGGTCGGAAAGAGCCATACTTTTCCTTTTGGCCTCCTTATTGAAGGAATGGCGATGGTTATACCAACGGTCTTTAAAGCTCGTTGATGTGGCTCCTATGTAGAGGTGTTCGGAGTTGGGGATTTTAACCCTACATCCGTATATTAGGTTCTTCTTAAGGCATTCATTACTAAGGGGACATGATTCGGGGTTTCTGCAGTTGCAGAGGATGGTCGACCTCTGCGTTCCTAGTGTGGCGTTCCCGTTACGTGTTACATGGTGGTCTTCCCCCGGGTACGGTGGGGGGTCCCCAGGTCTGTTTGAGTTTATTGGGTGGGCACTGGGTCCCCCCTACTCTCCTTCCACATGGTTCTGCAGGGTGCTTATATTGCTATCTTCTGGTTGTGTGTGGTTTTTTAAGCCTACTCCTGTTGATGCTAGCTATGTGTTGGGCCAGATTTCTGGTGGTGGAATACGAGAGCTTCACAGTGTGTCTGTTGAAGATCTTGTGGTATCTATGGTCCCTCGAGAAGCATTTATCAAGTGCTCCAAAGAATGATCGGGCCAAGATGTTCTTTAGGGCCGCTGAGTAGGGTGGGTTGTACCACGTGATTTTTCTGCGTCTACTCCTATATGGGTGGGTTGGGGGCGTCGTGAGTTGTTGGAGAGTTGTTGGGTTGCTGGTGGTTCCCGCATTGTTGCTTCCCCCTTGGGCGCTATGTGTTTTGCTATCTTCACGGCCCGAATCTGTGGGGGTGCTTGTTGCCCGCGCTGGGAGATCCACTGTGGGGTGGTCCCTCCGTTACCCCCCCCCCCCCCCACCTGTCGTGCGATTGGGGTCGTCGGGCCCGGGGTGGTTAGCATCACCCCTGAGACTTCTACTCATATTGGGTTTCTTCTCATGGTTAAGCGTACTCGTCACCATCGCCCGTGTGGTGGTGTCGGGCTCATGGTGCTTATTTGTTTC
>OZ024745.1:13479601-13579601 GCA_964016885.1 Eledone cirrhosa
CCCTCTCTCTCCACCTCTCACACAGTCTCTTTCTCTCTTTCTCACTCAGTCTCTCATTTTCTCTCTCTCTACCCCCTCTCTCTCTCTCTCTACCCCTTCTCTCTCTCTCTCTCTCTCTCTCTCTCTCTCTCTCTCTCTCTCTCTCTCTCTCTCTCTCTCTCCAGCATGTGAACATGTACAATTTTAATTGAAATTTATAATTGTTAATTTTTCATTACCAACCCATCACATATCTAAACAACTCAACTGTAATATTATCTTTTTTTTTTAATATTTAATATTTTATATGCATTGGATGATGTGATGATAATGATGATGATAATAATGTTTGACATATAATATTAATAACAATTAATAACCATTATAATTATAAGGACATTTTCTCGAATATTTGATTTTTTTATATACATTTATTTATTGATGTATTTGATTTTTTTACTGCATTGGATGAGATGATAATAATAATTGTTTCTACTTTTGGCACAAGGCCAGCAATTACCCAGTGCATTACTGGTACTTTATTTTATCGACCCCGTAAGGATGAAAGGCAAAGTTAACCTCGGCGGGATTTGAACTCAGAATGGCAAGGGCCGTAACTCTATACGTCAAAGCATGGCGTCCGACCCGAGATGATAATAATAATAATTGTTTGTTTCTACTTTAGACACAAGGCCAACAATTTGGGGGGAGGGGAAAGTCGATTAAATCGAACCCAGTGTACTACTGGTACTTTATTTTATCGACCCCTGTAAGGATGAAAGGGAAAGCTAACCTCGGCGGGATTTGAATTCAGAACGTAAAGGGACGTATTTGTTTTATTTGCCACAAATACTTCGGATGAAAGAATAACAACAATTTCTAACATAATATTAATTATGATTTCTTTGTTGACAATGTTTGTAAAAACAAGTAAACATTGAGGACAGCAAGTGACGAGACAGAATGTGTGTGTGTGTGTGTGTGTGTGTGTGTGTGTGTGTGTGTGTGTGTGTGTGTGTGTGTGTGTGTGTGTGTGTGTGTGTGTGTGTGTGTGTGTGTGTGTGTGTGTGTGCGTGTGTACGTGTGTGCGTGTGTGTGAGTGTGTGTGTGAGTGTGTGCGTGTGTGAGTGGGTGTGTGTGTGTGTGTGTGTGTGTGTGTGTGTGTGTGTGTGTGTGTGTGTGTGTGTGTGTGTGTGTGTGTGTGTGTGTGTGTGCGTGTGAGTATGTGTGAGGGGTGGGAGCATGCGTGTAAAAACAAAACAACAAAGCAAAGAGAAAATTAAAATTAATTTCCCCGAAAAGATAGAGACTTCTGAGGGGGAGACGTGGATAAACCTCACCAAAAACCACGGTCACTCAAACCCCTAGAGCAAGTGTCCCCATCCTAATAGCCCCCCCCCCCCACCCCAATATACAAGTGTATACTCAGAATAGGCTCATATACTCGGATCATACTTGTCACTACCCTGACTTTCAAGTGAAACTTGAAGAAGTTGATGAGGATTTGGTGAAAGAGGAAAGTGTTTTTCTTCAGCCCTTTCAGTGGCGACTATCATACGTCATCTTTCAACATGGCAACTAGAGAGATAAAACTGTCTGCCTTTCCCTCCTAAAAGGAAGACGTTGGAGCAATCTTCAAGATAGACTCAGCTGATAGCCGGACCCATCATATATGAGACAGCAGGTGTTCGACATAAACTTACAAGTCAGCAATGCTCGAACACTGGACAAGTGCGCGCAGGGTGGCTTTGTCACCTTGGTGATGGCATTTCCATGTCTAAAGAGTTTATATGGAACAGGCAATGCTCTCTGGTAGTACTGCCAGGCCAATAATTGCTATAAGTTATCCATGGTTCATGGATCTAAGGTCCTCTGGAAATGAGTGACTAGTTGATTTTCGTTGACGTCCGGAGTCTCCTCAAGAACATCGTCGCCTTTAACTACACCTAACCCTCTATATAACACCAAGATTGAGTTTCCACCAATCGTACTGCCTGATTAGCAGAAGACTGTGAACGCATGAACACATTCCAGTTTCCAAGGATTCCCTCTCGGTCTTCACTCGACCCAGAACTGCAGCTCTGTCAAGGAGATGAGCTGAGTAAACATTTCAAGCCAATGGTGACCACAGTTGCTCACCACCATGGAAAAGCGGAAAATGTCGCAGCTTCAGCGCATGTCTGTGCATCATTAACCGATATAATATTAATTAATAATTATAATAATTATAATTGTTTCTATGTTTGGCACAAGGCCAACAATTATCCCAGTGTATGACTGGTACTTTATTTTATCGACTCCCGTAAGGATGAAAGGCAAAGTTAACCTCGGCGGGATTTCAACTCAGACCATAAAGGGCCGTAACTCTTTGCTGCAAAGCATGGTGTCTGACCCTCTACCGATACTGCCAATACACCGCCCTTATTATAGTAATTACTAGCAGAATGGCCTGGCGTTGCTCGGGATTTGCTCTAGGGTTCTTATATATTTGATATATATTTATCCTTATCGAGCCCCGTGAAATAAATACGTTTGTTTATATTTTGTTATTGTGTATGCAAAAATATCTGTACACGAATATATAATTATATATATATATATGTATAGTGTATATATATATATATATATATATATATATAGTGTGTAACGTTTTTCGAAATATTTGCGTTCACAGATTGATTTTTTTAGTTTCAGAAGATTCCGTTAAGGGTGAAAGCAGCAATTCATAGCTAAACTTTAATCTGTTATTTATATATATATATATATATATATATTAAAATAACAGATTAAAGATATTTGCTCTACGGTTCTTATATATTTGATATATATTTATCCTTATCGAGCCCTCTTTGGATTTTAGTCTTCAAATTTATTATTATTACTATATATATATATATATATATATATATATATATATATATATATATATATATATATATATATATATATATATTAAAATAACAGATTAAAGTTTAACAGATTAAAGTTTCGCTGCTTTCACCCTTAACGGAATCTTCTGAAACTAAAAATATCAATCTGTGAACGCAAATATTTCGAAAAACGTTACACACTATATATATATATATACACTATATATATATACATATATACACACACACACAGCGTCATGATGTCGTAATGCAGACAGCCAGACATACAGACAGATATTATAAGGGCGCAACGTTATATCTATGCATCTATCTAAAAAGAAAGACTAAGAATTATAGAGTGAGATCGCTTTTTCGCCTAATGCGGTCCCTACGGCATTGAAAATTTGAAATACTTTTTGCTCAAAACACTCACACGACCATAAGTATTACATGTGTAAAGTTTGAAAACAATCGGTTGGGTGGTTCTCGAGTTTTAGGGAGTCAGACAGACAAACAGACAGACATTCTCTGTTTTAGATATATAGACTAGCAGAAAACCACCCGGTGGGCGGTTTTCTGCTAGCAAATCTAGTGTATATACTGATATTGTTGAGATTTGGATGAGAAATGTTTTCGGCACCACATGTTCACCGTCTCTCGGTGTGTCTTTTATGCATGTATAAATATATATGTTATCTATACGGTGAAATCTTTGAAATAAATATATGTTAAAACGAAAAAGGAGAAAATAAATAACTGGCGGTTAGAAAAAAATATTCCTATGAAATTTTAATCATACCATTAGGTGTGAATAAGGAAATATTTTTTTATTGTCAAAACAAATGTTCAAAATTTTTTGAATTATTTCCAATTTTTTCATGAAATTGAACACTGGACATTGGCTGCTGGAAATGGAAATTAAATCGTATTTAATTGTATTTAAATTTCTAACCTTATTTCATTATTTATATTTTTTCAATAAGAAATAAAAAAAAACAACAAAAATTGAAGAAAAAAATTGAACAAATCAAACGTAGGTTATGGAACTGCGCAATCTGATTAATAAATTACCTCATCAGCAGCAAATTTCTTTAAATGGTCCTTATTATCAGCAGCAACAACCACAAATTCAATGGCAACCTTCTTCAAACCACAAATTCAATGGCAACCTTCTTCGCATGGTGTCAAGTCAGAACCGCCTCGAACTGGTTACTTCTGGCTTGTGCAAGGTGTCTCTATAGCAACCAGCGATTCCCTCGGCCTCAGTGACCAAAGTCAGTGGAGAGGGGAAGTAATATTTCTGTAGCACGTGTTTTAGCGTCTATTCACTCTCTCTCTCTCTCCCTCTCTCCCTCCCGCTATCCCCCTCTCGTAGTCTGTCTCTTTCTTTCACTCTCACTCTCTCTCTACGCACGTGTTTCCACTGTCGGACAGACAGACAGACAGAGAAATTGCTGGTTATATATATAAGTAGATAATAATTATAATTTTGACTAATGGTTAAAATTAATTAATAAATGAGAGAAATAAAAGGTTTATAAAAAATATAAAACAGATTCCCATAAATTCACTTAACAGATTCTTTGCCTTTGATTTCTCACTTGTTATGGTATTATTGTTTTTAACCCCAGGTCAACTCTGATCAAGTAAGCCTGTCATCAGAATTCGTCCAACCGTGGTTAAGCCATTTTTTGGAAATCTCTTAAGATTACGTTATCAAATGCATCATTCCCTTATAAGGAGAGCGGTGTGTAATTTAAGAGATATTTGGCAGTTCTAGCAGATTTTATAGACCACACAGAGAGACTCTGTGTAATGTATACTGATGTTGTTATCTCAAAACATTCTCTTCAATACTAACTAGATCACCTACGAGATTGCATGTTATACAATGTAATAATGTCTTCCTTCTTTCCTTATTCCATTTGATATTTCATACCTAATTTGTGGAAACATATACATTGAAGTTTTGTTGTTTCTCAATTGATATCTAATCTCGTTTGTTATATGTTTGTAATAACTCCTCTTTGTACCGGTATTGTACACTGATTACTCAAAGGACGATTCTGCAGAAAACCTAGAAGGTTCTTTGTGAAGAATATAAAACAAAAACAACAAAAAACAAAACCAAAGAATTGCTAAGGAAGCTATTAGAAACGTTATATCTGTATTGATGAATGTCAATTAACCTGAGGTCAATATTTGCATTGGTAAAACTGTTTTGTAAAGAATCAGTAGATCCAGAGAATTAGGAGGATGAGAGGGCCAGAATCTGGATTCTGACAACAGATAACAAAATATTTGTTGTTTTTGTTTAACCACGAATAAGACCTGACCTAGAAGACCTTTCATCAAAAACATGGCAGCCATGTTTTCAGACAATAATGAATATAGGATTACGAGGGCTGGATGAAAATTTCATAGGCGGACCAAGATACTCTCATGGAATGACCAATTGAGGTTTATTTTTCAACATAGTCTCTGGAAAGAAACAATGCAGTTATTAATAAGAAGAGTTGAAATTAATGCATACAAGATTTCACAGCTCTAGCACCACTCCTTCATAGGCTAAAAATGTCATAGACGGACTAAGATACTCTCATGGAATGACTAATTGGGGTTTATTTTTCAAAATAGGCATTGGAAAGAAACAATGTAGTTATTAATAAGGAGATTTCACGGCCTTAGCATCACTCCTTTATAGTTAGTCAATGAACTTTTCAGCCGACCCTCGCATATTATCTAGTATAACCTTCCTTTTTAGAGACATTTAGTGTGATTTAGTTGCTATCTCTTGCAATTTAAGTGACTCCGTACAGGATTTCTTATAGTATAGACAGAATATAGTGCTGCTGCTACTGTTGTTTTTGTTCTTTAATCTAGGTTCGTCTTGATTTAGCAGAACAATAATCAAAGATTTTATAGCAGTGGCCTTCCTTCAAACTTTCTATCTATTTAGGGCGGGTAAAATTCCCGAGATCCATGGACGAGTTCTCTCCAGCGGTCTCTGTCCCTCATTATCGCTGCGATGTTCTGTGCTTCCAACAGACCAGTGTCTGTCCTTAGGGCATCAACATATGTTAACCTCGGTCTTCCTCTTCCAGTGTGTCCATACAGGGGCTTCCACAGGAGCACTGAGTGCAGTGTCAACTCTGGATGTCGGTGAGCATGTCCAGCTAACCACAGTCTCCTCTGTGTCACTTTATATAAGAATATGTGTTTGTGCACTTTGTGTGTGTGTGTGTGTGTGTGTGTGTGTGTGTGTGTGTGTGTGTGTGTGTGTGTGTGTGTGTGTGCTTATGTGTGTTTGTGTGTGTTTGTGTGCGTATGTGTGTTTGTGTGCGTATGTGTGTTTGTGTGCGTGTTTGTTTGTGTGGGTGTGTTTGTGTGCGTATGTGTGTATGGGTGTGTGTTTGTGTGTGTGAGTTCGAGTACGTCAAATCGGACCAAGTAAACAATGTTTCCATTGAACTTTCCGTTACTGATATTATATACCGGTCGCAGAAAGAGAAAAGTGAATTAAAGTGTCTGGCTCAAAGACATAACGCATCGCCCGGTCTGTTAATCGAACTCACAACCTCACGATTCTCAAGCCAATTGTCTAACCACTAAGTTATTGTGTCTGTTCAATAGACGATGGGACAGTAAGGTGCTCTGTAAAGACGGTGGGACAGTAAGGTGCTCTGTAAAGACGATGGGACAGTAAGGTGCTCTGTAAAGACGATGGGACAGTAAGGTGTTCAATTGACGATGGGACAGTAAGGTGTTCAATTGACGATGGGGCAGTAAGGTGTTCAATTGACGATGGGGCAGTAAGGTGTTCAATAGACAATGGGACAGTAAGGTGTTCAATAGACGATGGGGCAGTAAGGTGTTCAATTGACGATGGGACAGTAAGGTGTTCAATTGACGATGGGACAGTAAGGTGTTCAATTGACGATGGGACAGTAAGGTGTTCAATTGACGATGGGGCAGTAAGGTGTTCAAAAGACAATGGGACAGTAAGGTGTTCTGTAAAGACGGTGGGACAGTAAGGTGTTCAATAGACAATGGGACAGTAAGATATTTAATAGACGATGGGACATACCTTTGATGACATGTTGATGAGAGATGAAGATCTGAGCAAGAGGGTTCGAATGTGTGAGAAATCGATAGAAATCCAAGAAGACAACAGTAAACCACATTTCAAACCCACCGAGATCTGATAGTGGGTACATCCATGACGGAACATTATTAAAGGAAAGTTGGATTAAACTGGTAGAAATACTGAAAGTTGGGCTAAACTGGTAGAAATACAAGCAATTCGGCTAAACTGATATAAATACTAAAAAATGGGATGAGATGACATAAATACTAAAGGTTGGGTTCAATTGGTGTAAATACTGAAAGGTATGATAACCTAATGAATCCTTGAAACAGAAATATGTGAATCATAGAGAAACGGAAGAAAAACCACTTACAATGGATTGAAGGAGAGATAACATTAATACATGATTAGTGAGAAGATGAGATATTATAGAAAGGATGATATAAAAAGAATGTAGGGTGATAATATGAAGGAAAAAAGAATAGCTAGGTTTGGAGGTACCAGAACACCGCAGACATTAAAACACAAAAAATATAGACAATTCCAATCTAGAGTTCAGTATGATATAAAAAAGAAAAGTGATTACTTTTCTTATTAAAAAAGGCAAGAAATTAATTTTCTTATTAATAAGAAATACATGTTATTAACATTGATAGGGAAGTTAAAGTAGAGATCACATTGATATTGAATTACTTTTTGAATGACGGGAGAAACAGAGGCTTCGAGCATATCTAACTCAAAGACTCTCATTCTAATGACACTAAATAAATATTTTCCCTCTAGTGTTCTCTGAGCTACTGCAGCCATCAGCATCTGCCCCCCATATCGAGGACATGTATATCACTTCAACTCTCTCTCAAGTTATCGTCCTCAGTGCCTTTAATGTTCTCAGTTCCTCGCGTCACATACTCACCCCATACAGATGCCATTGGCGTAGAAAGCAAATCTTTCACAATCCACAACACTCCACGTTAATTGTATTCATCCCAGACCGTTTCCCAAACACTGCAAATGCTCTTGATCTCTTTCTCGCCGCGAAGCCCAAGCTCTAACGGATCATAACTGACTCTGCATCTATCGGATCGTCTGACCACTGCTTTATCGCCACTACCCACCTCATATCCATATATTATGTAACGTTACCCATCTCATACACCCCATGGTTCTTCAATTCATCCGATTAAGCTGTATCTTCGTCAATTAGTCAGCAGTACATCACCCCTGAGTCATCAGAAACTATTAGAGGGGTAACTGAAACAGTTATTTTAGGCGTCTCTCCATAAATTTTCATACAATCTAAACCTAAGTAATAATTCCCTTATATGTGCGCTGCAGCAATTCAAGCAAAAACTCGGTCCTCAATACTTGGAAACGTCACATCTGCAAGGTGGATGGTTTATACTTAGCACCACATCTCAAGAAAAACTATCAACCACAACACATATGTTTCCGTGAATTGTACAGCCCATATACCCTCCCACCATCCCACCAACAGCAGTCAATCCTTGTAGAGTCCTTTAATATAAGCAAAACTTCTGTGGAGACAACCTCTACATTTGGCGACTACTTTGCATCCAAATCCACATTGCACACACTCGGAAAACACACTTGTCTGGAAAACTGTCCATTTCTACTCCACTAGGTTTAGCGCCACGCACACATACACACAAAGTGGGGGAGTGCCCCTGGTCGCTTCAAACCAACAAAACCATGGGCTCAGACAATATCTCTTCCACTACTCTCAAACAATGCGTTCCAGAATTAACGTCTGTTCTCATTACAATAATAGCCCGCCCCACCTATCTCTCCTCACGGAATATACCCCGGTATTTGGAAACATGCTACATTTAAAAATAGGACAACTTTTCTAACCCTGCTAACTATCGTCCTAACGTAAAACACTTCCAGCTTCTGACAGATGATAGAAACCCTTATTTTTAGCATTTGAATCTCTTTTCCTCCTTAATAAACACAACAGATACGACTTTCGTGAAACCTGATGTAATGAAGATCTACACTGGTTCACCAGTGGATACTCTCTGTGGAGAAATATTCTGAAAACAGTGTCAAGTGTACTTAACAACATGAAAGCTCTACTGAGATACATATACACCGCGTTCTTACAGGGATGTAGAGGTAACTGGGATCGTAGCGAGACAATTTTTATCAGACAGAAATAAAAACAGTGGTGAAGTGGCAGAATCGTTCGAGCGTCGAACAAAATGCTGTGCAGTATTTGTTCCGGCGCTTTACGTTCTGAGTTCAAATCCTACTGAGGTAAACTTTACATTTCATCCATTCGAAGTCGGTAAATTAAAGAACTGGGTCCAATTCGATCGACTTTCACCTTTCTTTAGATGACTGGGTTTATTCCTAAATACTATATTTTCTATTATACTGTATATTTTTACATATTGTATGCAGGGTCATATACACTATAGCAGTGGGGGTATATATGCCAAATATCTAGTCCAGACAGATAACGTTGTGGGATCGGAGTTTAGAGCTGGGATCTACACGTCCCCGTGGTTCTGGATGATTAAGGTTAAGGGATCATAACGTCTGACTGAACACTAAACAACAACAACAACAACAACAACAACAGTGGAGTATACATGACACATACTTCATTTCACCAGATGGAAAATCACAAGACTCACAATGGAGAACTAATTTAATTTATTCAATGTTAAGTTTAAGGATGATATAATTATTTCATAAATTAACATTAATATTTCTCTGATTATAATCAGAGAAATATTAATGTTAATTTATGAAATAATTGTAAAAGGAAATATATTAAGTGAATCTAGGTTATTTCTTTGATATAAAAATCGAGAAATTTCTTTATCTAGAAATTTTGGTTAAGAATCATTTCAAGTGGTTTGACCAAAGAGAAACTGATTGTGTTAATAATTGAGTTGATAATTAATATCTGCTCCTACACATCACTTCTTCTTCTTCTTATTATTATTATTATTATTATTATTATTATTATTATTATTATTATTATTATTTTTATTGGCGACCTACGTAGTAAATCGTATCATCGTGAGCTCCGCAAAGGTTTGTTATTTCCGTTTGTTAAAAATTGTCATTTATGGAAAATTTTATTGTTAACTGTTTATAAGCGCACATACATTGTTTTCCGAAAAGGACACCCAAAAAGATTGGGGCCTTGTGCCCAAAATTTAAACTTTTATTATTATCAAAAAAATTTCTTTGAAAAAATGGCTAATTCAACTCTGCACGAAGCAGCTGAAAGCCTTCCTCACAAATTAACACCTCACACCGACACCACCATTGTAAATGTTACTACGTTTGCCAACACAAAAAAAAATATAAGCACTAGCAATATTTTAAATTTGTCTCAGGCAGACATTCATTTCCCGCCATTACCAATGACTGCAGGTGTTAAAGCCTCCACCACCACCACCACCACTGCGACAACCACCACCATCACCACCACCGCGACAACAGAAACAAAAGAAGAAAAAAATAAATTAACTCGTGATGTCGAAATGAAATCAAGCAAAATGGACTCTTCCCCACCAAAGACGACTGACGTCACCACCACCACAACTGAAACTAAAATTAATATTAACGATAGCAACAACAACAACAATGACATTATAAAAACCCCCCTCAGTTTCGCCAGAGTAGCAAAACAGTTCGAAGCATTTACGGTAACTCAGGAGGATTTAGAAAATGCCAAACAAATGGTAAAGAAAGATGGGTACAGGGTCAGCCTCACCCCCCCCCCCCCCCACACACACACACACCTAATAAAATGGAGCATCGGCGCCTATGCACCGTGTCGTATAGAACAATAAATACAAAATCGCGCCGAGTGGAACGGGCATCCGAGTCCCAAATCCAAAAAGCTTTGGGACATGTGTGGGCAAGAAAAACCCACATCAGACGTGGGCAAAAGTATGGAACCGTGGACGTGTTCTTTGAAACACCAGAGGAGGCTAGAGAACACTCCATGGCCCCATTAAGAAGTGACGACTTCACACTCGTCCGAAGCTATTGTGGCCAGAGACTCGTAAAGATCAGGGTGACCCACGTTCCACCGGCCATCGAAATTCCCTGGCTAATAGCGGCTGTCCTCGCCGGCATCGAAGCCAACACGAAAATAATAGCAATAGCAAAAGAAAAGCAGGAGAACTGGTCCGGATCTGGGATGGAGCTCCTGATCCAAGCGGACCAAAAAAGCATTGAGGAGATCCCAGAGGTAATAGACCTCACTGACGGCAGCCACCTCACGGTAATTGTCGAGGGCAGAAGACCTAGGTGTGTCGTTTGTGGTGAAGGAACCCACCTAAGGGCTTTCTGCCCTCAGGCTAAAAGGTTGAGGCCACCTCTCCTACCCACCCCAGTGACACAACCATCAACACCACCAGTAGCAGAGATGGCAGCAACAACTGTAGTAGCAACAACAGAAGCAACTATAACAGCAACAACCCCAGCAACAGTAGAAAAACCAACACCACCACCACCACCAGCAAAACCAACACCACCACCACCCAACGCTCCAGAACTAGCACCAGCGCCTACACCATCCACCACGCCACAACCAAAACTAACGGCTGTGGAGGATTTTCCACTCCCCGGCCTATCACAACTGGAGACAGATTGTGACGACGAGGAGTGGGAAACGATATCCGGAAAAAAAAAAAGAAACCAAAAAAGAAAAAATTCTCTTCCTTCCCCCTCCAAAAACAAAATACAGAGGGAAACAAATAAATTAAGAAACAAAAACGTTAGGACAGATATGCCACCATCCACACCAGCATCACCAACCCCATCAACCCAAACACCAACACCATCACCATCATTAACCCCAACACCACCATCACCTACACCACAAAAGTCACCAAAATGCGAAACAGAAACAAACCCACAACAAACGCAAACAAAACAAAACAACCAAAACGATACACACTACACAGCATTAAATTTGAACAACAAGCAATTATTACACTACATCCAACACAACACCAGCATCACAGAAAAAGACTACACAACAACCCCAAAATTCACACCACCTCCACACATACAAATCACTCGCATCACACAGAAAACGTACATGACACTAAAACAAAAATTCCCCAAAGACATCGGAGACTTCCGACAAGCACTCTCCAGGAGGATTTATAAGGACATCCTTCCTGAGGAGGCCACAAGCAGTGAAAAGGATGGAAAAACCGTCCTTCCCCTACGAGAAGTAAGGTAAGTGGTCTTTCCCATCTTTTCCACTCCTTTTCAACATGACCTCACTCAGAATAGGCAGCATAAATGCGCGTGGCTTGGGGTCGTCATGGAAGCAGGGCCACCTGCTCAACGACCTCAGGTCACTAAACATAGATGTAGTGGCCATCAGCGAGACCAGAATCTCCGAAGCACAGGCTTTCGCACCGATCTTCGGCGGCTACGATGTGTACGCATCTCCCAGCCGTCCGGGATCGGGGGGAGGAGTTGCTGTGCTTTTTCGGAGAGGTTTGGATCTTGCCATACGGGCCATCTTCCTGGACCCAGAAGGTAAGTTGGTGGTGCTGGACGTGACCAGCGGAGACGGGCAAGCTTTCAGGTTAGTGGCCGTCTATGCCCCGACAGGAGCAGGGCGGCCTGATTTCTTCCGGCGTCTGGAGACCTTTCTTGGAACGTCCCGCTCTTTAGTGTTAGTGGGCGACTGGAACGGGATCTTAGATGCACGCTGGGATTGTGTGGGATTAGTGGATAGGGAAGGAGGGTGCAAGAGTCTCACCAACCTGCTCAGACGTTTTGAACTGTCTGACAGGTACCGAATGGATTTCCCGAATGTACCAGTGTGGACTTGGACAAATCGCATAGGGTCATCCAGATCATATCTAGATAGAGTATTTTGTAGGGAAATAGATAGGTCTAGCATAGGCTGTCCACAATTCAAGATAGTCAGCTACACGGACCACAAATTCGTGATCTGTGTGCTTGACTTAGATAGGCTTCATAGACGAGGACCCGGCTACTGGAAGCTAAACGCGTCCTTACCAGCGCGCAAGGCCTACAGAGACCGGATTAGCGAACTAGTTAAGCGGGCGTTGACGGGGGCCATCGTCAACAACAAGTGGTGGTTTGCTCTGAAAAGAGCAATTAGAATAGAGTCCATTAGGTTTAGTAAGACTTTAGCAATAGAGAAAAATAGAGCAGAGGGAGAATTAGTTAGAAAATTAGATGAGGCGCTTAGCAAAGGCATCGCGACCGACGTACTTGCGGCGAAATTGGCCCTTGACCAATTCTTCAATGCAAAGCACGAAGGCTGCGTTGTCAGAGCTAGGGTGCGTGCTCTCAGACACGGGGGGACGAAAGCCGTTCAATGGGCCCGAGTGGCGGAGGCGCGTCGTGGCAACAAAGCCACGATCCGGTCTTTGGTGGACCACGACGGGCGCATGCTACTCGATCCCGGGAAAATGTGTGAAGCTTTTCAGCGACACTCCGCTCAACTGTTCGGGGGCAGTGGCGGGCCGGATCGAGGGATGGACTTTAGTGTCTACCTCGACGGACTGCCGCGGCTTTCGGCCACTGAGGCGGAGTGTTGCGAAAAGCCGATAACAACCGCGGAAGTACGGGATGCAATGACTAGTTGCACAAGGGGTAAATCGCCTGGTTTGGATGGTCTGCCCTATGAACTTTACGTACAAATGCCAAACTTGTTCGGAGGCCTCTTGGCGGACGTCTACTGCAACTGGCAACAGAACGGGAGAATATCCAGCTCTGTGAGCCGAGGAGCGGTGGCGCTGCTGAGAAAGGATCCGAACAAGGGGGATAACATAGATAATTTTAGGCCCATAACTCTGCTAAACACAGAGTTCAAGATTTTGGCCAAGGTGCTAGCAAAGAGGTTGGCGCTTGTCGTTGGTGGTCTGGTGGGAGAGGCACAGACATGCGCCATTCCCGACAGATCCATCCACGACAACCTCCACCTCATGCGATACATCGTAGAGAGGGTAGCTAGGGAACCTGGCACGGGTGGGTCTTTGATCAATTTAGATCAGTCGAAAGCCTTCGATAGGGTCGACCATCGTTACCTAACGGCAGTCCTGAGGGCGGCTGGCTTTGGGCCCGTCTTCAGCGGCTGGATCGCTGCCATGCACAGCGACATCTGCTCTGTAGTGAGAGTGAACGGTCACCTTTCGGAACCGTTCAACATCATGCGCTCGGTCCGCCAAGGATGTCCCCTCTCGTCTCTATTGTACGTATTGACTCTCGAGCCATTACTGCACAAACTGGAGACGTTGAGGGGGGTCCCGCGCGAACTAGGATGCGGAAGATCCGTGTCAGCATATGCCGACGATGTCACCGTAGTGGTGTCGAACGCCAAACACATCGAGGCGATCGGCACTACACTAAGAGAATACGAATCGGTGACAGGAGCAATGATCAACCAGGAAAAGTCAGTGGGCCTGCAGCTCGGCACCTGGAGAGGCAGGTCCATGCCGTCCAACAGCGTCGTCGGGCGCTGGACGGACGGACCGGTTAAATTGCTAGGGGTCTGGTTCGGTCCAGACCTCCAGACGGACAAAAACTGGGACGAGGTGACGAGCAGGGTGGCTTCTCTCACCCAGAAATGGGCCGAGAGGAAGCTATCCCTGAAAGGTCGAGCGGAGGTGGCGAATGCGTACATCGCATCCGTCATCTACTACCGCCTGACCGTCGTACCTTGTCCTATGCCCCGCCTGACTGCGCTGGAGCGTTTGCTCTTTCGCTTCTTGTGGAAGGGACGCGCTCCGATGGTTAGGCGGTCCATCTGCTGTCAACACCCGCTACGTGGAGGGCTGGGCATGCCGTGGCTGATGATGCGCAGACACGCGCTCAGGCTACGACATCTCCACCTCTTCCTCGACGGTGATCAGGTGTGGTCGCCGTTTGCAAGACACGTTTTTCCCCAGCTCGTCTCCTTGACGGAGCTGCAGTCCTGGGTCAAGCGAAGACCGAGAGGGAGCGCTTGGAGACTGGAATGTCTTCAGGCGCTCACAGCCCTCGACCAATCGGGCAATGTGATCGGTGGAAACTCCACCTTGGCGTTCTATAGGGGATTAGTGGAGGGGAAGAGCGACGACGTACTTGGAGAAACTCTAGGCGTCGACGAAAATCAACTAGCCAATCTCTTCGGAAGGACTTTCGGGCCGGGGCCTATGGACAACTTCCAGAAATCCCTGGCCTGGCAGTGCTACCGAGAAGCTTTGCCAGTTCGGGATAAACTCTACAGGCATGGAGGTGCCGTCAGCCGGGCATGTCCGAGATGCGCGCAGGGCGACGAAACCGTCCTGCACGCACTCGTCCAGTGTCCGAGCATTGCTGACTTGTGGGTTTATGTCGAACACCTGCTGTCACGTGTAGGATGGATCCAGCTATCAGCTGAGTCCATCGTGAGGATTGCCCCGCCCCCTTCCTTTAGCCTGGAAGGGCAGGCAGTTTTTATCTGTCTGGTGGCCATGGCGAAAGAGATAGTATGGTGGACACGTTTGAAAGGGCTGAAGACGAGCACTTACCTCTTCGGTGATGCCCTGATTAACTTTTTCAAATTTCATTTGAAAAGGAAAATCAGGGTAGAGAGGGAAGTGCTCTCTTCCCAGCATTTTGTTGAAAGATGGGTGAGAGAAGCAAGTATGGCCCGAATGAATGGGCCTTCTCTGAGTATGTGTCTGTAAATTAAAGGTGGAAAACTGGGAGAGGGCACTTGCCCTGGTGGTCAGGGCCACTGTGGTCTTTTAATGGGCTTTCTCCACAAATGTCCCTTGGAAGTCTCCCCCCTATTGGGGAATTTTTCTTTGTTATTTTATTTCAACCTCTGTTTTTTTACACGCAGAAATGCCCATTTGTACCGTCCTGTATTGTCCTGTACTGTCCTTAATGTCTACTTTATGTGAACCCTTGTGGTTAATAAAGAAAACATTATTATTATTATTATTATTATTATTATTATTATTATTATTATTATTATTATTACAGTTGCATTTATCTTGCTTTATGTTCATACGAGTTATCACCAAGTCACAACCA
Organism: Eledone cirrhosa; assembly: GCA_964016885.1. Lineage (NCBI taxonomy): Eukaryota > Metazoa > Mollusca > Cephalopoda > Octopoda > Eledonidae > Eledone > Eledone cirrhosa. Next base: position 13,495,583 of record OZ024745.1, read on the forward strand.
GTGACCTCAAGAGACAACAAGGTCCGCCATGTTCAAGAAAGAACATACATACTCACACATGCATCTTTAGTGTTTAGACTTGTGATGTACTTATATTGACAGAATCTTCCTTAGTATATGGGCAGTTCCCATTAGTACTATCTTTTGTATTTCTCCTATACGCAGGTTTCCTGGGACTTGCGATAAGTAATCATTAGACCCCTTAGGTATCATTCCCAGAGCGCCTACAACCACTGGTATTATTTTAGTTCTCAATTTCCACATTTTTCAAATTTCTATCTCCAGGTCCTTATACTTGCTCAATTTTTCAAATGTTTTTATAGATACATTCTTGTCTATTGGAACAGACATATCAATTAGCAGGTATACCCTCTTTTTGAAGTCCTTCAATATTATATCAGGTCTATTTGCATCTATTTTTCGGTCTGTTTGGATGCTAAAGTTCCACAAGATTGAGATGTGATCTTTTTCAAGTATGGGCGGTGGTTGATGCTCCCACCAATTCTTTTGATGGGGCAGGTCAAAATGCTTACACATTATCCAATGTATGTATTGTGCAGCTCTGTCATGCCTGTTTAGGTATTCGGTTGGAGCTATAGGACTGCACATTGAAATTATATGGTCAATGGTCTCTGGTTGTTTTTTGCATACACGGCATAATGGGCTGCATCCATTTTTTATTATGTTGGCTTGGTAATTTTTTGTTGGCAGACACTGATCTTGTGCTGATATAATCAGTCCTTCAGTCTCCGATTTCAGTCCAGAGGATGCCAACCACTGATGGGTTAAAGTTTTGTCAACATCAGGATTGTTAGCTCGCTCTGGGTATTTTCCATACAGAGGCTTTTCTTGCCATTTCTTAGCCAGTTTATGTAGCAGTTCTTTCTTTGCAGTTACTTTTACCTGCTTTGCTTTTTCTGTGTTTTCCATTTCAGCAGTAAATGGGACTTCTGAAATTTGTAGTCCATTACTGTATCTTTTTGCATCTTTTGTAATGGAATATGATCTTTTGATGCTTTCGTGTTTCAAAACGAGTTTGATCATCCAATCATATGATTCCCTTAGATATGTAGATAATCCAATTGTTGCAGTTTTCAACGCAATGTCTAACTGGATTAACCCACGTCCTCCTTTTTTTCCTAGGGAGATATATTCTATCTATATCTGCCTTAGGGTGATGCATTCTGTGCATGGTTAAGAGTTTTCGAATTTTTGTATCGAGCCTACGGATCTCTGTGCTTGACGAGTTGATGACATTGTAACTGTAGGTTACTACTGGTATGGCAAGCGTGTTTATGGCATCGATCCTATTCCTTGCATTCAATTCCGTTCTTAAGATTGCTCTTACTCTGCGGTAACATTCCTTCCTTATCCTTTCCCTCATTGTCGAGTGCTTGATTCCGTCTCCTTCACAAACACCTAGATATTTGTAAGTTTTTTCTTGATCAAGTTCTCTTATCACGTTCCCCCGATCAAGATTAATGTCTGAACTCTTCAGCAGCTTTCCTCTGGTGAACGTTGCTTTGGCGCATTTGTCTAGTCCAAACTCCATTTTAATGTCATCACTGAACTGCTCCACAGTGGATAATAGCCCTTGCAATTGTTCATCATTTTTTGCAAATAGTTTCAGGTCATCCATGTAGAACAAGTGATTAATGGTTTTGTCATAGACTTTATATCCATGTTTTGTTTCATTGAGCATTTTACTTAATGGTATAAGTGCGATGCAGAATAAAGGCGGTGATAAAGAGTCACCCTGAAAAATTCCACAATTAATATTAACTTATCCAGCTTCCAGTGATTTTGTTTCACTATTCAAAAGGAGTGTCGTTTTCCATGTCTTCATACTGAATGACAAAAACCTCCTGACAACGGGGGATATTTTGAAAATCTCTAAACATTTTTCAATCCAACTGTGTGGCAAACTATCGAATGCTTTTTTATAATCTATCCAAGCAATCGATAGATTTTTGTGTCTATTATGACAATCTTCCAGTATCATTTTGTTAACCAGAAGCTGATCCTTACAGCCATATGAGCCTCGTTTACACCCTTTCTGCTCAATGGGAAATAGGTCATTTGTTATCAGGTGGTCATATGTGTATTCAGTTAGGACTGATGTTAAAATTTTATACATTGTGGTCAAGCAAGTTATCGGTCTGTAATTTTTGGGATTGTTTGTCTCATCATTCTTCGGAAGCAGGAATGTAATGCCGTTAACTAGCCATGATGGTATCTTTTCTGGCTCCTTAACTATTTCATTGTAAAGTTGGGCTAACAGCTCATGAGACTCCGTGAAGGCATTTATCCAAAAGTTTTGTATTTTGTCTTTTCCTGGGGATTTCCATTTGCTGGTTTTTCTTAGAGCCAAGCGCAACTGTTCAACTGTTATATTTTCCCATATTTGTTCCTCAAGGTGAGCTGTATCTTTCATTTGTCTGTCTATCCATGGGGCATGTATGTTATGAACTTTTTCTTCGGCCCAGATCTTTTCCCAGAATTCTTGCACTTCCTCCTTGGGTGGTATTGATTTAGCAGTTATTGTTGACTTACCAATTTTTCTGTAGAAGTTTCTTTGGTTGTTTTTGAACATATTATTGTCCTTATAGAATCTAGATCGTTTTTCAAAGCGCCTTATACGAGCAGCTTTGGCCGACACTTTTTGTTTGATTATTTCTATCAGCATGTCTATGTCACTTGTTGATTTTATACTGTACTTTTTTTTCAATTTTCTAAGTTTAGTTTGTTTAACATGTTCACCTACTTTATAGTTTGTTAAAATTTCTATGTCAGATCGGAGAAGGTTTATTTGGCGGTTGATGTTCTCTTGCCAAGTAGATTTCTTGTGGGAATTCCTTTGTTTTTTCATCTTCACTCCACATAAGTGAGTGGTGACTTTAGCCGATGCATAATAGAGATGATTTAAATCAGTAATGTTTAGTTTGTTTGTGATGATAATGTTTTTGAGAATTATGTTAGTCTTGTGTATTATCTTTTGGTTCTGTTTGGAGTTCTGGATCTTAGGGAGGGTGTCTCGTTGCCCCATGTCAGATTCTTTCATTTTCATCCATTCGATCATAATTTCATCCTTCAAGTTGGCAAGTTCATTCTCATTCATTTCTTTATCATTTACGATCTCATTATTTTCATTTGGAGTTTCATCTTGAGCATGCACTCCCTCCACTTTTTCGATCCTTTCTTTAATTTGTTCTGTTGCCAGTGATTCCGCCCCAACCCTGGGATTCGAAGTGTTACAATTTACCTCGTTTTCACTGACACGTTTCATTTTCCCTTCGCCGACTTTGTGCTAATAGCTTGATCTGATCAATTTCTATATCAGTTAGTAACTTTTTTCTTACAATATTTCTTCGTATATTGGCTAGTTTGTTGCTGTCAATATAGCCTCTGTTTTCGGGATGTTTCTTTTTCCAGTTGATATATGTCTGTTCTGTATTCGATGTATTTGATGGGTAGTACATGGCAGTGTAGAAAGCCTCATGGACTTCTTTATTATCTTCCCTTGACCATTGTTCTCTCTTTTTCTTTGGATTTCTTGGTGGTGCGCATGGAGGGCCAACAGTAGGAGTATTCCGGTTATGGGAGGTCTCCAGCTCCGAAGTGATGGGAAGGTTTGAACCATTAGCTGATTTTTCGACCCCAGTCTGGTTCCTCTCTGAGGGCGCGGCCCTTTTTTACCCGGGTGACGGCCGATCCGGTATGAGATTTTATCATTAGACATTTACTTTATTTTGTCGCGTTTTATCCTTATCCGCCAAGGGGTAATCATTTCGTGTTACCACTTCTAGAACGAGTGTCAACCAAGACTAGAGGGGTCGTTCTCCCCTAGAGACACGGCTATTCCCCGCCGGCCGCCATCCCGGTATTTCTTGGTCACGGGGTTTTCTTTTTGTTTTGTTTTTTAAATTGTTATTATTATGAGTGGTTCCTTAATGTGAGCATTGCGTGGCTTAAGAATGAAATTATTAATAATTGTCTCCACTCCAGGCACAAGGCCAGCAATCACCCAGTGCATTACAATAATATAATATACTTTTTACTGAAGTTGCCTGTTATTGTTGTTGGCTATGTCGGTGGTGGTGCTGGGGATTTTTATATTGTTGGTGAGGAAGGGGTGAGCTAGCAGTGCCATAGTTGTTGATGTTGACGTTTGGCCGGTGGCCAGGTCACTAAGTCAATCTATTTATATCTTTTGCTAGCTTCTCCCTTGTCTAGTGATACCGCCACCTTCCCCTTTCTCTCTCAAGTTAACAGGGGAATAGTGGAGGTAGCAATGAAGGAGTGGTGGCGGCAGTGATGGGATAGTGGTAGCAATGATGGATGGGTGGGGTGGTGGCGGCGGTGGCTTTGACGTTACTGAGTTTTGTGATATGTAGTATATATGAGTGTGTGTCGCGTATGTTTAATATATATTGTGTTGACATATTCCCGTAAAATTGGGATCAAACATTTTTTTTTAAAAACTTGAGACAATAATTGTTTCTACTTTAGACACAAGGCCAGCAAATACCCAGTGCATTACTGGTACTTTATTTTATCGACCCCGTAAGGATGAAAGGCAAAGTCAACCTCGGCGGGATTTGAACTCAGATCGTAAAGAGACGTAACTATGCTGGAAAGCATGGCGTCCGACCCTCCACCGATACTGCCAATCCACCGCCCTAAAACTTTTTTAAAAACTTGAGACAATAATAATAGTAATTATTATTATGATGCTGGGATTGGTGGTGGTGGTGGTGAAATTGCCGTTATCTGGCTGTTATATTTAGTGTGATGGGGTAGGTGGAGTATCAAGTTTCTGGTGTTGGTGAAATTGCTGTTATTTGGCTGTTCTATATAGTGTAGACAGAGGGTGTTTTCTTCCATTTATAACCATTTTCTTTTTTGAATGCAAAATATATAATACAAAATTGAATATTTGAGCGATATAACAATATAATATGGATCCGAAATTTGATGGGGCTTGACTCGGTGGTTTATACAACATTTGTACTAAGAATTGTTATTTCACAATTGATTTAAATATGTTAAAAATCAAAAACTTACGCGAGCGATTTCATGACCTTCTACCACTTGGTGGTCAGGGTCATTGTGGCCTTTTACTGGGCTTTCTCCACAAATGTCCCTCCGAAGTCTCCCCCCTATTGGGGAATTTTTCATTGTTATTTTTTGTTACATCCTCTGTTTTTGTTTTTTACACGCAGAAATGCCCATTTGTACCGTCCTGTATTGTCCTGCACTGTCCTTAATGTCTACTTTATGTAAACCCTTGTGGTTAATAAAGAAATCATTATTATTATTATTATTATTATTATTATTATTATTATTATTATTGTTGTTATTGTTATTCCTTGAATCTCAGTCATTGATGTTGGTTAACTGGAGAGTCCGTTGGATTGAATATCAAGCCACTACCTGCAGCCTCAGATATTCAGGACGTATCGGAGGGTTCTTGCTGCTCCAAGCAAGCATGCCTTTTGAAGCGTTCCAAAAAGCGTGAAGGGGCCGATTTTCTTTAACCATCCCTGGAAACCTTTGGAGATAGTCCCCAGTGCGCCTATGACAATCGGGATCACTTTGACTTCATGGCAGTTCCAAATCCTTTTCACCTCCCACTTTAGGTCCTGGTATCGGTTAATTTTCTCCCTCTCCTTCTGTTGCACTCTCGTGTCGAACGGGCAGGCCACATCCACAATCAGGCACGATCTTTTTTCTTTGTCCACAACCACCAGGTCAGGTCTATTGTGTTCCAGTTTTTTGTCCGTCTGTATCCTAAAATCCCACAGCACCTTCACCTGACTGTTCTCCATCACCGCATCTGGCTTATGCTCATACCATTTCTCAGAATGTGGTAGATTGTTTACTTTGCACAGGTGCCAGTGGATCACCCTGCCCATCACATCGTGTCTCCAGCCCTTATAGTGGGTCTGGGCTAGGTGTTTACATTCGGACACAATGTGAGCCACAGTCTCCTCTCTCTCTCCACAGATCCTGCACAGTGGGCTAGCCTCCTCCTTGTAGATATGGTGCTTCAACCACTTCGTTTTGAGGGCCTGCTCCTGCGCAGCCATTAGCATTCCTTCTGTAGCCTTTTTGAGGTCTCCTCTTCTCAACCAGTTCCATGTCTGTGGATCTCTAAATTCAGTTTTCTCAAAGAAGGTACTATGAAGGGATTTTCCCTTAAGGCTGCTCTTCCTCCTTGATGTTATTTCCTCCTTGGGCATCCCCTGGCCTACTGTCCCCTCCTTCAGTACAGTTCTGAGCATTGGCTCCTTACTATAGGTCACGTATTTGTATAGGTTGTTTTTCTCCATCTGAACACAGTCCTCTATGCTGATAAGACCTCTTCCACCCTCAGATCTCCTTAGGTAGAGTCTATCGACATCACTCCTCTTGTGGAACATGTTGTAGATAGTCAATAGCTTCCTAGTCTTCCTATCCATTTCTTTTTGTTCAGCAACATTCCATCTCAGAATTCCCGCACTGTACCTAATAATAGACACAGCTCGGGAATTTACTGCGCTTATGGCATTTCTGCTGTTCAGATGTGACTTCAATACGCTCCTTACTCTCCGAATGTATTCAGTTCTTAACAATTCCTTCATTTTTTTGTTCTTTATGCCATCAGCCTCCAGAACGCCCAAATACTTGTATCCTTCCTCAGAGTCAATTTCCTTTATCATCTCACCTGTTGGTATCTGGATCCCGTTACTTCTGCTCAACCTACCCCTCTTCATCACAATGACTCCACATTTACCAATACCAAACTGCATACATATATCACTGCTGAAAATACGGACAGTGTCAACAAGCACATCCAACTCCTTCTCACTTTTCCTGAAGAGCTTAAGATCGTCCATGAAGAGGAGGTGATTGATGGTAAGCTCTCCCCTTCCCAACTTGTATCCTGCTCTCACTTTTCGCAGCACAATGGTTAAGGGCATCAGGGCAAGGACAAACAACAGAGGGGACAGGCTATCTCCCTGGAAGATACCTCTCTTGATCTTCACGCTTCCCAAGGATACTCCAGTTGATGTCAACTCTGTCTCCCAGGACCCCATACTCCTGCCCAGCAACTGTCTGATGTTATCTGCCACCCTGAAGATCTCCAGGCTTTTGGTGATCCAGGAATGAGGCACCATGTCAAATGCCTTTCTGTAGTCTATCCATCCCATGGCAAGATCAGTGTGTCTCCTCCTGCAATTCCCCATTACCATCTTATCAATAAGCAACTGGTCCTTTGTACCACGTGACTTCTTTCGGCATCCTTTCTGTTCGTCCGGTAACAAGTTGTTTGTGTGTTATTATTATTCTTTGAGTCTCAGTCATTGATGTTAGTTAACTGGAAAGTTTGTTGAAATGAATATCAAGCCACTACCTGCAGCCTCAGATATTCAGGACGTATCGGAGGGTTCTTGCTGTTCCCAGCAAGCATGCCTTTTGAAGCGTTCCAAAAAGCGTGGCGGGGCCAATTTTCTTTAACCATCCCTGAAAACTTTTTGAGATAGTACCTAGTGCGCCTATGACAATCGGGATCACTTTGACTTCATGGCAGTTCCAAATCCTTTTTACCTCCCACTTTAAGTTCTGGTATCGGTTAATTTTCTCCCTCTCCTTCTCTTGCACTCTCGTGTCGAATGGGCAGGCCACATCCACAATCAGGCACGATCTTTTTTCTTTGTCCAAAACCACCAGGTCAGGTCTATTGTGTTCCAGTTTCTTGTCCGTCTGTATCCTAAAATCCCACAGCACCTTCACCTGATCATTTTCTATCACCGACTCTGGCTTATGCTCATACCACTTCTCAGAATGTTTACTTTGCATAGGTGCCAGTGGATCACCCTGCCCATCACATCATGTCTCCAGCCCTTATAGTGAGTCTGGGCTAGGTGTTTACACTCGGATACAATGTGAGCCACAGTCTCCTCTCTCTCTCCACAGATCCTGCACAGTGGGCTAGCCTCCTCCTTGTAAATATGGTGTTTCAACCACTTCGTTTTGAGGGCCTGCTCTTGCGCAGCCATTAACATTCCTTCTCTAGCCTTTTTAAGGTCTCCTCTTTTCAACCAGTTCCATGTCTGTGGATCTCTGAATTCAGTTTCTCAAAGAAGGTACTATGAAGGGATGTTTCATGAAGGCTGCTCTTTCTCCTTGATGTTATTTCCTCCTTGGACATCCCCTGGTCTATTGTCCTCTCCTTCAGTACAGTTCTGAGCATTGGCTCCTTACTATCAGTCACGTATTTGTGTAGGTTGTTTTTCTCTATCTGAACACAGTCCTCTATGCTGATAAGACCTCTTCCACCTTCAGATCTCCTTAAGTAGAGTCTATCGACATCACTCCTCTTGTGGAACATGTAGTAGATAGTCAATAGCTTCCTAGTCTTCCTATCCATTTCTTTTTGTTCAGCAACATTCCATCTCAGAATTCCCGCACTGTACCTAATAATAGACATAGCTCGGGAATTTACTGCACTTATGGCATTCCTACCTTTCAGATGTGACTTTAATACGCTCCTTACTCTTCGAATGTATTCAGTTCTTATCAATTCCTTCATTTTTTTGTTCTTGATGTCATCAGCCTCCAGAACACCCAAATACTTGTATCCTTCTTCAGTGTCAATTTCCTTTATCATCTTACCTGTTGGTACCTGGATTCCGTTACTTCTGCTCAATTTACCCCTCTTCGTTACAAGGACTCCACACTTACTAATACCAAATTGCATACATATATCATTGCTGAAAATACGGACAGTGTCAACAAGCACATCCAACTCCTTCTCACTCTTCCCGAAGAGCTTAAGATCGTCCATGAAGAGGAGGTGATTGATGGTAAGCCCTCCCTTTCCCAACCTGTATCCTGCTCTCACTTTTCGCATTATACTGGTCAGGGGCATCAGGGCAAGGACAAACAACAGAGGGGACAGACTATCTCCCTGGAAGATACCTCTCTTGATCTTCACGCTTCCCAAGGATTCTCCAACTGATGTTAACTCTGTTTCCCAGGACTTCATACTTTTGCCCAACAACTGTCTGATGTTATCTGCCACCCTGAAGATCTCCAGGCTTTTGGTGATCCAAGAGGCACCATGTCAAATGCCTTTTTGTAGTCTATCCTTCCTCTTGCAATTCCTCATTACCATCTTATCAATAAGTAACTGGTCCTTTGTATCACGGGACTTCTTTCGGCATCCTTTCTGTTCGTCCGGTAACAAGTTGTTTGTGTGGAGGTGATGGTAGATTTCCTCAGACATAATGCTTGTCAACAGTTTCCACATTACGGACAGACATGTGATAGGTCTATAGTTGGTAACATCATTACCCTTGATTCGGTCTTTCATTATCAGAACTGTGGTACCTTTTGTCAACCACTCTGGTACCTCACCTGACATCAAGCAGTCATTGAACATGGTTGTCAGTTTCGGGTGGAGGGATGTTATATTTTTTACCCCATACCCCTGCACACCATCTGGGCCTGGTGATTTCCAGTTGGTTAGTTTTTTGGCCTGCCCCTTAAGAGTTTCAACTGTGATACTCAAATCAGTTTGTTGATGTGCCTGTTCACTAATCTCCTTCTGTACTGTCTCAATCCACACTGCCTGGTCATTATGTTTAACATCCTGCTCCCATATTCCTCTCCAGAATGTTTTAGTTTGTTCCGCCTCAGGGATCAAGTCGTTGCCTCTTTCTTTCCCTTCAAGCTGTCCAAACAGCATCTTCTGGTTGTTGTCAAACATGCGGTTCTGTCTATACTGACTGACTCTGTTCTCGTATCGCCTGATTTTTGCACTCTTTGCTACAATGCGTTGCTTCAGTTCCTCTATGATAATATTTAGCTTTTTCCTCCTACTGTTGTACTTTATTTCCAGTCTATTTTTAGTGTCTATGTTTTTTAGTGTCCCATTCAGTAGGGACTCAAGCTTTCCAATGTCATTTCTCATTTCCCTGATTTGACCACTCAGTCGTTTCTTCCACCAAGGCTCACATCTTTCTTGTTTGTTATTTCCTCTCGCTTTTATACCAAGTAATTTCCTCACCGTATTTGCTGTTGCTTTGAGGATATTGTTGCACTGGTGAAGACTCCTCGCCTCAAGGTATGGGATGACTTTGTTTACCTTAGCTGTTGTTTCTTTTAACTTTTTCCTGTCTACAAATCTTAGGTTCATAGGTTTCCCACTATCATTGTTCAATTCATCTACCACTAAGTTTAGGATATCAACCAAATCTTGTCCTAGCCCGTCAGCATTCATCTCCTCAGTGGCCGTATCTCTGTTCCAGGTATTATTTATTTCAGCATTCAGATCATTGTCTGCTTCGGGTGGTTCCTCCGTTCTCTCGACCTCTTCACCTTCATTTCCCACTGGCTCGTTTGCCTGGCATACTCCACTCCTCATTTCCAAGCTAATCTCTCTGCTCAGTTCCAGCTCGCTTATCCACCCATTAGTTCTTATTACCCGAGCCTGCCCGGCCAATTTCTGTTCATCCAATTTAAATAGACCAATCTCGTTCCAGATGTTATGCATCCGTTTCCTATAGCCTTTCTCCTTGGGGTTACTCTTCAGGTAACATTGCATAACAGTTCTATTCAATTCTTTCGTCCAGTTGGTTCTGGTCCCTTTCCTTCTTCTTCTTCCTCCGACACCAGCAGTATTTGATTGACAGCCAGGTCCCTGCTGCTGAGCCAGGGAGCACCTGTTGGGTGAGAGTCTGTCACATGACATTCTAGTCTCCACTTCACTGTTATTCAAACTGTTTAGGTTCGACATTTAAACACTCTTATCGAGGATTGGCGAATGTATAACCACCGCTGATTTCATCACCTCCGGTGATTTCGTCACTCCCGGTGATTTGTGTGTGGCATTATCACGCTGTAGACAAACATAAATAAACAAACAAACAAACAGGCAAAAAAAAACCCAAAATGAATAAGCATAAGTTTCATTGTAATGTAATGTTTGAATGTCTGACTTAGTTTTTCCTTTCCCTTCTCTGTCTGTCTGTTTGTTTTTCTCTTCATTTTTCTTTTCTTTACGTTTTTCGTTGTTGCTGTGCTGCTTTGATTTTGATTTTGTTTTTTTGATTTTGACCGGGTCATCAATTCAGTCTATTTATATATTTTGATGCCTTCCTCTTTTAGTGGGGACACTACGATGTAGCAGGAGGTAGTGGGAGAGAATAGCGGCGGTAGTGATAATGAGGCAGTGGTGGTGGTGGTGGTGGTGGTGGTACTGTGCTAGTAGTACCTAGCAGGAGGTAGTGGGAGAGAATAGCGGCGGTAGCGATAATGAGGCAGTGGTGGTGGTGATGTGATCGTAGTACTGTAGTGATGGTGTTGAAGTTGAAGTAGAAATAGAGGTTGAGGCAACTTGACCAGAGTTTTTAGCGTGGTAGTGGTGGTGGTGGTGTTGGTGGTGAAATTATCTTTAGCTATTTAGCTATTTAGTCATTTTGCCATTTTCCTCCTTTTCGACTCCAACATTCCTGATCCAAAATTAAATATTAATATTGTTTATTAATATTGTCTAGTGATACCGCCACCTTCCCCTTTCGTAAGTTAACAGAAGGTAATGGGGGAACAGCGGTGGTAGCAATGAAGGAGTGGTGGCGGCGGTGATGGGATAGTGGTAGCAATGATTGATGGGTGGTGGCGGTGGTGACTATAGTGATGGCGTTGTCGTTACTGAGTTTTGTTGAATAGACTGTAGTTTTGTTTGATCGGTGAATCTATGCGGTTAGTCGCGAATGTTTAATATATGTGTTGACATATTTTCTTAATATTGGAATTAAACATTTTGTGAAAACTTGAGACTCCCAGCATTTTGTTGAAAGATGGGTGAGAGAAGCAAGTATGGCCCGAATGAATGGGCCTTCTCTGAGTATGTGTCTGTAAATTAAAGGTGGAAAACTGGGAGAGGGCACTTGCCCTGGTGGTCAGGGTCACTGTGGTCTTTTAATGGGCTTTCTCCACATATGTCCCTCGGAAGTCTCCCCCCTATTGGGGAATTTTTCTTTGTTATTTTATTTCATCCTCTGTTTTTTTTACACGCAGAAATGCCTATTTGTACCGTCCTGTATTGTCCTGTACTGTCCTTAATGTCTACTTTATGTAAACCCTTGTGGTTAATAAAGAAAACATTATTATTATTATTATTATTATTATTATTATTATTATTATTATTATTGCCCCCCCCCAACTTCCCTCATCATCATCATCAACAATTTTCTATCACTTCCCCAACATTAATCCCGCCACTACAACACTCACTACAGCCAATCAGTTATACTACTGTCTCCCCTTAGCAACCACCACTATATACCACTACCACTACTATATCACCACTACTACCATCACCACTACCACTACTACCATCACCACTACCACTACTACCACCACCACTATATACCACTACCACTACTACCATCACCACTACCATCACCACTACAACTACTACCATCACCACTACCTCTATATAACCACTACCCCTACTACCATTACCACTACCTCTATATAACCACTACCACTACTACCATCACCACTACCATCATCACTACCACCACTACCATCACCACTACCTCTATATAACCACTACCACTACTACCATCACCACTACCATCACCACTACAACTACTACCATCACCACTACCTCTATATAACCACTACCACTACTACCATCACCACTACCATCACCACTACCACCACTACCATCACCACTACCTCTATATAACCACTACCACTACTACCATCACCACTACCATCACCACTACTACTATCTTCACTCTCACTACTACCATCATTGATGGTGAGGTTGTTGATGATGGCGGTGGGTGTCTTGTCAATGAGGGTATGTGTGTGTGTGGGGGGGGGGGGGGGTTTATATATATAATTCGTTAGTGTCTCTCCAGGAACATGTATATTTATATTGAAGATATTGTAATGGTTGCCGCTGTTGTTGAAGACAATGTAAGGAGGATGTGATTATATTGCGGGGGGGGGGGTCGTTAAGTGCAGATTAGAAATAGAACAGTGGAAACTAGAGTAAAGAAAAGCACCTGTTTACACTTTTACCTTATATTGCAATGTATCGTATACTAAAATATATAGGTAAAGTTTGTAGATCTTGATTGTCATTTTAATACTGACGACGACATATATATATATATATATATATATATATATAGGAACGAGTAGGACCCCGACGGCTGAGCTCAAGCCGTTTCGACGGCTAATTCTGGACTAAATGAAAATTTTTATCCTGGTATATGAATAGCCGAGCTTCCACAAATTGCCATGATAGAATTATGTGTCTCAACAACAAACTTTTGACCAATCCTTGTGACAATCACTTTTACCATATATGGAATTACCCCCTGAGAAGCTCGGCTATTCATATACCAGGATAAAAATGTTCATTTAGTCCAGAATTAGCCGTCGAAATGGCTTGAGCTCAGCCGTCGGGGTCCTACTCGTTCCTATTACCCACTCTACTACCCTAAGTATTGAGTACTTTGGTGCGTTATGGTCCACCTGGTTCCTTACCACATTTCCTTCGTTATATATATATATATATATATATATAGTGGTGGAACACTGGAAGGTAATATCCGTAGTGATAGAGCACTCAGTCCATGGGACGAGTTAGGTAGAAGTGGTTACACAACAGTTAGTTCACCATACCGAGAACAATTGTTTCACCTTAGCGGATCCTCAGCTAAGGTTCCGCTAAGGTGAAACAATTGTTCTCGGTATGGTGAACTAACTGTTGTGTAACCACTTCTATAAATATATATATATATATATATATATATATATATATATATATAGTAATAATAATAGAGTTGAAGACCAAAATCCAAAGAGGGCTCGATAAGGATAAATATATATCAAATATATAAGAACCGTAGAGCAAACATTTATTAAAATAACAGATTAAAGTTTAAGCAAAGAATTTGCGTAAACTTTAATCTGTTATTTTAATAAATGAATATATATATATATATATATATATATATAGATCAGCTTCTACTACAACGTAATATAATATCTGTATACAAATACAACGGTGGGTCCACCCACAGCCCCGGTGGACAGAATGGAGAAGGCGTTTCCCCGGAGGACGGCAAGGGAGACGCGCTGGAAAGGCCACTCCAACTCGCGGGGCTCACACCTGGGGCTGGCCAGCTCAGCGCCTATGGTGGTGAGTAAGGAGGTAGCCCTGGGGCCGAGGACACCAGAAGTCTCCACTGCCAGGGGTACGACCACAAACCTGTCGGAGAGCGACCGGTATTTGAGGAGTTTGGCCCCCTCAGTCCGACGTGCAGCAGAACCTGGGTCAGTCGCAGACTGCACCAGGTTGCGGCTGCAGAAAGTGTCGGTGCAAGTGGCATCCCAGACGAGGGGTTTGCCACCACGCAACGGGAAGATGGTCATGCCATCTGGCCTTTTGCTGTCCCCTCGATCCAGTCCCACCGGCTCGAGCTGGGAAGGGAAGCCTGCAGCATCCAAGCCATGCTTATGACCTCGCTGAGGGCAGCATGGCGTGGAATGCGGCTGGCACTGTGGTGACAGGAAAGCGGGTGGAGGCCGAAAGAGTCCACGGTGGAACCGCAGCGACATTGGTGTGGCTGGCAGATCCGGAAACAGACTCAGGGAAACACCGATTCGCAGGCTATAGTGTGTTCGTTTTTTACGCGAAGATGTGTTCGTGAACGCGGTGCGTTAAGCAAATTCGCGTAATGCAAGTCTAATTGCATAGTAAGAACCTTTGTTAAGTTATGTTCCAAACACCAACTTAATAATACATCAGAGTGTGAGTGATGCGTGTCTTGGATGTACATGATAAAATGACAAGTCAGTTAATCATATTGATGGCCACTCCACAACCCCGGCGGACAGAATGGAGAAGGCGTTTCCCCACATCATAATTCTGATGAATAAAAAAATTTAAAACCACACGCGTTATAGCGTGTTATTCGCGTAAACTGAATATTTAATGATATTTTTTTCAAGAGGCGTTAAAACGAATCAGCGACTTCAAGTTGGAGTAAAAAGCGAACAGACTGTATATAATAGATTTACAAGACAAAAACGGAGTTTTGGAGTTACCTTTCGACATGCTAGAAACAGCAACTAAATCTCACTCACACCTGACTTTATTATCTAAAGGAAGTAAACGTTTGATAATATATTCCAATCTAACCCATGCTAGCATGGAGAATGGGCGTTAAACGATGATGATGATGATGATGATGATGATGATATACTACACCTGGAAGAAGGGTGACCTGGAGCTAAACAACAACAGCTACAACAACACTAATTTAGTCAACAAGAAAGTCTATGAATACGAAATAACAACCAAGTTTGCCTCAAACTACACTTTATATCTTAGAAAGAAAAGATACATTGTATAATAAAGTCTAGATAGATTATGTCTCAAATGTCTTCTAAGGGGGGTAAGTCTGGTTAAACAACTAATATTTTTAGTTGTCAAGTTTCCAGTATTTGGTCCTCATATCTTCTTTAGTCTAAATATATTCAGATATCTTCATATTTCTCTTAATCTACCGATACCTTACATTCTTTACCAAATACTTTTACTAATACAAATATTGGTTTTTATTTAGGTAAAAAGACTAAGTACCGGGGGGAGGGGAAAATCGATTAAATCGACACAAAACGTAAAAGGACGTAACTCTATACCATAAAGTCCGACGCTCTACTGATTCTACTGCCAATCTACGGTCCTTTTTACTAATACAAATATTGATCTCTATTTTAATTGACATTCATAAATACAGAAATGATGAGCATTGCTGCTAATTCCGTTACAAATTCTTTCTGGTTCTGTTTTTAACAAGGAACCTTCTAGGATTTCTACAAAATCTTCTTCATATCGTCGTCCACTTTCGGTGTACAATACCTGTAGAAAGCGGAGTTATTACAAACACATAACAAACGTGATTAAATATCAATTGAGAAACAAACAAACGAAATCTTCGGTGGATATGTTTCCACTAATTTAAAATATGAAATAGAAGGAGAAAGAAGGAGAGAGATTTCGTTTAACATGTAATCTGGTCGCGTGATCTACTTAGTACCGACAAGAAGACCAGCGGACATTGTAGATCACATGGAGCTTCTGTGTGGTTGTTTGACCACCTAGAAAGACAACAATCATCCCTCGTATTAGGGGAATAGCTACCGTTGAAAAATTGTTGATCTGCTTGATTAGAGCCGACCTGGGGCTAAATAATATCATCAAAAGCCACCACATCAACTACTACAGCTACTACTACAACATCAAGTGGGGAATAAAAAGGAGAGAATTTGTTTTAAGCGAATATATTTTATATTTGTATAAACCTCTCATTTTTCTCACTAAATTTTTTTAACCAATGTTCTAGAAAATATTCCAATTTATAACTACTATAATTATTATTTTTCTTATTATTCAATGTTAAGAATGATTAAAAATTATTGTTGTTGTTGTTATTATCATCATCATCAACAACATCATCGCAAATGCACGCAAGAAACCAAATACGTGGACAATAAACAAAAATAAATAAACATCTGTATGAAATTTAAAAAAAAAAGATAATATTACAGTTGAGTGTTTTAGATATGTGATGGGTTGGTAATGAAAACTTAACAATTATAAATTTCAATTAAAATTTCAGATGTTGGAGAGAGAGAGGACTGAGTGAGTGAGAAAAAGAGAGACAGACCGAGTGAGAAAGAGAGAAGGGGTAGAGAGAGAAAAAAGTGAGAGACTGAGTGAGAAAGAGAGAGAGAGAGAAAGGGGTGGACAGAGAGGGGTATTATAAAATTTGGTTCTCTGTGTACGGTGTCTTAACTGAACGTTATGTCTTCTGTTGACGAGAATTATTGCTGTAATGTTCGTTACATGACATCATTAATGGTAAAACAGGAAATAGAAATACTGAGAGTGAATTGATTATTGAGAAGCAGGGCGGAGGTCAGTCGATATATCGGGCCCGGGTGGCCAGAGAAGGACACGTGAATATCAGACCCTACTTTCTGAAGTAAACCCTCAACCATCTTTAATTATTAGACGAGATGTCCTTCCTCCGAGGGACCTGGAAGTTATCTATACTGTGAACACAATCAATAGATTATTCTAAGTTCTTTTACAATATCGAAGTAGGACACAACATATATAAGGGGGCCGGCAGCGAACGGTCGGGGCCGAACAGAGGCCAGTAACTCTTCTACTACGTTCTATCTTCTAGTAAAACAAGAAACAGAATTCTTCTTCTTCTTCCTCTCCTCCTCATCCTCCACCCCCTCCTCATACCCTTCCAAGGTTTCAACTGATCATCTGTTGCTCATGGTGATTTCATCCCGAATTTTCAACTTTGCAGAAAATTGTTGGCCTTGTACCTAAATGAGAACCCATTATTTTGTCAACTTTGCCTTTCATCCTTACGGGGTCGATAAAATAAAGTACCAGTAATGTACTGCTAATTGCTGGCCTTGTGCCTAAAGTAGAAACAATTATTTTGTCAGGGAGGGAAGAGACGTGTTCGTGGGTCTTTTCAGAACTCACGCGACTGATGGGAGAGAATAAGGAACGTTTCTTAAACTGAACAGGTGACCTTAATGCTTGCAAGAAAATGAACTCTAGTAAAGGCGCTCAAATGTCAGGTGAAAGTGTTAAACTAGGTGGCAGGTTAAGTCTGCTACTTAAGTAAGCCGCAGCGGGATTTTGAACTCTGAACGCAAAGAGCCGGAAGAAATATCACACGGTCTCTCATCCAACGCCCTAACAATTGCACCAAACCTCCACCCTAAACTGGTGCATTATTTTGTCGACCTCGAAAGAGTGAGACAGAGAGAGAGAGAGAATCGGCCCTAGTACTTGACTGGTACGACCTCGAATGAATGAAAGGTAAAGTTGACCTCGGCAACATTTGAACTGAGAGAGTAAGGAGCCAAAACAAATACCACAAATTACTCTATCTGACGTTCTTACAACTCTGCCAATTCGTCGCCATTGTATGTGTGTGTGTGACAGCTCACACCTATGCAGGTTTAGCTGGCCTCCTCCAAGGTATATCTCGTTGGAGGTGTCTTGGGTAATTTAATGATAGGGACCCCAGTCTTATCATCTCATTTCTATAGCTGAGTAAACTGGAGCAAGGTGAAATAAAGTGTCTTGCTCAAGGGAACAACACATCACCCGGTCCGAGAACTGAACTCACAACCTTTCGATTGCAAGCCCAATGCTCTAACCACCAAGCCATGCGCCTTCACTGTCGCCATTAAACTAAGTAAAAGATTACCAAAGAAACAAAATATATTTTTATAAACATTTAAGGGCGCAGGTCCTAATTCCGGAAATTGGGACCTTCACACATTTGATCTGAATGGGGTAGATGGAATGTTTGCGGGTGTTGATGACAGAAATATCCAATTTCTGGTAGTGGTGGTGGTGGTGGTGGGGGGGGGGTTTACCGAAGACACACGCGTAATATTTACTTTTTATAACATGTTTTATTGGTTTGTCTGATAAACACACTAAACATGGACTGTATTAAGGACATACATACTATCTGAAGGACATGCATGCTATCACCTTGCCATTCTGAGTTCAAATCCCACCGAGGTTAACTTTGCCTTTCATCCTTACGGGGTCGATAAAATAAAGTACCAGTAATGTACTGGATAATTGCTGGCCTTGTGCCAAAAGTAGAAACAAATATATTATTTATCATTAATTGTGACTGCTTATTTCGAAATGATATCTCAAAAACATCGTCTAGATTCGCCTCTCATTATTGATAACAAACATTATATAACATCGTTGTTTACATTTACATTTTCCTACAATCAACAATAATCAAGATTCGATATTCGCTGATTTGTTCTTCAGCCAATAAAAAGACAGAAAATGATAATAAAAAACCTGCACCAATTTCTTATTTCAAAAGTTCTTATTTCTTATTGATTCCAGTTGAGAGGTTCTGTCTGTAAGTCAACTCTGATTAACAGTTATGTCACTAATTCATCTATATTGGGTGGTGTAGTGGTGTGGTGCTGTGGAGGTGTGGTGGTGTGGTGGTGTGGTGGTGTGGAGGTGTGGTAGTGTGGTGGTGTGGAGGTGTGGTGGTGTGGTGGTGTGGTGGTGTGGAGGTGTGGTGGTGTGGTGGTGTGGTGGTGTGGAGGTGTGGTGGTGTGGTGGTGTGGTGGTGTGGTGGTGTGGCGTGGTGGTGTGGTGGTGTAGTGTGGTGGTGAGGTGGTCTGGTGGTGTGCTGGTGTGCTGGTGTGGTGGAGTGGTGGTGTGGTGGTGTGGTGGTGTGGTGGTGTGGTGTGGGGGTGTGGTAGTGTGGGGGGGGGGGGGGTAGTGTGGTGGTCTGGTGGTCTGGTGGTGTGGTGGTGTGGTGGTGTGGTGGTGTGGTGGTGTGGTGGTGTGGTGTGGTGGTATGGTAGTGTGGTGGTGTGGTGGTGTGGTGGTGTGGTGTGGTGGTGTGGTAGTGTGGTGGTCTGGTGGTGTGGTGGTGTGGTGGTGTGGTGGTGTGGTGTGGTGGTGTGGTGGTCTGGTGGTGTGGTGGTGTAGTGGTGTGGTGGTGTGGTGGTGTGGTGGTCTGGTGGTGTGGTGGTGTGGTGGTGTGGTGGTGTGGTGGTGTGGTGGTGTGGCGGTGTGCTGGTGTGGTGGTGTGGTGGTGTGGTGGTGTGGTGTGGTGGTGTGGTGGTGTGGTGTGGTGGTGTGGTAGTGTCCTGGTGTGGTGGTGTGGTGGTGTGGTGGTGTGGTGGTGTGGTAGTGTGGTGGTGTGGTGGTGTGGTGGTGTGGTGGTGTGGTGGTGGTGTGGTGTGGTGTGGTGGTATGGTGGTGTGGTGGTGTGGTGGTGTGGTGGTGTGGTGTGGTGGTGTGGTGGTGTGGTGGTGTGGCGGTGTGCTGGTGTGGTGGTGTGGTGGTGTGGTGGTGTGGTGGTGTGGTGGTGTGGTGTGGTGGTGTGGTAGTGTGGTGGTGTGGTGGCCTGGTGGTGTGGTGGTGTGGTGGTGTGGTGGTGTGGTAGTGTGGTGGTGTGGTGGTGTGGTGGTGTGGTGGTGTGGTGGTGTGGTGATGTGGTGGTGTGGTGTGGTGGTGTGGTGGTGTGGTGTGGTGGTGTGGTGGTGTGGTGGTGTGGCGGTGTGCTGGTGTGGTGGTGTGGTGGTGTGGTGGTGTGGTGTGGTGGTGTGGTAGTGTGGTGGTGTGGTGGTGTGGTGGTGTGGTGGTGTGGTGATGTGGTGTGGTGGTGTGGTAGTGTGGTGGTCTGGTGGTCTGGTGGTGTGGTGGTGTGGTGGTCTGGTGGTGTGGTGGTGTGTTGGTGTGGTAGTGTGGTGGTGTGGTAGTGTGGTGGTGTGGTGGTGTGGTGGTGTGGTGGTGTGGTGGTGTGGTGTGGTGGTGTGGTAGTGTGGTGGTGTGATGGTGTGGTGGTGTGGTGGTGTGGTGGTCTGGTGGTGTGGTGGTGTGGTGGTGTTGAGGTGTGGTGGTGTGGTGTGGTAGTGTGGTGGTGTGGTGGTGTGGTAGTGTGGTGGTGTGGTGGTGTGGTGGTGTGGTGGTGTGGCGGTGTGCTGGTGTGGTGGTGTGGTGGTGTGGTGGTGTGGTGTGGTGGTGTGGTAGTGTGGTGGTCTGGTGGTGTGGTGGTGTGGTGGTGTAGTGGTGTGGTGGTGTGGTGGTGTGGTGGTCTGGTGGTGTGGTGGTGTGGTGGTGTGGTGGTGTGGTGGTGTGGTGTTGTGGTGTGGTAGTGTGGTGGTGTGGTGGTGTGGTGGTGCGGTGGTGTGGTGGTGTGGTGTGGTGTGGTGGTGTGGTGGTGTGGTGGTGTGGTGGTGTGGTGGTGTGGCGGTGTGCTGGTGTAGTGGTGTGGTGGTGTGGTGGTGTGGTGTGGTGGTGTGGCGGTGTGCTGGTGTAGTGGTGTGGTGGTGTGGTGGTGTGGTGTGGTGGTGTGGTAGTGTGGTGGTCTGGTGGTGTGGTGGTGTGGTGGTGTGGTGGTGTGGTGGTGTGGTGGTGTGGTGTGGTGGTGTGGTAGTGTGATGGTGTGGTGGTGTGGTGGTGTGGTGGTGTGGTAGTGTGGTGGTGTGGTGGTGTGGTGGTGTGGTGGTGTGGTGGTGTGGTGGTGTGGAGGTGTGGTAGTGTGGTGGTGTGGTGGTGTGGTGGTGTGGAGGTGTGGTGGTGTGGTGGTGTGGTGGTGTGGTGGTGTGGTGTGGTGGTGTGGTGGTGTGGTGGTGTGGTGGTGTGGTGTGGTGGTGTGGTAGTGTGGTGGTGTGGTGGTGTGGTGGTGTGGTGGTGTGGTGTGGTGGTGTAGTAGTGTGGTGGTCTGGTGGTCTGGTGGTGTGGTGGTCTGGTGGTCTGGTGGTGTGGTGGTGTGGTGGTCTGGTAGTGTGGTGGTGTGGTAGTGTGGTGGTGTGGTGGTGTGGTGGTGTGGTGTGGTGGTGTGGTGGTGTGGTAGTGTGGTGGTGTGGTGGTGTGGTGGTGTGGTGTGGTGGTGTGGTAGTGTGGTGGTGTGGTGGTGTGGTGGTGTGCTGGTGTGGCGGTGTGCTGGTGTGGTGGTGTGGTGGTATGGTGGTGTGGTGTGGTGGTGTGGTAGTGTGGTGGTCTGGTGGTGTGGTGGTGTGGTGGTGTAGTGGTGTGGTGGTGTGGTGGTGTGGTAGTGTGGTGGTGTGGTAGTGTGGTGGTGTGGTGGTGTGGTGGTGTGGTGGTGTGGTGTGGTGGTGTGGTAGTGTGGTGGTGTGGTGGCCTGGTGGTGTGGTGGTGTGGTGGTGTGGTGGTGTGGTAGTGTGGTGGTGTGGTGGTCTGGTGGTGTGGTGGTGTGGTGGTGTGGTGGTGTGGTGGTGTGGTAGTGTGGTGGTGTGGTGGTGTGGTGGTGTGGTGGTGTGGCGGTGTGCTGGTGTGGTGGTGTGGTGGTGTGGTGTGGTGGTGTGGTAGTGTGGTGGTTTGGTGGTGTGGTGGTGTGGTGGTGTGGTGGTGTGGTGGTGTGGTGGTGTGGTGGTGTGGTGTGGTGGTGTGGTGGTGTGGTGTGGTGGTGTGGTGGTGTGGTGGTGTGGTGGTGTGGTGGTGTGGTGGTGTGGTGGTGTGGTGGTGTGGCGGTGTGGTGGTGTGGTGGTGTGGTGGTGTGGTGGTGTGGTGTGGTGGTGTGGTAGTGTGGTGGTCTGGTGGTGTGGTGTGGTGGTGTGGTGGTGTGGTGGTGTGGTGGTGTGGTGGTGTGGTGGTGTGGCGGTGTGGTGGTGTGGTGGTGTGGTGGTGTGGTGGTGTGGTGATGTGGTGGTGTGGTGTGGTGGTGTGGTAGTGTGGTGGTGTGATGGTGTGGTGGTGTGGTGGTGTGGTGGTGTGGCGGTGTGGTGGTGTGGTGGTGTGGTGGTGTGGTGGTGTGGTGGTGTGGTGGTGTGGTGTGGTGGTGTGGTAGTGTGGTGGTCTGGTGGTGTGGTGGTGTGGTGGTGTGGTGGTGTGGTGGTGTGGTGGTGTGGTGGTGTGGTGTGGTGGTGTGGTAGTGTGGTGGTCTGGTGGTGTGGTGTGGTGGTGTGGTGGTGTGGTGGTGTGGTGGTGTGGTGGTGTGGTGGTGTGGCGGTGTGGTGGTGTGGTGGTGTGGTGGTGTGGTGGTGTGGTGATGTGGTGGTGTGGTGTGGTGGTGTGGTAGTGTGGTGGTGTGATGGTGTGGTGGTGTGGTGGTGTGGTGGTGTGGCGGTGTGGTGGTGTGGTGGTGTGGTGGTGTGGTGGTGTGGTGGTGTGGTGGTGTGGTGTGGTGGTGTGGTAGTGTGGTGGTCTGGTGGTGTGGTGGTGTGGTGGTGTGGTGGTGTGGTAGTGTGGTGGTGTGGTGGTGTGGTGGTGTGGTGGTGTGGTGGTCTGGTGGTGTGGTGGTGTGGTGGTGTGGTGTGGTGGTGTGGTAGTGTGGTGGTGTGGTGGTGTGGTGGTGTGGTGTGGTGGTGTGGTAGTGTGGTGGTGTGGTGGTGTGGTGGTGTGCTGGTGTGGCGGTGTGCTGGTGTGGTGGTGTGGTGGTGTGGTGGTGTGGTGTGGTGGTGTGGTAGTGTGGTGGTCTGGTGGTGTGGTGGTGGGGTGGTGTAGTGGTGTGGTGGTGTGGTGGTGTGGTGGTCTGGTGGTGTGGTGGTGTGGTGGTGTGGTGGTGTGGTGGTGTGGTAGTGTGGTGGTGTGGTGGTGTGGTGGTGTGGTGGTGTGGCGGTGTGCTGGTGTGGTGGTGTGGTGGTGTGGTGTGGTGGTGTGGTAGTGTGGTGGTTTGGTGGTGTGGTGGTGTGGTGGTGTGGTGGTGTGGTGGTGTGGTGGTGTGGTGGTGTGGTGTGGTGGTGTGGTGGTGTGGTGTGGTGGTGTGGTGGTGTGGTGGTGTGGTGGTGTGGTGGTGTGGTGGTGTTGTGTGGTGGTCTGGTGGTGTGGTGGTGTGGTAGTGTGGTGGTGTGGTGGTGTGGTGGTGTGGTGGTGTGGTAGTGTGGTGGTGTGGCGGTGTAGTGGTGTGGTGGTGTGGTGGTGTGGTGGTGTGGTAGTGTGGTGGTGTGGTGGTGTGGTGTGGTGGTGTGGTGGTGTAGTGGTGTGGTGTGGTGGTGTGGTGTGGTGGTGTGGTGGTGTGGTGGTGTGGTGGTGTGGTGGTGTGGTGTGGTGGTGTGGTGGTGTGGGGTGTTGTGTGGTGGTCTGGTGGTGTGGTGGTGTGGTAGTGTGGTGGTGTGGTGGTGTGGTGGTCTGGTGGTGTGGTGGTGTGGTGGTGTGGTGGTGTGGTGGTGTGGTGTGGTGGTGTGGTGGTGTGGTAGTGTGGTGGTATGGTGGTGTGGTAGTGTGGTGGTGTGGTGGTGTGGTGGTGTGGTTGTGTGGTAGTGTGGTGGTGTGGTGGTGTGGTGTGGTGGTGTGGTGGTGTGGTGGTGTGGTGGTGTGGTGTGGTGGTGTGGTGGTGTGGTGGTGTGGTGGTGTTGTGTGGTGGTCTGGTGGTGTGGTGGTGTGGTAGTGTGGTGGTGTGGTGGTGTGGTGGTGTGGTGGTGTGGTGGTGTGGTAGTGTGGTGGTGTGGTGGTGTGGTGGTGTGGTGGTGTGGTGGTGTGGTGGTGTGGTGTGGTGGTGTGGTAGTGTGGTGGTGTGGTGGTGTGGTAGTGTGGTGGTGTGGCGGTGTGGTGTGGTGGTGTGGTGGTGTGGTGGTGGGTGGTGTGGGTGTGGTGGTGTGGTGGTGTGGTGGTGTGGTGGTGTGGTGGTGTGGTAGTGTGGTGGTGTGGCGGTGTGGTGGTGGTGGTGTAGGTGTGTGGTGGGTGGTGTGGTGGTGTGGTGGTGTGGTGGTGTGGTGGTGTGGTAGTGTGGTGGTGTGGCGGTGTGGTGTGGTGGTGTGGTGGTGTGGTAGTGTGGTGGTGTGGCGGTGTGGTGTGGTGGTGTGGTGGTGTGGTGGTGTGGTGGTGTGGTGTGGTGGTGTGGTGGTGTGGTGGTGTGGTGGTGTTGTGTGGTGGTCTGGTGGTGTGGTGGTGTGGTAGTGTGGTGGTGTGGTGGTGTGGTGGTCTGGTGGTGTGGTGGTGTGGTGGTGTGGTGGTGTGGTGGTGTGGTGTGGTGGTGTGGTAGTGTGGTGGTGTGGTGGTGTGGTGGTGTGGTGGTCTGGTGTGTGGTGGTGTGGTGGTGTGGTGGTGTGGTGGTGTGGTGGTGTGGTGGTGTGGTAGTGTGGTGGTGTGGTGGTGTAGTGGTAGGAGACATTCTTGATAAGGTGAACAGATGTGACACAGATACGGAGATGGTGCCTCCTTCAACACATGTTGAGGTGGATGAAGTTGTGAAAGAGGAGATAAGAAAAGAGGGAATAAAAGAAAGAAAGGGAGACAGAAAGAATAAAGAAAGAAAGAAGGAGTGAAAGTAGGAGAGAAAGAAACTAAAGAAAGAAAATAAGACAGAAAGAAAGAAAGAAAATAAAACAGAAAGAAAGAAAATAATATTAAAAAAAGATTGAAAGAAAGAGAGAGAGAAAGAAAGAAAGTGAAAGAAAGGAAGAAAGGAACGAAGATCAGTTTACTTCAGTGAACTCCATTAATATTTAAAATATCCATGTTTATCAGACAACAGAATCATCTTAAGTAATTGTATATATATGTATATATGTATGTATGTGTGTATGTGTGTATGTATGTATGTGTGTATGTGTATGTATGTATGTATGTATGTATATACGTATGTATGTATATATGTTCATGTATGTATGTATGTATATATGTATGTGTGTATGTATGTATGTGTATGTACGTGTGTATATATGTATGTATGTATGTAAGTATGTATGTATGTATGTCAGGTCACCACTTGGTGCTACTGCTAACATGTCTCCCAGTACAACCTGTCACATGGTCGGGTCGTTGGCGACTAAACTGGCAACCTCACCAAGGTTTCTTGGTGAGGAGGGTGACTTTGGACATCCTGCAGGACTAAAAACAAAACCTGTCAAAGGGCAAAGGAGCTCTTAAGAGTCAATGGCCATCCAAAATCACCGGGAGAGATGACCCCTTAGCCTTTGTAAAGGCAGAATTCTAGGAGAAGGAAAACTCTGATATAACAACTGCAACTCTGATGGTATCCAATGATGTTGACTTGTTCTTCTTTCTGGTAAATATCATCTTGGTTAAGAGAGTGGGACTGGCTTTGTGCAGTGCCTTTGCTCACTATAAAAGCTTCACGGCACAAGCATTGCTTTATATCTGGAGATCTCTCTGCACTTGTCGTCACATGGTACTATGGGCCCAGCACTGTGTCAATAATTGTCACAAGTGTAGTGTTTGTACCAGAGTGCATCGGTATGGGTTCTCCTACATGGATATAAAGTGGTGGCCGTACTCGAAAACGAGTTGGCAGCCACCACCATGTATACATGTATGTGTATGTATGTATGTTATCTCTCCCTCTTAATTTCGAGTATATTTTTTTGACCGGCCACCTTCCTGGTGGCAAGGTTGTAAAAGAAAAAAAATTGTCATCCCTTGAATCGCAAGAATGTTTTGCAAATTTTGAAGGTGCCAGCTATCGCAGCCATTTGTAGGCTATGAATTAGGGAGCTGCGCTTTTTGTCCGCAAATCCAAGTTCAGTCATACTTTGGTCCAAGCGGGTTGGTATATAACACGTAGCTCCAATAATGATGGGTATGAAGCTAAAGGTATATCTTGGATACTGGATTTGTAAACTCCTCATCAATGGTCCGTAGATGTATGTATCTATGTATGTATGTATGTATGTATGTATGTATGTATGTATGTATGTATGTATGTATGTATGTATGTATGTATGTATGTATGAATGTATGTATGAATGTATGTATATGTATATGTATGTATGTATATATGTATATATGTGTATGTATGTATGTATATATGTGTATGTATATATGTATGTATTTATGTCAGGTCACCAGTTGGTGCTACTGGTAACATGTATCCGAGTACAACCTGTCCCATGGCGGGTCGTTGGCGACTAAACTGGCAACCCCAACAAGGTTTCTTGGTGAGGAGGGTGACTTTGGATATCCTGCAGGACTAAAAACGAAACCTGTCAAAAGGGCAAAGGAGCTCTTAAAAGTCAATGGCCATCCAAAATCACCGGGAGAGATGACCCCTTAGCCTTTGTAAAGGCAGAATTCTAGGAGAAGGAAAACTCTGATATAACACCTGCAACTCTGATGGTATCCAATGATGTTGACTTGTTCTTCTTTTTGGTAAATATCATGTTGGTTAAGAGAGTGGGACTGGCTTTGTGCAGTGCCTTTGCTCACTATAAAAGCTTCACGGCACAGGCATTGCTTTATATCTGGAGATCTCTCTGCACTTGTCGTCACATGGTACCATGGGCCCAGCACTATGTGTCAATAATTGTCACAAATGTAGTGTTTGTACCAGAGTTTTCAAGTCGCTGGCTGGACTAAAAAGTCACACTCGTTCAGCGCATCGGTAGGGGTTCTCCTACATGGATATACAGTAGTGGCCGTACTCGAAAACAAGTTGGCAGCCACCATGTATGTATGTATGTATGTATGTATGTATGTATGTATGTATGTATGTATGTATGTATGTATATATGTATATATGTGTATGTATGTATGTATATATGTGTATGTATATATGTGTGTGTGTGCGTGTAAGTGAGTAGAGTAGCGTGTGTGTGTGTTTGTTGTGTGTGTGAGTGTTGCTGTGTGCACGCATATGTATGCGTGTGTGTGTATGTCGTACGTATAAGTGTCAATAAGTAATTTTTTTTTTTTTTTTTTTTTTTTTTTGCGCGGGGACATAGAAATAATCGGGCTGGATGCCCGATCGCGCAGTTAAACCACTGGGAGTGAAGAACCCCTAGCCCATGTCAGGGTATTCTTCTAGGAGAAGGCATCTCAGGAAACTGGGTTAACTCCGATATAAAACCTGCGGCTCAGTAGTTACCGATGATGTTGATCTTTTCTTCTTTTCGGGTTATAGCTACTGTCGCTCAGAGAGTGGGATTGGTTCAGTGCACAGTCTTTCCTCACTTTAAAAATATTCGTCACGCACAGGCATTGCACGAGTGCATTAATAATTATTAATAGTGTAGTATTATTATTATTATTATTATTATTATTACTATTATTATTACTTTTTTTTTTTTTTTTTTTTTTTTTTTCCAATTCAATGATGTTCCAGAACAATGTAAACGAGATAATTGCCAATTTGGGTTCTGGAACAAAAGAGATCATTGGCAATAAGGGCAGGGGCCCCAAGTTATCACAACCTGGGCCCGCCCGTCATCGTGCCATTGTAATAGAGCCAAACAGGGCATTTAGTCTTGGCTGCTGGAACGTACGGACGCTGCTTGACAGGGATTCTTTGGAGCGTCCTGAACGAAGGACCGCTCTTGTTGCGAAGGAGCTTCGACGTTACGATCTTGACATCGTGGCTTTGTCTGAGACGAGGTTAGCTGGAGATGGTCATCTTACGGAATTTTGTGGAGAATATACATTCTTCTGGAAAGGAAGAGATGAAGGAACCAGAAGAGAGGCTGGGGTAGGATTTGCTGTTAAGACTGTACTGGTGAATAAATTGGAAGAATTCCCAGTGGGGATTAGTGAGCGTCTTATGTCCATGAGAGTTCCGCTGGACAAGGGAAGATATGCTACCCTGGTGAGTGTGTATGCTCCAACTATGAATTCTGTCGATGAAGAAAAACTGTCCTTTTACCATGCCTTGAAAGGTGTTTTAAGAAATATCCCTCAGGCAGACAAAGTCATCGTGCTTGGTGACTTTAATGCTAGAGTGGGTAGGGATTTTAACACATGGAATGTAATCGGAAGGCATGGGGTGGGAAAGTGTAACAGCAATGGTATGCTCTTGCTGCAGATGTGTGAGGAGCTGGATCTGTGTGTTACCAACACCATGTTCCAACAAAAGAACAAATTCAAGACCACATGGATGCATCCTGCATCTAAGGAATGGCATCTTTTGGACTACGTCCTAGTCAGGATGCGTGACAGACAGGATGTGCGGTGTGTTCGTGTTCTTCGTGGAGCTGAGTGCTGGACGGACCACCGCCTGGTACGCGCAAAAGTGAATCTAATCACCAAACGTAAAATCCGGGCTCCTGGTGTTACCCTGCCCAAAAGATTGAATGCTGCTCGTCTTAAGGATAAAAATGTGAAGAGGACATTGGAAGAAGAGATGCAGGCTGCAGATCTTGGTGAGGATTGGCCGACCCTTAAAAAGTCGGTTTATGATGTAGGCAGACGTGTTCTGGGATTGGTGCAGAGAAAACATCAGGACTGGTTTAATGAGAAAGATGTGCATATAGATGACTTGTTGGCTGATAAGAGGCGCGCTCTGTCACGCTACTTGACGGCAAGACCACAGGAGAGGAATACGTTGCATGAGGAGCTCAGGGATGTAAAATCACGTGTTAGGCGGAGTCTTTCTCAGATGAAGGATCAGTGGTGGAGTGAAAAGGCTGGTGAGATACAAACTGCGTCTGATTGCAATAACACAAAGCTGTTGTACAGTCTCTTGCGTGAGGTTTATGGACCGTCTTCTTCTCTGGTGACACCGATTCGCAGCAGGGATGGCAAAGAACTTCTTCGTGACTCACAGGGAATTCTACGAAGGTGGCGGGAGCACTTTGATGATCTTTTGAATCAGCCGTCTGTCGTCAGTGAAGATTTCCTCAATCTCATTCCGGAAAGTCCTGTGAAAGTAGCTCTCGCAGAGCCTCCGACACTTGTGGAGGTTGCAGTGGCTATTTCGAAGCTGAACAGTGGAAGATCTCCAGGTATGGATGGCATACATGCTGAGCTCCTACAATATGGTGGTGAGAGACTCCTGCAACATCTTCACTCTCTGTTTGGAAGGATATGGGCTAATGAATCCGTGCCTGAGGACTGGAGAGATGCAGTAATGGTGGTCTTGTACAAGGGAAAGGGTAACAGGAATGATTGTGGGAACTACAGAGGTATATCATTGCTTTCTGTCGTGGGGAAAGTTTTATGTAGGGTGCTTCTGGACCGTCTGCTGACACACATTGCAGATTGTGTCCTTCCTGAAAGTCAATCTGGTTTTCGTGTTGGACGCGGCACTACTGATATGATCTTCTCAGCTAGACAGCTCCAGGAGAAGTGCATTGAACAGGGCTTGGATCTGTATCAGGTTTTTGTCGATCTGACAAAGGCTTTCGATACTGTCAACAGAGATGCATTATGGAAGGTTCTCCAGAAACTTGGTTGCCCTGATAAGTTCCTTGCTTTAGTTAGGTCTTTCCATGACGACATGAAGGCTTGGGTTAATGTCGGAGGTAACATGTCGGAGCCTATCTCAGTAAAAAATGGAGTGAAACAGGGGGATATTCCAGCACCGACCCTGTTTGCCATATACTTTGCAATGGTTTTCTGTGTTGCATTCAGGAATTGCGAGCATGGTGTTTACATCCGATATCGAACCTCAGGCAGCATATTTAACATCAGGCGCTTTGCTGCGAAGACAAAAGTATTTACATCAGTCATAAGAGACCTCTTGTATGCAGATGATTGCGATCTTGTAGCGCACACAGAGAGTGATATGCAGCACATTTTGAATGTATTTTCTGACGCTTGCACTGCCCTGGGTTTGACTGTCAGTCTCAAGAAAACCGTCGTCATGTACCAACCTGCACCTGGTAGGCAGTACACTGAACCAAACATCTATGTGTATGGCAAGCGACTTGGAGTGGTTGATCAGTTTGTCTACCTGGGAAGCACTGTCAATCGATACGGCAACCTTGACAGTGAAATCTCACTTAGGATTAGGAAAGCAAGTGATGCTTTCGGAAAGCTAGAAAGGCGACTCTGGGGTCGGCGAGACATATGCAGGAGGACAAAGGTAAGGGTGTACAGGGCATGTGTACTCTCTTGTCTTCTTTATGCCTGCGAGACCTGGGTCACATATCGACGCCACCTTGAGCAATTGGAGCGTTTCCATCAGATGTGTCTCAGACGGATACATGGCGTTCGCTGGAGGGACCACATCAGTGATGTCGAGATTTTGGGAAGCTCTATGTGTGACAGTATAGAAGCTCTTGTGCTTAAGCAGCGACTCCGTTGGAGTGGTCACCTTGCCAGGATGAAGGATTCTAGAATACCAAAACAACTCTTCTATGGAGAGTTGGTTAAAGGAAAACGACCGCCACATAAACCAAAAAAGAGGTATAAGGATTCCTTGAAGGCCTCTCTGAAAGACGCTAACATCTCTGCTGATACATGGGAAAATATTGCTGCTGATCGTAATAAATGGAGAAAGACTGTATATGAGGGAAAAGTTGCCTTTGAGGCATCTCGAATCGCACACGAGAAAGTAAAGCGGGACGTGAGGAAGGGTATTGCTGTTGCACTTCCAGACGGCGAGGGTCCTCCTATGTTTCTGACATGCAGCGTCTGTGCGAGACTCTGCCTAAGCAAAGCTGGACTCGAAAGTCATCTTCGCAGTCATAAAGTAAGACCAGTGGTTGACTACCAGGCTGCTGTTGGAGATGCTACTCATCATGCTTGCCAAACATGTGGTAGAGAATGTAAATCAGCAGGAGGACTCAAGCGACATGCAAAAGTACACGAACTCCAACCACAGCCGACTATTCCCAGTAAATGTTTTGGTTGCCGACTCTGTGCAAGACATTTTGGATCATTGGCTGGGCTAAAAAGCCACATTCGATCGCAGCACTGTTAGTTGCTATCGTGTGTTTGTGTGTGTGTGTGTGTGTGTGTGTAGATATGCTTATGTGCGTGCGTGTGTGTGTATATATATATGAATATGTATATTATTATTGTTGTTGTCGTTATTATTATTATTGCTATTATTATTATTATTATTATTATTATTATTATTATTATTATTATTATTATTATTATTTTTTTTTTTTTTTTTTTTTTTTTTTATTGTGCAATGGCCATACTCGATAACGAGGGGGCAGCCATCATGTGTATGTATATATGTATGTATTTATGTCAGGTCACCAGTTGGTGCTACTGGTAACATGTATCCGAGTATAACCTGTCCCATGGCGGGTCGTTGGCGACTAAACTGGCAACCCCAACAAGGTTTCTTGGTGAGGAGGGTGACTTTGGATATCCTGCAGGACTAAAAACGAAACCTGTCAAAAGGGCAAAGGAGCTCTTAAAAGTCAATGGCCATCCAAAATCACCGGGAGAGATGACCCCTTAGCCTTTGTAAAGGCAGAATTCTAGGAGAAGGAAAACTCTGATATAACACCTGCAACTCTGATGGTATCCAATGATGTTGACTTGTTCTTCTTTTTGGTAAATATCATGTTGGTTAAGAGAGTGGGACTGGCTTTGTGCAGTGCCTTTGCTCACTATAAAAGCTTCACGGCACAGGCATTGCTTTATATCTGGAGATCTCTCTGCACTTGTCGTCACATGGTACCATGGGCCCAGCACTATGTGTCAATAATTGTCACAAATGTAGTGTTTGTACCAGAGTTTTCAAGTCGCTGGCTGGACTAAAAAGTCACACTCGTTCAGCGCATCGGTAGGGGTTCTCCTACATGGATATACAGTAGTGGCCGTACTCGAAAACAAGTTGGCAGCCACCATGTATGTATGTATGTATGTATGTATGTATGTATGTATGTATGTATGTATGTATGTATGTATGTATGTATGTATGTATGTATGTATGTATGTATGTATGTATATATGTATACATTTGACACCGTTAATCGGAAGGCTTTGTGGGTTATTTTGGAGAGATTGGCTGTCCTGAAAAGTTTGTGAACATTCTGAAACTCTTGTGTCTGAGTGTCGGAGAATTGAGAGTATCATCCACCAACGGCGTTTGCTATGGACCAGACACCTCTGCAGAATGGAGGATGATCGAATCCAAAAACAACTCTTCTAAGGCGAGATTTGTGAGGGTAAGAGACCACCTCACAAACCAAGGCTCCGATTGAAGGATTGTGTAAAGGACTCAGTGAAAAAAACTGGTTTGATGATGGCTGACTGGGAGATAGAAGCTCTTGAAAGAGAAACTTGGCGTGGAATGGTGAATGATGGGGCCCATAATTTTGAGGACAGACGCATAGAGCACGAGAAGATCCAACCGGATGGGCGTAGGCAATGCCCTGGTGTATCTCTCTAAACGATCGGTGTCTCCATTGAATTGAAATGCCCTGAGTGTGGAAAAGTTTACTTGAGCAAATCTGGTCTCAGGAGCCACAATCGCAGCCATGTTCAAAGAGAACCAGTGAACTATGATCTCCACGGTGTTGTGAGGGTTCACGGGCAACCTGATGCAGGACCTCAAGCCAGGGAGATCCGTAGTTGTCGTCAATGTGTGAAAGAGTGCAAGTCTCTAGCAGGCTTGCAAAGCCCTATCCGAGCGTCACACATCCGAATCTGACAAGCGATTGCAATACTCTTGATAGAGTTTGCAGCCATCATGTATGTATGTACATACGTACGTATGTATGTATGTACATACGTACGTATGTATGTATGTATGTATGTATGTATGTATGTATGTATGTATGTATGTATATATGTGTATCTATATATGTATGTATGTGTTTGCGTATTTATGTATCTATGTATGTATGTATGTGTGTTTGCTTACGTATGTATGTATGTATGTGTATGTATGTAAGTATGTTATGTATATATGTATGTATATATGTATGTATGTGTATGTATGTATGTATGTATGTGTGTTTGCTTACGTATGTATGTACGTGTATGTATGTATGTTATGTATATATGTATGTATGTGTCAAATAGAGAGAGAAGGAAAGAAGAAAAAAACAGAAAGCAGTGAGAGAGAGGAAAAGAGGAGAGAGAGATAGGGAGATAGATAGAGAGAGAGGGTGGAGAGAGAGAGAGAGAGAGAGAGAGAGAGAGAGAGAGAGAGAGAGAGAGAGCGAAAGAGAGAGGGAGGAGATTAAAACTAAGGTTTTGTAAATATAATGTTGTTATGAAGAAGATTACAATGAAGTGAATGAGAATAAATTAACCGATTTCTGCTGAACATGTGTATGTGTGTGTGTGTGTGTGTGTGTGTGTGTGTGTGTGTGTGTGTGTGTGTGTGTGTGTGTGTGTGTGTGCGTGCGTGTGTGTGTGTTGTGTGTGAGTGTGTGTGTCAGGGATCAGGGTGTGATGGACACATTGATAAACAATTATTCAAATCCTGAGATCAACTGATATAATATATATATACATACATATATATATATATATATGTATATATATATATATATATATATATATATATATACTATATATATATATATATATATAATATATATATATATATAACATCAATTATGTCACTCATAGATTAAGAAATCTGATGAAATGGTGGAATTTTCGGAGTAAATAGATAAAGATATTTGATATATTGTGGTAAAGGACCTAACCAACAGATATGGCCGACTATTATATAAAACAGCGTTCATTCTTTTCATTTTATCGCTCTCTTTTCTAAGTTCAAATTCCAACCGACTCCATATTATCTTTTCACCATCTGACGCAATGCCAGTAATAAAAGGGGTATTAAGTCGATTCAGTTCGAACCAAATACTTGACTGTTATTATTTTATCGATCTCTATTTGTCGAATCACTAGTTATGGTGCATAAACACAGACACAAACAAATCCACACTAATACACATATAGCGGCCGATTGCAACTTTTCCGTTTTTAAGGATTTTCACCCTATTTTATATGCTATATCATAGCATCTCTGCGTATGAGCACATCTCTCTCTCTCTCTCTATATATATATATATATATATATATATATAATATATATAATTGCAATTTTGCAATAGCACACATACTGAATTCTTCTGCCAAAACTAATGAGTTGCCCCCTTTGTCAAGCCCCACGTGGGTTTTGATAACGGTCAGTCCTTGGCTTGGGCACTGAACTAAAAGCCTGTTGAAAAAGTGACTTCCTTGTTCGATCATCATACCAAAAGCTTAACAGTATTTGTCTAAGCAGACAGTACTTGATTTAGGAGTTGCAGAAACCCCATATTGGATATTACCAACCTTCTAGGGGTCCGGGTATAATTTTCAATCATATTTTATTATTTGTTTGACCCGAATTACTTGGTCGTTTCTATGGTTGTCCGGATAATGTTTTAACCATCGTCTCAGTGTGTTTGGCCTTTTAACTTATGTTGTTGCTCTAGTTCACTAGCTTCTATGGAGCACTCGCCACACATCTCGGAAGTTGTTTTTCGCTAATTTCCAATAGCCGAAATACGATTCTCGCTAATATATATTTGTATATATAATATATATATATGTGTATATATATATATATATATATATATATATATATATATATATATATATATATATATATATATATATATATATATATATATATATATATATATATATATATATATATATATATATATATTATATATATATATACACATATATATAAACACTTCATTTCACATTGCTCCAGTTTACTCAGTCTGAACATGAGTACCATCAAAGGCTGGGGGCGGGGGTTAACCCTGCGATGGACTGGCATCCTGTCCAGTGGGGAGTCTTGTACTCTCAGTCACTTCATGCCACGGAAAACGGATGAAACCCTGATGAGACTCCGAGCTCGAGGCAGACTTTAGATTTTATATAATATATATATGTGCTACTTTCGTATAACTAATGGTATACGGTATGTTTCCGAATAAACAATTAGAAAGCCTTCTATCAATGAATATTGAAAAACTGACGGCTGGCATCCTCTAGCGGATTCCAGCAGAAGTAGCGAGAGACAACTGCAAACACGTTTCTGGCTCTGGCCGTCCATCAGGACAGTACGACGCTCCTGTTTTGCTGCTGGAATTTTGAAAGAGGAGAAAATATATAGCCTACGAAATTCACATAGTTATATGTACACAGCCATGTCGAACCGAAGACTATAATTAACATCTACATAGGCGAAAACCTATATATTTTCGTCTGTTTGAAATCCCAGCAGACAACAGGGGAAGCACTATCCTGATGACGGCCAGAGCCAGAAACGCGTTGTCTTGCTGAAGGACATAACGCATCGCCTGGGCCGCGAATCCAACTGCAACCATAATATTGCGCCTTTACTGTAATATATCATTCTATAATATACCACACGGCAGTCTAATATATTATACTACAGTGTGTCTCATTACAACATATCACACAGTAATATATCATACTATCATATGGCTCTGTACAATATATCACACTGTAATATACTATAATGTAATATACCACACTACGATATTATCTTTCAAAGTGTTGGAATGCTAAACCAATAATTATACCAAAGCTATATTTTATGTATTTCAAAATGGCGTTCAAGCAATCTTTATTGAGTTTGTTGTCTTCAAATAACGAACAACGAACAACGATTAAATACAAACAAACAAATTAGTAAATAAATAAATAAAAAGAAGAAGGAAATATTAAGATGCACTTTTGCGTTTTGTTATTGCATTTGCTTCGTTGAATTAAATAATAGAAGGAATAACAGCGCTGCCTATAACATTTTTATACTAGTCGAGATAGAGGAATATAAACAAGTTTGATGTCTTTAAATACGGTTAATTGATTGTTAGTTTTGTGTTTGTCTTTCTTGTTGTTTTTCTCGTTTTCAAAATCTGCCTTCGTAGTTTTATTAAACTGGAAAATTGTTGAGTTGTTTAAGACTGTTCGCTTGTGTTACAATGACACTTACATTTACAACATTACTTTGTTTACAATTTCTCGTTGGGCTTTCTTACGTATTTATTTATAACGACATAGTTGATTGAAAGCATTTGGATGCAGGATCTACTGTAAAACTGATAGTATATTACGATAGATGAAGAGAAGAGAGAGAGAGGGGGAGGGGTGTTCGATGTGGGGAGAGAATGTAGCCATCTTAAAGTTGACCATTTTCAGAATCCAAGGCAGCTTAACGCCTATTGTAAACAAAGTGATATATCTTTGACTGACTTCTCAGGGCGTCTGAAATTGGATATTAGACAATTGTAGTATATCAGTGTAAATGTGTTTGAGTGTATGTGTATGTATGTGTGCATGTGTGTGTGTGTGTGTGTGTGTGTGTGTGTGTGTGTGTGTGTGTGTGTGTATGTGAAAGAGAGAGAGAGAGAGAAATGGCGAGGGAGGGAAGGATCGTGTAAGACTGTGTTTACGTATTTGTATATATGCATATATGTGTGTATGAGAAACAGGGAGAGAGAGAGAGTGATTGTGTGTAAGAGTGTAAGAACGCATGCAGGTATTTATATATACATATATGTGTGCGTGTGTGTGTGTGTGTGTGTGTGTGTGTGTGTGTGTGTGTGTGTGTGAGAGAGAGAGAGAGTAAGATCGTGTGTTAGTGTGTATATGTGTGTGCGAGAGGGAAAGATTGTGTGTAAGTGTGTAAGAATGTATTTACCTATTTGTATATATATGCATATATATGTGTCTGTATGTGGGGGGGGGAGATCGTGGGGTATGTGTGTGAGAATGTAGGTACGTATTTGTATATACACATGTGTGTGTGTAGGTTAGCTTCGTGATAAATGCGTTCACCTGGCAATCACTACTTCCTTGGTTTGATCCAACTACCCGGTGTCTTGTCTAAGTGTCATTTACCATAGATTCGGGTCGGGCTATATCAGTTGAGGGAAATTGGGTAGAAAAAAACATTGATTGTAAGGCCCACGAATGAACTGTACCTGTAATTTAAAGGGCCAGTCTTGTCAGAGACGGTGTCGAGCAGAATCTCCTTGATAATTCAGTTAAGAGAACAATTCTCTGTGGAAAGCTTAGCTATGTGCACGCTTCATGAGCAGGTTGTTCCATCGATAGAATAATAGAATAACTGGAACACTCGTCGTCGAAACCAACGGAAGTCCATTCCATATCTGTGTGTGTGTATATATATATATATATATATATATATGGGGGGGAGTGGGGGTTATTGTGTATACATGTCTGAATATAAAGTTTTATTCTTTTTTTATAACTTTTATAAATGTTTAGTTATTTACATATTCTTATTCACTAATCCCGTAAAACCTGAGGGAGTCGTAGGGGCACCGTATTGACATACGGCGGTTTTTTTTTGGGGGGGGGGGGGCATTTTAAGCCTGGCGGAGCCCATCTCCTCTCCAGGCCTAAATACAGCAAATTTCTTCCAGAGAAGGAGGGAAAGTGGCAGAGAAGAAGTGAGAAAGAGATAAAGGAAGAAGCGATCCCAGTACAGGACTGATAGATTTTTTATCGCCTTCGGATGAAAACAAAGTTGACCTCGGTGGGATTTGAACTTAGAGAGCAGAGAGTCGAAACGAATGCCACAAAGTATTCTATCCGACATTCTAACGACTCTGACAATTCGACGTCCATTATTTATTAATTCAACATTTGTAAAAATTGTAAATAAAATTGGATGATTCATTTTGATGCACACTATATACATATATATATATATGTGTGTTTGTGTGATATATATATATATATAGAATAAAAAACGAAAAATCAGTGATGTATCTGAACTCAATTCATTGTGTGTTACAATTGTTATATATATATATATATATATATATAGAGAGAGAGAGAGAGAGTGAGAGAGAATCTACAGGTGGTTCCTCATTAGTTTGTCATAGATATTCTCAGAACTACTTTTTCTACGGACGGACTGCATTGTAAAGGATTTGGGCCACTACGTCATACCATGATAACATCTTCGAACAGCTGCATCCATGTCTTTTGTGTATCAGATATTTTGTAGTTATTTCCTGCTCCTGGTTTATAAAAGCATATCCTTCAAATGAAATCTAATATACCGGTTGTTCGTCCAATATAGACTACTTTGGATCATCTGTATTGCTCCCCCTTTAAAGCTTTCTGACAACATAACAATGCATGACTTTCTGCTAATAAGCATGCAGCTTTTCATCCTCTGAATCTTTCAGTCATTGAAAGGGAAGTTGCATAACTGGCTTGTAGTTTCCTCTTGATTTAGAATCATATCATCATCATCATCCTCATCATCATCATCATCATCATCATCATCATCATCATCATCATCATCATCATCATCATCAGTCCCTTCACTTTTGTAGTCGTCGGGGGGATCCGAATGCAGAAGCAGTACATGCTGAAAAGTGTCTCTCAACGGCGGCTGTCAGCAAATCTGGTGTAGTCATGTCCGTCCATTCTTTGACATTGGCCAACCAGTTTTTGCGTTGGCGTCCCCTCCTGCGTCCACCTTCAACAGTGCCTTGCATGATGGTCTTGCAGAGACTGTCATGTCATATGACATGGCCAAACCACACCAGTTTCCTCCTCTTGACAGTGGCGAGGAGAGATTCCTGGTGACTCACAAAACTTTCAACCCTTCTCCGCGCGTATTCATTGGTTTTACGTTCCCAATAAGAAATACGAAGGAGTTTTCTCATATAGGAACATGTATCCTGGCCATCTTTCGAGAAGATTGTAACCTGATTAAAGATGTTCTTCATATTCATATTCTTAGTATACACTTTTCAGATCGCTCACAAAGAAGCTATATGTTATGTTAGTGTTTCTGGCCAACCATAACGCAACTATTTTGTTGAACTACACACCGAGGATATTTTGTTCCTGCACTCAGCGTTACCCTTTCTCTTACAAGTGTTTGCCACAGTTGTGAAGAAGAATTTTCTACTTCCATTTCTACTCAGTCAGGTAGGACATTGTAGACCTAGTTACAAATACAAGACATACGTCCTATACTGAAAGCAACGTACGATGCCATCTTTGTGTTTTACGGTGCCATCTCCAGGTTTTTCCCATTCCAAATCATTCCAAATTGCTTTTCTAAGTCACTGTCAACTGGAAGATGAGAAGATAACTAGAAAACTAGAATTGGAAAGTAACAAAAGCTTGCAATAGATATAACATTTTATATACAACTGGGTTTTACCTGTGGTTATATGAAATGTGGTTATAGGCAACGAATTAGAGGAGTCGTTAGGACGTTCGTTAAAATGCTTTGCACCATTTGTTCCGGCTCCTGAGTTCAAATCCCGCAGAGATCAACTTTATCTTTCATCCATTCGAGGTGGATAAAAACGTACCAGACTAGTACTGGTGTCGATTCTTCCTCTATATCTCTTTCTCACTTCCTCTCTCACTCACTTTATACCTTCTCTGGAAGAAATCTGCTGTGTTCAAACCTGGAAAGGAGATGAGTTCCGCCAGGTTTTAAATGACCTAGAAACGCCGTATTCCACTACGGCGTCCCTAAGACTATATTAGGAATCAGGGAAACATACCCTTCTACATCTATCTGAATACTCTAAAGATAATAAAGCAGCTGGTGCAAACCTAGCCAGCATATATTCCATGGAGATTGAAGCAAACGTTCTCACTGCAGTGTTTGCATTCTTCTTGCATTTGACAGCCACAAATTAAGTGTAACATGCTGGTTGTATTATATGACAACGTACTTGTTACATGTCTTCTAAATCTGTGCAGATATCCTCTGTCACTTTTGGCTATATCTTCCTTTTGATCTTTTGATCTTTCTGAAATATATTTAAATATGTCCTCTTTACCGATCTCATTGCTCTATATTCGAACTCATTCTCATTTCTCCACACCTAACTTGGTAGCAGATGCTGTATACTGGAGTAACGGTCTAACGAGTCTTCACTGTTTGCGAGATATTCATCTAAATTCAACCTTCCATCTCTCTATACATATCATACGAATATTATATTATAACAGATAAAGGATATCAGATTATATCATCAGTAAAATCTGTCATGGCGTTTTTCTCAATCGGATATCAGTAATATCTGTTTTCACTTTTGATTTAGTATTATTATTTTTAATATCGAGCCACGAATTAGTAGTGTAGGCGTTATAAGTTATTAGTTATTTCGCAGATGGAAGAAGTTCAGAAGTCCGTAAAATCCGTTTTGACAACAAAATAGATTAAATCGGTCAACAGATGTGAATGGCTTTAAATGATAAGAAAGGTCCAAGGCGCCAATTGGCAGAGATGATAGAGAACAGGACAAAATGCAATGCAATATTTCTTGCGGTCATTTTGATTTCAAATCCAGACGAAGTCAACCTTATATATATATATATATATATATATATATATATATATATATATATATATATATATGGTTGTGGAGTTGAGTATAAGCTACCTCGATAAATCACATGTTACCGGCTTCGTACATTTCCCGCCATCAAGTTCATCCCAAATTATGATCGAAAACACTTGCACGGAGTATTGGGAACTTATATTTAATCCAGAATCATGTCACTGAGAAAGGAACTTTTTAACCTCACAACCATACCTGGATCAATATTTCGTGAAAACCCATAGGTTGCACAGCATCGAGTTTTTATTATTTAAACAATATTAGGGTGATGGATTGGCAGAATTTGTAGAGTGTTTGTTATGTGCTATGACACAGAACATATATATATATATATATATATATATATATATATATATATATATATATATAAGAGAGTATTGAAGTTTGCTTGAAGCATTGTGGAATAATAAGGTAAATTTCTTTAAGTCGTTTGGAAGCCTCGACAATGCAGATGGGTAAATCTCCGGGTAACAAGATCCGGTGGTGGAGAGAGAGATGTAAGTGGGTGTACGTTGAGATGCGTGGCGTGTAGAAGACTGTAGCGTGTAGAAGAATGTAGGAAAGAGCGTAAAGGATAAAAATAAAAATAATAACACGAGATAGAGTTACCTTGGGTGAGATTTAATTGTCCCTATATATTTCGGATTCACATCCATCAACTGGGGGGGTTTTTCGGGGGGGGGGGGGAGGTTGTCTGTCGGAAAGGTGCGAAACGTGTCCTCCGCTTCTTCTACACGCCACGCATCTCAACGTACACCCATTTACATCTCTCTCTCCACCACCGGATCTTGTTATCCGGAGATTTACCCATCTGCATTGTCGAGGCTTCCAAACGACTTAAAGAAATTTATATATATATATATAGTTATGTAATAAACAACACATAACTATTAAGCTCTGTTACCTACATAGAGCACTCTTTTTTCCTGAACTTTTCCGACGGAATTACTTCATTTATATATATATATATATATATATATATATATATATATATATATATATATATATATAGAGAGAGAGAGAGAGAGAGAGAGAGAGAGAGAGAGAAGTGAGAGAGTGAGAGAGAGAGAGAGAGAGAGAGAGAGAGAGAGAGATGGATGGGTGTGTGTGAGAATTCTTTTGTTGTGTGAGAGTTAGTTTAATTTGTTTTTGTGAATAAGTTCTGGGTGTATGTATGCAGGTAAACCTATGAGTATGTAACTACATTTATCCGTATATCCATATGCCTACATGCACACACACACACACACACACACACACACACACACACACACACACACACACACACACACACACATATATATATATATATATATTGTTATACTTGGGGAGGGTCATATTTGTGTAATATTGCCAGAATTAATAACAGAACACACTCACTGTTTGGTTATTAATTCTGGCTCAGTACTATACGAACATGCTAGACAACAACATGACGGTAACATAGACAACATAGAAATTAGAATAATATCTAAACATAGGAATGACCCAGCAGATAGGCAAATCAGAGAGGCCAGTGAAATAGAAATTAGAAGACCAAAGCTAAACAGAAAGAATGAGTGGAACAACAACAACACCCAAACAAACAACACTGACCTAAGAGAAGTATAAATAAGTAAATAAATAAATAAAATAAAATAAAATAAAATAAGATAAATAAATACATACACAAGCACAATAACAACAAGCACATAAACACACACTAGTCACCCAGCAGACACAACACTATACACACTAGTCACACAGCAAACATAACACTATACACACACGCAAACGCATGCGCAAAGAAGACAAAACAAAACAAAATAAAATAAACAAACAAGCAAATAAATAAATAAATATATAGACAGACTGAATAAAAAATGGCGTAGACATACAACACAACAGGAGGAAAAAATATAACACCACTGACGATGTTGCAGATGTGCAACGAAAGATTTATGTAAATTATGTAAACTATATATATGTGTTTGTGTCTATATTGTATCTGTATTATTTTTGACCGTCGGTCAGTCAATGGCAACATTGAGGACCGATTGAGTTAGATCGCAGATATAAAAGACAGCGAGAAGCGAAAACCAACCAAACAGTGAGTGTGTTCTGTTATTAATTCTGGCAATATTACACAAATATGACCCTCCCCAAGTATAACAATATTTGTTTCGACACACGATTTCATATAAAAAAAAAAAACCTCGCTAAACTAATTCATCGCCGCTATATATATAAGAAAATGTATGACCCCGACGGCAGAGCTCAAGCCGTTTCGACGGCTATTTCTGGTCCAGAAATAGCCGTCGAAACGGCTTGAGCTCTGCCGTCGGGGTCATATATTTTCCTATTACCCACTCTACTACCCTAAGTATTGAGTACTCTGGTGCGTTATGGTCCATCTGGTTCCTTACCACAACTCCTTCGTTATATATATATAATATGTATTATATGCGTGTATACATATTATAAAGGCAACAAAGAAGTTATTTGGAACAAATATCAAAGCGACAAGCCCGGAACGTTTTGCTCTGAGA
Source organism: Eledone cirrhosa (assembly GCA_964016885.1). Classification (NCBI taxonomy): domain Eukaryota; kingdom Metazoa; phylum Mollusca; class Cephalopoda; order Octopoda; family Eledonidae; genus Eledone; species Eledone cirrhosa. The sequence goes on from OZ024745.1 coordinate 13,538,722, forward strand.
GTTCCCCACAGTCTGAGAAAGGGATCTTTAAGCCCGAAATATTAGGACGAAAAAAATATTATAATAATAATAAGTACCAGGTAACACATAAACAACTTCGTTGCCTTCATTTAAACTAAATTTTACAGTCCATTTAGCTCTTAGCCTACTTACTTAGCCATTTTCTACATTAGACACTATATTAAGAGACACTATAAATGCTTCAAGCAAACTACAGACATTCTATATTATGTTTCTCCGCGACAGCAAATTGCCGTGAAGATGAGGATTCGGAACTGGCGTCGCTTACATGGAAAAAAGCTTCTTCACTTCATACAAGTGGAGATATTCATAAATATGTCTGCTTGTGTGTGTTTGTGTGTGTACCAGTGTGTGTACCAGTGTGGGTGGGTGTACCAGTGTATGTGTACTAGTGTGTGTGTGTGCACGCTCGGTGTGTGCGAGAAAAAGAAAGAGTGTAAATGAAATAAAGAGTGTAAATGAAAGAGAGAAAGAATGTAAATGAAAGAGAGTGAGAGAGAGAAAGAGTGTAAATGAAAGAGAGAGAGAAAAAACTGGAAGTGAAAGAGAGAGAAAAACTGGAAGTGAAAAAGAGAGAGCGTTGAAGTAAAAGAGAGAGAGAGAGAGAGAGAGAGAGAGAGAGAGAGAGAGAGAGAGAGAGAGAGAGAGAGAGAGAGAAAGAAAGAGTAGAAGAGAAAGAGTGGAAGCGAAAGAAAGGTTACTCCATTACCTCGAAGCAACGCATGTTTTCCCATGTAGACAAACAAAAGACATGGCGTCAAATCATCAATATAACACACAGCACAGAAGGTTTGTAAGAACAAACCGGATAATAGCGAATAGCGAACAGAGAGCTTGGCAACACCAAATACTACTTTGGTAATCAACTGTTGCCGTTACAGAGAAGAAAAATTTACCAGGCAATTTGTAGAATGTGATAAACGGAAACATATGGATAGTGAGTAGCTCGTGTTTCTTTTGAAAATGAACAAATATATTGAGTACTACATGTATTGAGTACTTTTTGTTGCACGTTCATTCATCTAAATTCGCAAAGTACTCAATACATGTAGTACTCAATATATATATATATATATATATATATATATATATATATATATATACCTTTTCATACCTTTTCCTATATATATATATATATATATATATATATATATATATATAGGAAAAGGTATGACCCCGACGGCAGAGCTCAAGCCGTTTCGACGGCTACTTCAGGATTCGAAACGGCTTGAGCTCTGCCGTCGGGGTCATACCTTTTCCTATCACCCACTCTACTACCCTAAGTATTGAGTACTCTGGTGCGTTATGGTCCACCTGGTTCCTTACCACAATTCCCTCGTTATATATATATATATTCCGTAATTATAATGATGATTAAAAGGCAGCTGGCGAGCGGGAAGTGTCAATGAACGTAGCTTTTCTGAGTTTTCTGTTTCCTTTATAGGTCCCATGGGTTTTATTATATATATATATATATATATATATATAATTGTTTCTACTTTGTAGCACAAGGCCACCAATTATCCCAGTACATTACTGGTACTTTATTTTATCGACCCCGTAAGGATGAAAGGCAAAGTTAACCTCAGATCGTAAAGGTACGTAACTATGCTGGAAAGCATAATCCAACCCTCTACCGATACTGCCAATTCACCGCCCTTATATATATATATATATATATATATATATATATATATATATATATATATATAACGAAGGAAATGTGGTAAGGAACCAGGTGGACCATAACGCACCAAAGTACTCAATACTTGAGGTAATAGAGTGGGTAATAGGAACCAGTAAGACCCCGACAGCTGAGCTCAAGCCGTTTCGACGGCTAATTCGCCGTCGAAACGGCTTGAATTAGCCGTCGAAACGGCTTGAGCTCAGCTGTCGGGGTCTTACTGGTTCCTATATATATATATATATATATATATATAATATCTATCTATCAGGGTCGGACGCCATGCTTTGACGTATAGAGTTACGGCCCTTGCCATTTTGAGTTCAAATCCCGCCAAGGTTAACTTTGCTTTTCATCCTTACGGGGTCGATAAAATAAAGTACCAGTAATGCACTGGGTAATTGCTGGCCTCGTCGTGCCTAACGTAGAAACAATTATATATATATATTATTTATATATATATATATATATGTGTGTGTGTGTGTGTGTGTGTGTGTGTGTGTGTGTGTGTGTGTGTGTGTGTGTGTGTGTGTGTGTGTGTGTGTGTGTGTGTGTGTGTGTGTGCAAAAAGTAAACAGTAAAAACAAAATAATCACAGTACAACGAAGAAATATATCAGTTTAACGCTTGATATAGTAGAAAAGAATCATGACGTTTCAGACACTAGTCCTTCATCATAAGATGAAATAAGAAATAAAAGATGAAATAGAAAAATAAAAAGTAAAAGGAGTAAGAAACGGAAATAAAATGTTTGCGAAAAATGACGTGTGTATTCAATCACCATTTATATATATATATATATATATATATATATATATATATATATATATATATACTAGCAGCTGAGCCCGGTTTCACCCGGGGCCACTTTTTATTAAGTTAATAATTTGAAAAATGTTATTGATAGTTTATTATAAAGAAGCAGTATCAGGAAAAAAAATAGAAATATGCACTTGGGGCTGGACGGCGTACAATGAGAAGTGGAGCGACGTGAAAAGCGTTGAGAGACGTTGAGTGGCGACGGAAGAGGAATGGTGGAAGCTTCAAAGGTGTTGTTGCAGTGCTTCTTTGTAGACAACGTTCCTAGTATTACCCGGATTACCACAAATGTAGAGATGTATAGTTGACCGTGGGTAAATACCTGCTGTGTCAGAATTAGGCCAACTACTTGCAGCGACTGTCCCTGTGCCTTGTTGATACGCATTGCAAAGCATAGTTTTACGGGAAACTGCCGTCTCGTAAAATCAAATGGGACGTCAGAGGGACTAAGGCTTATGGGGGATAATAACTTTGTCCCGCCAGCAGACGGTCCGCTCAGAATTTTTGTCGTAAGAATTCGTATCCCAATTTTTTTGATGATCAGACGCGTCCCGTTGCATAGTTCTGGTGGTTCCACGTTTCTTAGCAGCATAACTGGAACACCATGCCACCGTTGACGCAATGAAAAGAAGACATGAAGGCGAATTAGCCATCGAAGTAGTTATAAAAAAGGATAATAGCAATAACTGTAAATGTAGAAGGTGATAGTTTATTAACAGCGAAATAGCAATGTCGATGATATGCAAGTTTAAAAATGCATATTATGAAGGTTTGTATGATAGTTTACACTTTGATTGCCCTGATCAGCAAGAGGGGCCTCTATATATTAGATGTTTATTAGAAGCGGGGGAAATAACTAACCCCAGTATTAGAACAGGGGGTTCGCAATGTAAGGGTTTTATTTCTTTTGTTAGAAAACTGACCTTTTTCGGTTTGGCATTTCGTAAAATTCTACTGCAGAATCGATTTCATAAAACAGTACTGTATGATCGTTATAGAATTATTTAAATTTAATATAGAGCAACTGTAATTGAAAAATGAAAATGAAACGTACTGTAGAAGCCAACAGTTTATTAACAGCGAAATAACGTTTTCTTTGATATGTTATTTTAAATAAGACAATGAATTGAAAAATACTACTTACTGTTAGTGGTGGTTAACATGTATTAGAATTAAAATGAAAATGATATCTGAAAATACGTACTTGAGAACATGACTCCCTTCTTCGCAATTTAAGGGTTTTATTTCTTTTGATGGAAAACAGTGACCGTTTTCGGTTTGGCATTTCGTAAAATGGTACTGCAGAATTGATTTCATAAAACGGTACTGTATGTTAACAGCGAAAGAACGCAGCGAAAGAAATTGGTGAGTTTAAAAATTTGTATGAAATTGTAATTAAGACAATGAATATTGAAAGTATTAGAACAGGGGGAAATAACTCAATTAGACGTTTATTAGAAGGGGGGAAATAACTAACCCCAGTATTAGAACAGGGTGTTCGCAATGTTAGGGTTTTATTTACGGTACTGTATGATCGTTATAGAAGTATTTAAATTTAATATAGAGCAACTGTATTTGAAAAATGAAAATGAAACGTACTGTAGAAGGCAACAGTTTATTAATCTGCATTTTCAAACTTGCATATCATCGACATTGCTATTTCGCTGTTAATAAACAACGCTTTTCACGTCGCTCCACTTCTCATTGTACGCCGTCCAGCCCCAAGTGCATATTTCTATTTTTTGCCTGAAACTGCTTCTTTATAATAAACTTTCAATAATATTTTTCAAATTATTGGTACTGTATGTTAACAGCGAAAGAACGTTGATGAGTTTAAAAATGTGTATGAAATTGTAAATAAGACAATGAATATTGAAAGTATTAGAACAGGGGGAAATAACTCACCGAACGCGATAGTAAATAGACCGTTTGGGGGCCCCAGGGACCACATTTTTCAAGTTAGAGATTTATTACTGATGTTGTGATTTGAATTCTCCTAGTATATTACAAACGCCGTGTATAATTTTAATCAGTTATTCTGATTATTTGATTAGGCATACATTGTATTTAAAATTAAGCGATTAGCAATTTTTAGACACCCTAATCAATGAAACAATTGTTAATACTGTAAATAAAACCCTTTTTGTACTGTTGACCATGTTATTCTACACTCTTTCACTATGTATATATATATATATATATAAAACGAAGGAAGTGTGGTAAGGAACCAGGTGGACCATAACGCACGAGAATACTTGATACTTTGGGTAGTAGAGAAGGTAATAGGAAAAGAGACAGGACCCCGACGGCAGAGCTCAAGCCGTTTCGTTGGTTATTTCTGGAGTTCAGAAATAGCCGTCAAACCGGCTTGAGCTCTGCCGTCGGGGTCCTGACTCTGTTCCTATATATATATTTATATATATATATATATATACTAGCAGAATGGCCTGGCGTTGCTCGGGATTTGCTCTAGGATTCTTATATATTTGATATATATTTATCCTTATCGAGCCTCGTGAAATAAATACGTTTGTTTATATTGTTTATATTTTGTTATTGTGTATGCAAAAATATCTGTACACGAATATATAATTATATACTGTATATATATATATATATATATATATATATATATATATATATATATATATATGTATATACAGGAGGTTGAGACTGTGTCGATGAGTGTGGGGCCTAGAATGAATGAGACTAAAACAAAATATCTGATAGAGAATGTTGAGAAGCCAGAGGGGATCACTAATGTAGGCGAGAAGCCGCTAGAATTGGTTGAGGACTTCCTGCATTTAGGAGCAAAGCCTGGGCAGCGTGCCACAGCTTGATATCGGTGTGGAAGTCGGACCTTCGTAAAGATTTGATGATCTGCCTCTTCATTGCTGTAGTGGAGTCTGTGCTGCTGTACGGGTCTGAGACTTGGACCCTGACCAAGAAACTCACTCAGATGGTGGATGGGTGCTACACGAGAATGCTGAGGATACTCTGAACATTAATCAGTATACACTGAGGATGAAAAACTCAGAGTTGTATGGGAGCCTCCCAAAAGCCAGCTCAAAATAGACATAGAGGATACTGAGGTTAGCTGGACATGCTCACCGACATCCAGAGTTGACATTGCACTCAGTGCTTCTGTGGGAGCTCCTACATGGACACACTGGAAGAGGAAGACCAAGGTTAACATATGTTGATGCCCTAAGGACAGACACTGGTCTGTTGGAGACGCAGGACATGGCAGCGATAATGAGGAACAGAGACCGCTGGAGAGAACTCATCCATGGATCTCGGGAATTTTACCCGCCCTAGAATATATATATATATATATATATAACAGTACAGAGAAGTACGGAATACCTCGGCCTCGGGTTGGTGTCTACATTTTGTGCTTATAAAAAATAATCGTCGTAGATTACCACGGTTTTTTTCCGAGCGAAGAAAATCAATACTTTATCGCGAAATAAATACTTTTGTTTATATTTTGTTATTGTGTTTGCAAAAATATCTGTACACGAATATATAATTATATATATATATAATTACATATATATATATATTAAAATAACAGATTAAAGTTTAAGCAATGAATCGCGTTTTCACCCTTAACGGGATCTTCTGAAACTAAAAAAATCAATCTGTGAATGCAGAAGTAAATATTTCGAAAAACGTTACACACTATATATATACACACACACACTATATATACATATATACACACATACCGCGTCATAATGTCGTAATGCAGAGAGCCAGACATACAGACATATATTATAAGGGCGCAACGTTATATGTATGTATCTATCTAAAAAGAAAAAGACTAAGAATTATAGAGAGGGATCGCTAAATCGCCTAATGCGGTCCCTAGGGAATTGAAAATTTCTCAAAACACTCACAGGACCATACGTATTACATGTGTAAAGTTTGAAAACAATCGGTTGGGTGGTTCTCGAGTTTTAGTGAGCGGAGAGACAGACAGACATACATTCTCTGTTTTATATATATATATATATATATATATATATATATATGAGTGTTTTTGTGTTTGTGGGGAGGGGTCATCGTGTATATATTGTAGCAAGTATTAGAATAATATTAGCAGTTACAACATCAACATCATCATCGTAAAGAACAGCATCAGCAACAGCAGAAACATACAGGCGGATGTACTGTACACTCAATATCGTCTGCTTTCTCCAATCCGAAGATATCCTTAAAGATAGTCTGCACACTATTAAGTGTCCATCAATTAAACGGAAGTCAATGGTGTGTTTGCCGATAAAGCCATTTTTCTGTGTCTATGGTATGTATGTTTTCTGTGTGTGTGTGTGTGTGTGTGTGTGTGTGTGTGTGTGTGTGTGTGTGTGTGTGTGTGTGTGTGTGTGTGTGTGTGTGTGTGTGTGTGTGTGTGTGTGTGTGTGTGTGTGTGTGTGTGTGTGCGTGCGTGCGTGCGTGCGCGTGTGTGTGTGTGTGTGTGTGTACGCGTGTGTGTAGGTGACTCTGTGTGTGTGCCTGTGTGTGTTTTGTTCTTCCGAACACCATAATTTGTTGCTTAGTTCAATAGATATGTATTCCACAAAAATGCAGAATACATGTCGAGTGACTCCTGGGATTCTGTAAAATCAACAACAGACCTCGCAATGTTTAATGAAGTTGAATATTTGTTATCAAATAACTTCTCTTCCGATTCCGGGACTCTTTATTTTATAGCAGAAGTGATTAATGGTTTGTTTTTTTTTTGTACATAGTCTCGGTTTTCCACCAGATTAAATAAAGGAGGGTGAGAATAATATCAATAAATAATATATTTTATTTATCTCCATGTTTAAAAGGTTGTGTGGATGGGGAGTGAAATGACATATTAATAACATGGCGACCTGCAACGAAACATAAGTTGCACATATACAAATATATACTTTTTAAAAGTCAAATATTATAGCATACCGTTGATTGTCTGGTGGGAATAATGAAGTATCAGCGGTAACCGCTGATTGGTTGGATTTCATACGTGTCAGCAATCTGAAATAGCCAATCGCTGATCGTCCTGACCGAAGATGATTTCGCATCGTTCGGTCGCATTGTTCTATGTCCTGTGTACAATTAAAACGATATTCATGTTTAACTGAAAGGGAAAAATACAAGTATTGAAATACCACCACCACCACCACTATCACCACCACCACCACTACCACCACCACCACCACTACCACCACCACCACCACTACCATCACCACTACCACCACCACCAGCACTACCACCACCAACACCAACACCACCACCACCACAACTACCACCACCACCACATCAACCACCACCACCACTACCACCACTACTACCAACACCACTACCACCTCCACCACCACTACCACTACCACAACCACTACCACTACCACAACCACTACCACTACCACAACCACCACCACCACCACCACTACCACCACCACCACAACACATCACCACCAACACCACTACCACCACCACCACTAGTACCACCAACACCACTACCACTAGTACCACCAACACCACTACCACCACCACCACCACCACCATCACCACCACTACCACCACCACCACTACCACCAGCACTACCACCACCAACACCACTACCACCACCACCACTATCACCACCACCCCACCAACACCACCAACACCACCATCACCACCACTACCACCACCACCAGTACCAACACACCACCAGCACTACCACCAACAGTACCACCACCAACACCACTACCACCCCCACTACCACCACCACCACCACCACCACCGGTCAATCGCCCTACTTGAGGGCGGTTGACCGGGCTGGTACCTGCTAAATGGTCGGCCGTCCTCATGTCTCTGATTTTCAGCACCATGGATTTTGTCTATTATATTCCTTTGTTATATTTCGAATACCTGATGATGTCACCGGATTCATAGTGAACCCGGTCATTGAAATGATCATAGTATAATAAACCTTTTAAGGAATTACACCAGTCCAGCCTCCTGTTATTATATATATATATATATATATATATATATATATATATATATATATATATATATATATATATATATATATGAAATCTGGGACTTGTCTCTTTCTTCTCACTTTCCGTTGCTTAAACCATTTTGTTTGTTACCCTAACGTCCCCTTTATTTACGTGTCCCAACGACTTTTTTTAGCCGTTGTTCGCACCAACCTGAGGTATATGGCCCTTAAAGCGATGAAATGCCTGGGACGGTTGGAGGGTCACTGATGAAGGACTTACTTTTTCATATGTACTCCATTTGCAACGCGCAGCTCATCATTATTATCATATTTACACATAATTTTTCTTCTGCTGCCACCCGTCTGTTTCGTTCTTTGTATCTTTACCCTTTCTAGCAGTCTCTCTCTCTGTTAGCCTCCTCCTCAACTTTCACTCACTCATTCTCTGTCACTACCTCTCCTCCTCCTCCTCCTCTTTCCTCCTCTTTCTTCCCGTTTGACCTGTGTGTAATTCTTTTCTCGCGCGTTCTTGGTCAAGCCGGTATGAAATTTGTTTTCTCTCTCTCTCTCTCTCTCTCTCTCTCTCTCTCTCTCTCTCTCTCTCTCTCTCTCTTTCGTCTGCGACTTCACAAAACTTATGTTTACCGAATTCGTAGACCAGACCCCTTCTTCTTCTTCCCCCCGTTAGACCTGTGCGAAATTCCTTCCTTGCTCACATTTCAACCAGGTTTGATGGTCTTTTGTCTCTTGTTCACGATTTCACCGAGTTTATATTCATAGAAATCTGGGACTTGTCTCTTTCTTCTCACTTTCCGTTGCTTAAACCATTTTGTTTGTTACCCTAACGTCCCCTTTATTTACGTGTCCCAACGACTTTTTTTTAGCCGTTGTTCGCACCAACCTGAGGTATATGGCCCTTAAAGCGATGAAATGTCTGGGACGGTTGGAGGGTCACTGATGAAGGACTTACTTTTTCATATATATATATATATATATATATATATATATATATATATATATAAATGTGTTTATATATATATATATATAAAACTCAGATTACATTTATTGTATATATATATATATATATATATATATATATATATATATACAATAAATGTAATCTGAGTTTTTCGAATATTAATAATTGTTTCTACTTTTGACACAAGGCCAGCAATTACCCAGTACTTTATTTTATCGACTATTAATAATAACATTCGATTCGTTTGCAATTATGCAAACAAGCCTCAATTTTATAGCCATGTCAGTAGAATGAACCCTTCATTCTTGCTCTTATGTTGGCATGCGAACAGAACTGCAGACACTAATGTTTCTGGATATTACCCTTCATCAGTACAGCTCACTGTTCACCAGCCAAACTGTCAGAGCTAGTGAAAATATATGCTATTTTCAAGAATACACAGTGACTGATCGGACTGATTCAGCCATGTAGAGCGAAATTTTCTTTTTTATTTGAATTTGGCAAAGCCGGCCATTTATCGGTCGCATACAGGAAACTGATTGGCCAGTCTGCTGATATGCAGATCTGGCTGATCAGTGGATCTGCTAATATGCAGATCTGACTGATCAACCAGTCTGCTAATATGCAAATCAGGCCGATCAGTCACTGTGTATTTTTTAAAATAGCATATATTTTCACTAGCTCTGACAGTTTGGCAGGTGAACAGTGAGCTGTACTGATGAAGGGTGATACCCAGAAACATTAGTGTCTGCAGTTCTGTTCACATGCCAACACAAGAGCAAGAATGAAGTGTTCATTCTACTGACATGGCTATAAAATTGAGGCTTGTTTGCATAATTGCAAACGAATCGAATGTTATTATTAATATTCGAAAAACTCAGATTACATTTATTGTAGAGCAAAATTTTCTTTTATATATATATATATATATATATATATATATATATATGTCGGAGTATTGCTTAAAGCTTTCTCTGTTAATGTATTAAATATATATATATATATATGCAAAAGTTCTATTTAAATTGTTGGGATACAACAAGCAAATATTTTTATAACTAATATAAAGCACTCAACAAGTATTTGGAGTAAACATACGATATTAACAAATGGAAACTATATTTATAAAACCATATTTATTTCATTATACATCTTTCAAGGACACCAAGTTAAATTATGGTGTGCTTTCATCAGACAAAATATAATATAGATCAGTTTTATAAATAAATATTGACATACCCTTAAAAAATGCAACCATTACTGTTGGAAGCTCCCGGATAGTAGGATATATATATATATCCTACTATATCAAGCGTTAAACTAACATATTTCCTCATTGTACTGTCGTTTGCTTTTTGCACTCACACACACACACTTATATATATATATATATATATATATATATATATATGTGTGTGTGTGTGTGTGTGTGTGTGTGTGTGTCTGTGTGTCTGTGTCTGCGTCTGTGTGTATGTATGTATTGGTTACTCACATAAGTACACATGAAAAGCATAATTAATTATTCATGTCTTTTATGAGACGGATAAAGAGAGTTAATTGTTTGAGTGATTCCGCCTAATTGATTTAGATAAACCCATCAACGATAGACCGGATTTGGGTTTGTTACTTATTCTCGGGATTCGAATAATGCCCCCCCCCCCCCCCTCAAATGTTCACCCCCACCTCTATCCCCGCTTATCAAATTTTGCTAATCTATCTCATGCGAAATTTTATTTGAGTTTTCTTTATACATTAAAAAACATTATACATGACAAAAAAGTACATTACTAGAAACCCCATACATTATAAAATAAATAGGATGAGTGGGATTACAATATGTAAACTAAACGACTAATTCTGGTTTTTAAAAAGAATCAAGAGACAACCTTATTTGGGATCCGAGACTATGTGTAACAGAATTAGCAGTGATAATATTGTTTATTCTCTGTTGGTGGGATACAAACTGTGAGTCCTCGCAGTAGATAAAACTAAGAGCAATGTATAATTCCTACACAAATAGTAAAATAAAAATATTAAAATAAAACTAGAATTAAAGTGGGAATGTAAAGGACCGAAACAAAATACAAGAAATTTGTTAGACGTTCTACCGTCTCTACTCTGTCGATCTATATTGTGATTATTTCAGAGGAAAGGTCACTGCAGGAGAAATCTACAATCTTTTCAGTGGTACACCTTATTAGTTCTCCCTAAAGAAACTTTACATGGCGAAACATGGAGCACTTTTTAATATTCAAGGTTGCACCAAATAAACACTGGCGCCAAATATTGTCGAACCATTCATTGACTCTCTGGGCTCCGGGTACATGTACCATTTGAATCCACCTCTTATATACCCTGTCCACCATACATAATATAACATCAGATCAACTAGGGAGTCGAGTATAGCAGCCAAATCTCCCTTCCTATAATGTCATAGGAAAAAGGATATATTCGATAATTGTTTCTACTTTAGTCACAAGGCCAGCAAATACCCAGTGCATTACTGGTACTTTATTTTATCGACCTCGTAAGGATGAAAGGCAAAGTCAACCTCGGTGGGATTTGAACTCAGATCGTAAAGGGACGTAACTATGCTGGCAAGCATGGCGTCCGACCCTCTACCGATACTGCCAATCCATCGCCCAAGGATATATTCGATAATGTAGCTGAGAACCAAACACGAGTTCACGGCTGGAACGTCTTTTATGATTGATATACTAAATCAGACCGGTCTGAGTTAAACAATATGTGTGTGCATATGTGTGTATATGGAGGTATGCAGGCATCTGTTTGCGTGTGTATGAGAGTGGTGTATATATATATATGTGTTAACTACACGTTCCGCTCCATACCATGTGAATCAGTAGCATTGACAGGGTCAACTAATATGGTTGAGAGAATATTAAAGTAAAGATACTTCAAATATGGCGGCGATGTATTTATTTTGTAAGTTCTTTTATAGGAAATGTGTTGAAAGAACTGATAAATTATCTTCATATTTTTAACTGTTGGTCAATTAATGATAAATTATTTATAAAAATAAACTGAAGCAAAAACCCAACCAAACAGTGAATGTGTTTTACTATTTTTTGCCAATATTAGGACAACATGACCCTCCTCAAATATTAGCACAACATGACCCTCCTCAAATATAAGGGCAACACGACTCCCTACCAAATATAACAATATTTCAAATATGCTTCTTTGAAACACATAGAAAAGAAAAACGAAAACAAAATTATGAAAATATTTCTGGACTTTGAACAAGTGCGGATGTTACGTATCCTCCTACCCTTCTTACTGATCATCAGCATTATTATTATTATTATCTTAAATTGCTGGCCTTGTGCTTATATAACAAACCATTATTATTATTGATTGGCAGTATCGGTAGAGGGTCGGACACCATACTTTGACGCATAGAGTTACGGCCCTTGCCATTCTGAGTTCAAATCCCGCTGAGGTTAACTTTGCCTTTCATCCTTACGGGGTCGATAAAATAAAGTACCAGTAATACACTGGGTAATTGCTGGCCTTGTGCCTAACGTAGAAACAATTATTATTATCATTTTATTTATACGGCGGTGGATTGGCAGTATCGGTAGAAGATCGGACACTATGCTTTGACGTATAGAGTTACGACCCTTGCCATTCTGTGTTCAAATCCAGTCGAGGTTAACTTTGCCTTTCATCCTTACGGGGTCGATAAAATAAAGTACCAGTAATGTGCTGGGATAATTGCTGCCCTTGTGCCAAAAGTAGAAACATTATTATCATTTTATTTAATATATAGTTTTACTATGCATTTCATAATTATCAAATGAAAGAAAATATAGAAATAATTATTCTTATATTTTGACTTTTTCTCTTTCTCTCTCTTTCTTTCCCCCACTCTCTCTCTCTCTCTCATCTATCTCTCTACTACCTCTCATTATTATCCCTCTCCAATCTCTCCACCAATCACTCCCCTCTCTCTCTCCTTCTCTGTACAATATGGTAGCTTAACACCAAATATAAAATATGATACGATAAAATATTGTAAACACAATACACAACGAAAGAAATGAAATTAATTCTACAGGTTATATATTTCATAGTAGATTTTTATCGTATTGAGTTCAATTTAGATATACCATGTACTGAAGATGTAAGCCTTCCATTATGTTTATATATCGTGTTACATATGTTCTGGGAATACATTATTGGTGACACTGTTGATGGAATAACTAATTCGTCAGTATTCTATAGCCATCTTGTCTTTAGTATTTTTATTATCACTGTAAATGGAAAGGTGGTGGATTGGCAGTAGAATCGGTAGAGCGTCGGAAAACATGCTTCACGGTATAAAGTTACATCCCTTTGCCTTCTGAGTTCCAATTCCACTGAGGTTAGCTTTGCTTTTCATCCTTACGAGGTCAATAAAGTACCAGTAATGCACTGGAGTCAACTAAATCAAATTTCCCTTTTCAAATTGTTGGCTTCGTGCTTATCAGCAACTATTTCAACATATATACATCCATATAGATAATGGTTTCTGATTTAGATACAAGGCCAACAATTTGGTGGGAAGAGGAAAGTCGTTTAAATCGACCCCAGTGCGTTACTGGTATTTTATTTTATCGACCCCGTAAGGATGAAAGGCAAAGTTAACCTCGGCGGGATTTGAACTCAGACCGTAAAGGCCCGTAACTCTATGCTGCAAAGCATGGTGTCCGACCCTCTACCGATACTGCCACTCCACCGCCCTCACCACTTTCTGTTTGGTTTTGATCAAATCATTGGTTTAGTTTCTTCCATAAATATGTTGGTATGATGGATGGCAGGGTGGCAGGGTGGCAGGGTGGCAGGGTGGCAGGGTGGCAGAGTCATTATAACGTCGGATAGAATGCTTCGCAGTATCCGTCCTGGGTCTCTGCTCTCTGAGTTAAAATCCTGCCGATGTCAACTTCATCCATTGAAGGTCGAAAAAAAAGTACCAGTTTGGTACTGGGATCAATTCTTCACCTATAACTCTTTCTCACCTATATTCTGTCACTCTCTCTATCCTGCTCTGGAAGAAATCTGCTAAATTCAGACCTGAAGAGGAGATGGGCTCCAGGGTTTTAAAATATGTCCAAGAAACGCCATATGTCAATATGGCGCCCCTTCGACTCCCTCATAATTTACAGCTACATGCATACACATACACACATACATACACACACACATACATACTGTAAGAGCATACATACATACATGCAGTGAGAGAATACATACATACATACATACATACATAAATACATACATACATTCATACATACATACATTCATACATACATACATATTTACAATGAGAGAATACATACATACATACAGTGAGAGCATACATACATACATACATACATACATACATACATAAATACATACATACATTCATACATACATACATATTTACAATGAGAGAATACATACATACATACATAAATCCATTCATAAATCCATTCATACATACATACATACATACATTCATACATTCATACATTCATACATACATTCATACATACATTCATACATACATTCATACATACATCATGGATGACATGATTGTTAAATGTATATATATTATCTAATATCACGTTTATTGTTTCTGTCACTGAAACGCTTCTAAACAGATATTCTATATCTACGTTGGACATGGTGCCTATTTCGTTGGTTTCTTCTACAAATTTCTCCAAAGTCTTCAATGGTCATATAATATATTTCTGTCGTGTGTATTTTTGATATTTGGTTGTTATTTCTAGCAAGTCAAGTGGTAACCTAAATGCTTCATTATCGGTTTATATATATATATATATATATATATATATATATATATATATATATATATATATATATATATAGTAATAATAATAAATTAGAAGACTAAAATCCAAAGAGGGCTCGATAAGGATAAATATATATCAAATATATAAGAACCGTAGAGCAAATATTTATTAAAATAACAGATTAAAGTTTAAGCAAAGAATCGCTGCTTTCATCCTTAACGGGATCTTCTGAAACTATAGAATATATTAATAAATGGAAACTAGATTTATAAAACCATATTTATTTTATTATACAGATTTCCAGGAAGCTCCAACCGTTAAGGTTGTCTTTTTTCCGGGTATGTCAATATTTATTTATAAAACAAATCTGTATTTTATCTGATGAAAGCGCACCATAATTTGCCTTGGTTGCCCTTGAAATATATATAATAAAATAAATATGGTTTTATAAATATAGTTTCCATTTATTAATATATTGTGTATTTACTCCACTTAACTGTTGAGTGCTTTATATCAGTTATAAAAATGTTTAAGCTTGTTGAATCCCAACAAATTAAATATAACCTCTGCATATATATATATATATATATATTTATATAGATATGTGTGCGTGTGTGTGTGTGTGTGTGCGCGTGTGTGTGTGTGTGTGTGTGTGTGTGTGTGTGTGTGTGTGTGTGTGTGTGTGTGTGTGTGTGTGTGTGTGTGTGTGTGTGTGTGTGTGTGTGTGTGTGTGTGTGTGTGTGTGTGTTTCCTGGGTTCAATCGAGGGTACCAAGGTAAGTAAGGTACTCAATACATAGCAGAGTATAAATATTTAATATAGAAATGGCTTCTACAGGACTAGAACTGTTTCCTTCGATCCTTCGAATGAAACAGTTATAGTCCTGTAGAAGCCATTTCTCTCTATATATATATGTAATTGGTGTTGGATGCTTAAAGCGTCCGTATGCGGTAGGCCGTATGAGAACTCGATGCTCTCATAGAACAGAGTATGATATCACAGAAAAAAAGACGTATCTGAGCACCATGCGATTTTCAGAGTCAGGTTCGATCATCACATCGATCGTGCCTCGAGTTGGTCGCCAGAGAAAGGATTGTAATATGTCCAATAAATTCCATTCGTCGCAACACTGATTCTCTTTTTTTTCTGTGATATATATATATATATATATATATATATATATATATATATATATATATATATATATATATATATATATATATATATATAACACATAATATTATAATATTATAAAATTAAATCAAATTATTTAGAACTGCAAGTGAAGTCATTATTTTCCTTTTTTTAAAATATATATATATAAATATATATGTGTGTGTGTGTGTTTGTGTGTGTGTGTATGTGTGCGTGTGTATATATATGTGTGTGTGTGTGTGTGTGTGTAATCTCATGGAATGACTTAATGAGGTTTATATTTCAATATAGTCCCTAGGAAGAAACCATGCAACTATTCATGACAATAGTTGAAATTGAAGTATGTAAGATTTCACACCCCCAGCATCACTCCTTCATAATCAGGGAATGAACGTTTCAGTCCACCCTCGTGTGTGTGAGTGAGTGTGTGCGTGAGTGTGTGAGATAGAGTGAGTGAGTGAGCGTGTGTGTGTGTGTGTGTGTGTGTGTGTGTGTGTGTGTGTGTGTGTGTGTGTGTGTGTGTGTGTGTGTGTGTGTGTGTGTGTGTGTGTGTGTGTGTGTGTGTGTGCGCGCGTGTGTGTGTGTGTGTACATATTTGTCAAATAACTACAATATATTTTACCAGATATGACGTCAGGATAATATAAAATAATAGATCGCCATTAAACACTTCCTTACAGATGGATTTATCGCAATTATATAAAAAAAAATGACTGATGACGTTTACAAAAAGATATTTAGAAAAAAAAAGCTGTATAGATCAATTATTAAATAGCATATAAATCTATTATTTCTGCTCAGATAAAAAAAACACATAACTAACAGCAACGACAAAAATTTCATTGTTTGATGGAATCTAGGAAGCAGTTGTCACAAGTCATCATACTAGCTCTGATCATATGAACGGATTATATCAACAAGTGAGGAGAAAATACAAACATTAATGGATAATAGAAAGATACTATTACTAATTATGTCTAATCATACCAACAACAGGTGGGCACAAAATATAGTAGACCTGCTACAGTAATGAAGTATATCAGAAATGATAAATATCACCAATTTATCTGGTAACACAAGAGATGAGAAAACTGCAATGGAGGATAGAATTCTATATATTATGGAGGTGTTGCCCACTAGCGTTTTCCTGTCTCGCTTTGTTTTGTGTTGTATGGTTATATTTTTTTTTTGTTATTATTCATTTGAAATTTTATGACAGTCTGGTGCATGTTTAAAATTGTTTTTTTATATTTTAAACCCAAAGGAACCTATTCCCCTCCAAGTATTGACTGACATGATATATCAACTATATATGGGTGTACTGAATGACGTGGTATATCAACTATGGTTGTATTAACTGGCGTGGTATATCATGTATGTATCTACTGAATGACGTGGTATATCAAATATGGCTGTATTAACTGGCGTGGTATATCATGTATGTATCTACTGAATGACGTGGTATATCAAATATGGCTGTATTAACTGGCGTGGTATATCAAGTATGGGTGTACTGAATGACGTGGTATATCAAATATGGCTGTATTAACTGGCGTGGTATATCAAGTATGGATCTACTGAATGACGTGGTATATCAAATATGGCTGTATTAACTGGCGTGGTATATCAAGTATGTATCTACTGAATGACGTGGTATATCAACTATGGCTGTATTAACTGGCGTGGTATATCAAGTATGTATCTACTGAATGACGTGGTATATCAACTATGGCTGTATTAACTGGCGTGGTATATCAAGTATGTACGGATCTTATACTAAACGACGTCCGCCAAAGATTACCTTCATGAATTGAACATTCCACTGAGTTGCATAAAGACAAAAACGTAATAACATTCGCCAGCGGTTCACGAAGAATAGGTGAGACAATTTCAATAAATTAAGAATTACCTGAGAAAATATAATTCTTATTAATGGTTTCGTGCAAAAGTATGGAGAATTACTCTTCATATTAAAGTTTGTCAAATCTTACTTCAAAATAGAATCTGGTTTATTTATGAATGACATAATATGGTACCGTAACTCCTGTTGGAGTTGTAGGGGCACCGTATTGATATATGGCGTTTCTTTGCCATTTTAAGCCTAGCAGAGCCCATCCCTCTCCAGGCTTTTATATATTTCATTCAAGTTTAAAATTTATCAAGTAAAAATGTCCCACTAACGAACTTTTCGGAGTTTTTAGTTCTTCAATCGAATTTGAATAAAAGTATTTACTATATTACTCGATGATCAGGTGGTTATCTCAGAGAAAAAGTTCTGTAACGAAGTGAAGTAGAAATATCTTTTTTCTTTTCAGATAAAAAAAAATCATCCTCTAGCTTCAATAATTTTAGATTCTAAGTGGCTGCTGCGATTAACTTACCTTTCTGATATTCTTTCTGACTTCAATGACATATATGTCTAAAAGCCGTGATCAAGCAATTATTAACTTAATAGAAAATATAAATGCGTTTAAAGATAAGTTCAAATTGTGTGAAAAGAAAAGAGAAACATATTTTCAAGCATTCATTCTACTGGAAGAAGATTTCGTTAATAATTTTAATAGCGTATGGGATATTATCTTAAACTAGCTAGCAAAATTGTTAACAGAATTCAATCAGTTCATTCCAACAGAATTCACATTAATAGTTTTTGCGAGGATTTTGTCATCATAAATAATTTCAAAAACCGCTTAAGTACAAATTTATGTAAAAGTTATAACCGACGACATTTTGCAGCGTGCAACTTTTACAGCCGTCAGAACTCTCTATAACGGAAAAATATTATCTCCCTTTTCAAATATGGACGCATACACACACAAATGCATATGTATATATATCTATTTGTGAAGAGTAAACGGAAAGCAATGAAGCAAACAATGCAGTACAATGAAGATGAGGAGAATCAGAAAAAACAGAAACATTTTTTTTTTAGCAAAAGTACATGTGTGTTCAGTTATATATATATATGTGTGTGTGTGTGTGTGTGTGTGTGTGTGTGTGTGTGTGTGTGTGTGTGTGTGTGTGTGTGTGTGTGTGTGTGTGTATACAAGTGTGCATGCGTGGAGGCGTACATGTGTGTGTGTATACAGAGAGCAAAAAATGATAGATACATATATACATACATGGACAGACGTATGAATCAAATTGTTCTATATGAAGCTAAGAAGTAGTTAGTTTCTTTAAGCGAGATATTCATCACTAAGAGTGCTTACGACTCAACAAGTAGTCGAGGCTATGACTTTATGTTTATTTAGATTAAACAAATGAGAAGATCGAATCTCAAATATATCACAAAGAAAATATAAGATATTAATCAGTTTACTTCCTGGGACATCTAGATTTTTTGGTGACTATTTACTTACTCAGCTGCCGTTGAACTAAAGACAGCTATTCGTCAATCATACAATATATAGCAGGTTATTATATGCCCTTAACGTAGCATTCTGAAGGTGTTTTTCACTTCTACTAAGATATTTAGTATTCCTTGGTGATACATAAATTGACTGCTTCGTTCCTTTGTCGGTTCCTGATCAAGTTATATAATAACTGCTCGTGATGTCAACATCTGCTGTATATTTTGCTACTATATTGACCGAAACATATAGTTCCCCCACGAGGTAACTTGTAGTAAATAATTCGTATGGTCTTTATACTTGAGGCTCAATCTTCAAGTTTTTTTTTAATTCATAAACACATTTGTCGATCAGGCTTGCCATTTTTAACTTTATCGACAGGCAGAAAATATATTTTCTAATGCTAGGATTATTATAGAATAAAAGCTCATAATTTATTCTACATTTCGTCTTTTGCTCAAGTTTATATGTTATTCAACTGCAACAGCACGAGCAATGGCCGAGCGAGTTAAAAATATTGTAAAGTGAAAGTAATCGAAAGCTAATTGCAGCCTTCTCATTGGTTAGTTCAGCTTCTACGTCACAACTATTTCAATATTAAGTGGTAGGTTGATAAAAGACTAAATGGTTTGTTTATCTAAGTTTCAGGAAATGGAGGCCGGGTGGGGAAAGTGTAAAGATGTGATGTATGTGGTGGAGAGGGTGAGAAAGTGGGAAATAAGAATGAGAGTCAATTCCATGTTTGTATTATTTGTAGTGATAGGAAAGGAGATAAATAAGAGAGGAAGAGGGAGGGAGAAAGAGAGAGAGAGGGGGAGGGTTATTCCAAAGAGGGAAAGAGTGTGTGTGTGTGTGTGAGAACTGTGGATAGTGTGTGTACGTGAAATCGGGAGAAGGAAAAGTATTTAAGCAATAGAAACAGTGTATGGGAGGGAAAGAGGCGGCGAAAGAAATTAGGTGAGACAGAACGTTACTGAAAATTATTTACAATGATTAGGATTTTTGATAGATGAATAAATGGATATTTTATGTGGTGGGTGGGTGGCCAAATGGCTTAGAGGTTAGTGGTTAAGATGTGGCGAGAACTGTGTTTGATCTGTAGCTGATAGTCTTAACTTTCAAATAGAAGTCAACCAAATAGAGAGAAGGAAAGGTAACTCACCTCGGTAAGCAATGGCAGCACTGTAATTTATGTAACTTGTCTTAGGTGTGTGTGTGTGTGTGTGTGTGTGTGTGGACTTTCTCCATGAGATCAGTAATAAAGGTAAAAGATAAAATTAGAATTGACGAAAGTTCTCTAAAATTCTACATTTGCTTTTAATATTTTAAAAAGGGCGATGGATTAACAATAGAATCGGTAGAGCGACGGACAACGTGTTTTGTCGCATATAGTAACATTCTGAGTTCAAATCCCGCCGAGATTAACTTTGCCTTTCATCCTTACGGGGTCGATAATATAAAGTACCAGTAACGCACTGGAGTCGATTTAATCGACTTTCCCCCTCCCCTAAAATTGTTAGCCTTGTGCCTAAATCAGAAACCATTAGTTTTAATAAATGAGAGATCAAATGTGGTTGCGTGTGTTGACACTGGCTTTGGATCTGGAGATGAGTTGGCAGTTTTAGCAGACTCTATGAAGTATTAAAATAATTCATTTAACCAGTGTATAGTATCCACGTTTCACATCCATTAAGATAATTACAACACAGTAAGCATGTATTGATGTTGTTTTAAGTGTGGTAGCCTGATCCTTTCAGAGACACAGGAATAATTTTCTGAAAGAAGTGCTGAATGATTTCGCTATCAATTTTAGCCTGTTAGGTTTGGTAGGGAAGTGACTGTACTGATTAGGTTAACGTCGATCTTTATGATAGATTTGTTCTAGGCTAATGAACAAGTTCAGTTTTATGTAAAGTCAAATTACTGGTAACATGTAAATAGTGTAACCTGTTACATGGTCGGGTGGTCAGCGATTAAACCGAGACACTTCCCAGTCTAGCCGGGTGAGGAGGGTTGCTCAAATTCCAGCAGGACAAAAACATGACCTGTCAAAAGGATGGATAAACCCAACATAGGGTCACTGATTATCTAGCAATAGTTAGAGTAGATGTGAAGGCGCATGACCTAGTGGTAAGTGTGTGGGACGTACGATCATAATGTTGTAGGTTCGATTCCTGGACTGAGTTGTGTGTTGTGTTCTTGAGCAAAACACTTCGTTTCACGTTTCTCCAGTATACTCAGCTGAAAATGAATACCAGCAGTAGCTGGGGTTTAACCCTGCGTTGGAATGCTGCCCTGTCCGGGGAAAATCTTCTATTCTCAGTCGCTTAACGCCACTGACCGGATGAGCATCCGGGCTCGACAGATTTTAGAGTTAGAGTAAATGGATATTACCTTGGTAAGTTTCCAGAAGTATATACTTCATAGGAAGCTGCATCATGTGCTCTATACTAGCACTTGAATACAACAGGCACACAAATATGTCAACCATCTGAGCAGGAGATGGGATGCGTCACATGGCAGTTATACGTGTTTCTCCCGATTTCTGCATCTCGTACGTTTGGTAAAGGGAACTTCACATAACATGTGTACTACAGATTATCACAAACTGTTCGGGAAGGGTTGACATGACAGATACCAACAGAGTATCTTACCCACCTTCTCTCTCTTTCTCTTTCTTTCTCTCACCCCCCCCCCCCACACACACACAGACGCACAGACAGACACACACAGACAGACACAAACACACAAACACACACACACAATTTATGAGCTTTTAAAAGTAACAAAAAGAAATTGTAAGATCGTGTATCAGCATTTGTGAGTACACTTGTTTGTATGTGTGTAGTTGTGAAGGACAGTGTGTGTAAGTATAAGTGTATGTGTGTATAGCTGTGAAGGATAGTGTGTGTGTAGATGCGAAGATGAGTGTATGTGAGAGTGTGAGTGTGTATGAGTGTGTGTGTGTGTGTGTGTGTGTGTGTGTGTGTGTGTGTGTGTGTGTGTGTGTGTGTGTGTGTGTGTGTGTGTGTGTGTGTGTGTGCGTGTGTGAGTGTGAGTGTGAGTGTGTATGTATGAGTAAGTGTCATGGCAAGAGACAGAATGTGTGTGCGTGTGTGTGCTTAGGTGTGGAAAATAGTGCATATGTGTGAGTGTGTGTACGTATAAGTGAGTATGTGTGTGTACGTATAAGTGAGTATGTGTGTGTGTGTGTTTGCAAGAGACATACTGTGTGAAAGAAAGTGATTATGCGTGTGTATGAGAAAGAAAAATAATGAGGTTGTGAGTATGTGCGTATATATGTGCGTGTGTGCGGGTGTATGCATTCATACATATGCGTGTTTGAGAGAGTGCACATGTGTGTGTGAATAAGCACATGTCTGTCTGTGTGTGTGTGTGTGTGTGTGTGTGTGTGTGTGTGTGTGTGTGTGTGTGTGTGTGTGTGTGTGTGTGTGTGTGTGTGTGTGTGTGTGTGTGTGTGTGTGTGTGTGTGTGTGTGAATCTGAGAGTAGAACTGAATGGAGCTGGACTAAAATCATGAATGAGAACGTGGAAAATGGATATTTACGACAGAACGAGAGTGTTATGTATGAATGTGTGTATGTGCGTGTACGTGTGTGTGCGTGTGTGTGTGTGTAATATAGTGAAAAAGAAAAAGAAAAAGACAATACAAGAGACATAGAATTAAATGTGAGAGAAATAGAGTGAGAAGGTGTGAGCATGAGAGAGAGGATAAGGAGAGTGGAGTCAAACAATGGAGACAAACAGATATCTAAACAGGCAAACAAATGCTGATGACGTCAAAGAGGAATTAATTGGTTCTCTAAATACTGCTTTTTCTACGTCTACGAATATACAATATTCTACATACATTTACTTACTGATTCTTTCATCATTATTTTAGCAAGAACGATGAAGTTTGAGATTCACTGATGAAGTCCAATAAGACTAAAATATGTCTTAAGTTATTTCCTGTGCTAGCCGAAATCCTGGAAATATATATATAATCTTTCTACATTTAACAGCATCATCCAAGCAATTGCTCCATTAACAGTAACTGTTATTCGAAAGCTCCAATCTATTATCAAAACAGATAATACCACTACTTACTTGTATTATATCGGCCTAACACAGAATCGCTTTAAAATTAGCTTGTATCAACATATTCATACATTTAAGAATCCTGAGAGAAAATTAGACAATCACTGGCATTTCCAACTACATTTGGTTTCTAAAAGAAATATTATCTGTGGCGTTGATAATTCACTCGTCGATTCTCAACTTTGTTATGTTCTATGCGTGTGGCAGGTTTTATTAGAAACTAAGTGTAATTGATTGAATGATGGTAGCGTATGAAGATAGTAATGGATTAAACGGGTGCTTTGATATGTCGGGTTTCTACAGATATGCTTGGAAGTTTTTACTTTGTAATCGTGGCAATAGCTAATTGACACAAAACACCAAAGATGACAACGTATTCTTTGTTTCCACTTTATAAAAATCCCTGAATACGTGTATCAGTTACTAAATATAGAATTTATTGCAGTACACAAATATTCAGTAGTAAAACAAAATGTGTGTATTTTGTACATGTGCACCTATTTAGTGATGTGGTGCGTGTCGGGGTGTGTATGAGCGCGCGTGTGTGTCTGTGTGTGTATACATTTACGGTTCTCCTACGTAATTATTCATGTGGGATGCCTTTCAGTTTCCATCTTCCTCAGTAATGGCTCTCGAGCCAACACATAGAGTAAAGAGGAAAAAGAACATCCCTGGCGGGCCTAGCGTGCGATGCTGAAGGGTCCCAAATGATTGCCGTTTATTTTGACCATTGAACAATTGTAGCGATGTATTGTAGTGATACATCCTCGGAAAACAGGAACGAAACCGTCTGATCTACAAACAGCCTCTAAGTAGAGATGGTCAACCCTTTCAAAAGCTTTGGTCTAGCCTAGATTGACCAGTGCCAAGCCGAAGCCAAGTCTAATCCCTACGATGTATTGCATGCAGTGACAGATGATATGGATAGATCTGCCAAGGACCGAACCCAAACTCAGTGATTTGTCCCTCACACAACTATTCAGTGTATTTGCTACTTCGTCTGTTGAGATCAGTTTTTAATACTATATTTCCTCGTTGGTCGACAGTCGCAGCAGACTGTCGAGGTAGGCATTGAGGCCCATTGTCTCCAATTCGTTCCTCACCGCAAAAATATTCAGCAAAATGTTTTTAGAATGCACATTTATCCATGATCCAGCATCAGATAACATTCAGCTGCTGCTGTCTGTCAGAGATCGAATCATGACATTGTTGCCACGTTGCTCATCCGTTACCCGGGTTCATTGGACGGCTTTCGAAGTTTTGTGGTTCAGTGCACGCGTCATAGCACCGACTATACATCCTTCGTGTTTCCTGTGGAACAAATTATCAAGAGACATTCTCGTCGCTAACATATCGTTTGTGGTGCTTCTTCTAAGCGATACTCTACCATTCTCTCTAGTTATTTATTGGCTAAAGCTAATCATTTTTTCTTTTTTTATGAAATCTACCACTTTGGTTGATTACGGATCCCATCTGTTCCCGGTTAACTAGTTCGCTGATCTCGCCCCTGAACGCTTTCTGCGTCAACAAGGACGTGTTTAGCTTCAAGTAATCGGACCCCTGTATGCTGGTCTGTTCTAAATTGACTAACAAGTCAAGAGTTTCTGATCTGTATAGTCAACTAGAGAATGCTGTGGGCCACTTGCGATATTTTTATATAATGAAAGTTTTATCCAACTACATCGTGGACATGCCACTGTGATTTGTCCAAGTCTACATTGGTGTGTCCAGGAAATCGAGGCAAAACCTATTAGATAATTGGAAATGTCAGAAAAGATTGACGAAGCTTTGCACGCCCCTTCCCATCGTTTAACCCTTCATGATCCGTGCATGGGTCTAGAATAGCCCAATGGGTCTAGAATAGCCCAATAGTACTAATAATTTGAATGTTTCAAGGTGCATCCGTGAGATTCTAAAGAAGACGTGCCCCTATGTTCCTGTCGGGGCGAATAAAGCCACCAGTCTGAAAGTACGACAGCTGTATTTAGTGCTACACCTATCTACGATCACTGACCTATCATAGGGATCTGTTCTAATCTCTACGTCTATGTCTTTTCCGAGCAGCAGCAAAACATCACTCGTTCTGGTCCCACCGAAAGATGTGTACAGCGTGGTGTAGTCGTTGAGAATAAAGGAGGGGGATGTGCTTAGGAGACCATGGTTTTGCTCATGGTTACCACACCCTGACATGGTGACCTGAGGACGTTAAGGTGCCTTATTTCCATGCCAACCTCAAGCCATGTGCATTTATGCATCTTAATTTGAGCAAATGAAGGGGAGAAGAAAAATAGAATGTGCCACGTGCTTATTTTAATTTTGTGTAAAATTAAGTAGCTGACATTTTCTTCTTCTTTGCCCTCATCAGCTTGACCATCATCATCATCGTCATCACCCCCCCCCCCAACATAATCACCATCAGCAGCATCATAACCACCAATTTAACTTCCCTCATCTTCATCCACATCATCATCATCGTCATCATCCTTATCATTATGCTACATTTCCTTTTCTTTCTCCTCGTCATCATCATCATCATTATCAACATAAACACTACCACCACCATAATAATCATCATCATCCTCATCACAACTTCACTCCAACCATTTCCATCTTCATCATCACCACCTCCACCATCACCTCCACCACCATATTCATCATCACCATCATTATCATCCCCACTACCATCTTCGCCACCAGCTCCACGATCACAAGCTTCACTCCCCTCCCAGCCACCACCACCGCCATCAACATAATCATCATTACCTTCCCCAAAATATCTCTTCTTTCTCCTCGTCGCCGCCACAAGCACCACCACCACCACCACCACCACCTGCACAACCACCATCACCACTACCACCACCACCACCATCACCACCACCACCACCTGCACCACCACCATCACCACTACCACCACCACCATCACCACCACCAGCATCACCATCATCTTAATAACCATCACCCTACATTTTCTCTTCCTCCTTCTCGTCATCACCACCACCTTCAGCACATGCCGCCATCACTACCATCATCATCGTCACACACCACCACCACCGTCATCACCACCACCAGTATCGTCTAAAATCATCACCATCATCTTCATCAACCTATACTTTCTCTTCCACCTTCCTCTCATCACCACCACAACTATCATCATCATCATCATTACCTTCACTCTAGACTTTCTTTTCCGTTTTCTCGTCACCACCACCGCCACCGCCACCACCGCCACCACCACCGCCACCGCCACCACCGCCACCACCACTATCATCATCAGCAGCAGCATCATCTACCATTCCATCAACCAGTGAACTTCTGAATCCTTGACAGCGATCACGTGTTCTAGCTGATAGTCTGTGAGGTCAGCACTTACCTTGTTCACCTGATTGTCACCCTGCCTAACACGCACCGTGTCACGACTTCTTCACATCTCTCACACACAGGCACAAACAGACACACACAAACACATACAGAAACACACAGACACATACATACACTCCCTCTCTCTCTCTCTCTCTCTCTCTCTCTCTCTCTCTCTCTCTCTCTCTCTCTCTCTCTCTCTCTCTCTCTCTCTCTCTCTCTCTCTCTCTCTCATCTGTTACTTTATACAACTGCTGCCAGACAATAAATAACATAACACATCCAAATACACTTCTTACATACACACACACATACACACACACACACACACATATATATATATATATATATATACACACAGACACATACTTAGATCGTAGTAGAAATAAATTCCAAACGACACTCGCCTCTCTTCGGTATCTACACCACCACCACCCTCACCACAAGCACCTACACCACCACCACCACCTTCATCTAGACCACCACCACCACTCTCACCACCATCACCTTCACCACCACCACCTTCACCACCACTCCCTCACCGCCATCACCATCACTAACACCACCATCACCTTCACCACCACCACCTTCACCACCACCACCCTCACCACCATCACCATCACTAACACCACCATCACCATCACTAACACCACCATCACCATCACCATCACTAACACCACCATCACCATCACTAACATCACCATCACCATCACTAACACCACCATCACCATCACTAACACCACCATCACCATCACTAACATCACCATCACCATCACTAACACCACCATCACCATCACTAACATCACCATCACCATCACTAACACCATCACCATCACTAACACCACCATCACCATCACTAACATCACCATCACCATCACTAACATCACCATCACCATCACTAACACCACCATCACCATCACTAACATCACCATCACCATCACTAACACCACCATCACCATCACTAACACCACCACCATCACTAACATCACCATCACCATCACTAACATCACCATCACCATCACTAACATCACCATCACCATCACTAACATCATCATCACCATCACCATCACTAACACCACCATCACCATCACCCTCACCGCCATCACCATCACTAACATCACCATCACCATCACTAACACCACCATCACCATCACTAACATCACCATCACCATCACTAACATCACCATCACCATCACTAACATCACCATCACCATCACTAACATCACCATCACCATCACCATCACTAACACCACCATCACCATCACCATCACCGCCATCACCATCACTAACATCACCATCACCATCACTGACACCACCATCACCATCACTAACATCACCATCACCATCACTAACATCACCATCACCATCACTAACATCACCATCACCATCACTAACACCATCACCATCACCATCACCATCACTAACACCACCATCACCATCACTAACACCATCACCATCACTAACACCACCATCACCATCACTAACATCACCATCACCATCACTAACATCACCATCACCATCACCATCACTAACATCACCATCACCATCACTAACACCACCATCACCATCACTAACACCATCACCATCACCATCACCATCACTAACACCACCATCACCATCCCTAACATCACCATCACCATCACTAACATCACCATCACCATCACTAACATCACCATCACCATCACTAACATCACCATCACCATCACTAACACCACCATCACCATCACCATCACTAACATCACCATCACCATGACTAACACCACCATCACCATCACCATCACTAACACCATCACCATCACCATCACTAACACCATCACCATCACCATCACTAACATCACCATCACCATCACCATCACCACCATCACCATCACTAACATCACCATCACCATCACTAACATCACCATCACCATCACTAACACCACCATCACCATCACTAACACCACCATCACCATCACTATCACCACCATCACCATCACCATCACCATCACTAACATCACCATCACCATCACTAACACCACCATCACCATCACTAACAACACCATCACCATCACTAACACCACCATCACCATCACTAACAACATCACCAACACTAACACCATCACCATCACTAACATCACCATCACCATCACTAACACCACCATCACCATCACCATCACTAACATCACCATCACCATCAGTAATACCATCACCATCACTAACATCACCATCACCATCACTAACATCACCATCACCATCACTAACATCACTACCACCATCACCATCACTAACATCACCTTCACCATCACTAACACCATCACCATCACTAACATCACCATCACCATCACTAACATCACCATCACCATCACTAACACCATCACCATCACTAACACCACCATCACCATCACTAACATCACCATCACCATCACTAACACCATCACCATCACCATCACCATCACTAACACCACCATCACCATCACTAACATCACCATCACCATCACTAACATCACCATCACCATCACTAACATCACCATCACCATCACTAACATCACCATCATCATCACTAACACCACCATCACCATCACCATCACCGCCATCACCATCACTAACACCATCACCATCACTAACACCACCATCACCATTACCATCACTAACACCACCATCACTAACACCACCATCACCATCACTAACACCACCATCACCATCACTAACACCATCACCATCACTAACACCACCATCACCTTCACCACCACCACCTTCACCACCACCACCCTCACCACCATCACCATCACTAACACCACCATCACCATCACTAACATCACCATCACCATCACTAACACCACCAATCACCATCACTAACACCACCATCACCATCACCATCACTAACACCACCATCACTAACACCACCATCACCATCACTAACACCACCATCACCATCACTAACACCACCATCACCATCACTAACATCACCATCACCATCACTAACACCACCATCACCATCACTAACACCACCATCACCATCACTAACATCACCATCACCATCACTAACACCACCATCACCATCACTAACACCACCATCACCATCACTAACATCACCATCACCATCACTAACACCACCATCACCATCACTAACACCACCATCACCATCACTAACACCACCATCACCATCACTAACATCACCATCACCATCACTAACATCACCATCACCATCACTAACACCATCACCATCACTAACACCACCATCACCATTACCATCACTAACATCACCATCACTAACACCACCATCACCATCACTAACATCACCATCACCATCACTAACATCACCATCACCATCACTAACACCACCATCACCATCACCATCACCATCACTAACACCACCAATCACCATCACTAACACCACCATCACCATCACTAACACCACCATCACCATCACTAACATCACCATCACCATCACTAAGACCACCAATCACCATCACTAACACCACTATCACCATCACTAACACCACCATCACCATCACTAACACCACCATCACCATCACTAACATCACCATCACCATCACTAACACCACCATCACCATCACTAACACCACCATCACCATCACTAACACCACCATCACCATCACTAACATCACCATCACCATCACTAACATCACCATCACCATCACCATCACTAACACCATGACCATCACTAACACCACCATCACCATTACCATCACTAACATCACCATCACTAACACCACCATCACCATCACTAACATCACCATCACCATCACTAACATCACCATCACCATCACTAACACCACCATCACCATCACCATCACCATCACTAACACCACCAATCACCATCACTAACACCACCATCACCATCACTAACACCACCATCACCATCACTAACATCACCATCACCATCACTAACACCACCAATCACCATCACTAACACCACCATCACTAACACCACCATCACCATCACTAACACCACCATCACCATCACTAACATCACCATCACCATCACTAACACCACCATCACCATTACCATCACTAACACCACCATCACCATCACTAACATCACCATCACCATCACTAACACCACCATCACCATTACCATCACTAACACCACCATCACCATCACTAACACCACCATCACCATCACTAACATCACCATCACCATCACTAACACCATCACCATCACTAACACCACCATCACCATTACCATCACTAACACTACCATCACTAACACCACCATCACCATCACTAACACCACCATCACCATCACTAACATCACCATCACCATCACTAACACCACCAATCACCATCACTAACACCACCATCACCATTACCATCACTAACACCACCATCACTAACACCACCATCACCATCACCATCACTAACATCACCATCACCATCACCATCACCATCACTAACACCACCATCACCATCACTAACATCACCATCACCATCACTAACACCACCATCACCATCACCATCACTAACACCACCATCACCATCACTAACACCACCATCACCATCACTAACACCACCATCACCATCACTAACACCACCATCACCATCACTAACAACATCACCATCACTAACACCACCATCACCATCACTAACACCACCATCACCATCACCATCACTAACACCACCATCACCATCACCATCACTAACATCACCATCACCATCACTAACACCACCATCACTAACACCACCATCACCATCACTAACACCACCATCACTAACACCACCATCACCATCACTAACAACATCACCATCACTAACAACATCACCATCACTAACACCACCATCACCATCACCATCACCA
The DNA here is from genome assembly GCA_964016885.1 of Eledone cirrhosa. Lineage (NCBI taxonomy): Eukaryota > Metazoa > Mollusca > Cephalopoda > Octopoda > Eledonidae > Eledone > Eledone cirrhosa. The sequence continues at coordinate 13,570,770 of OZ024745.1, forward strand.
TCACCATCACTAACATCACCGTCACCATCACTAACATCACCATCACCATCACTAACATCACCATCAACATCACCATCACTAACACCACCATCACCATCACTAACATCACCATCACCATCACCATCACCCTCACCGCCATCACCATCACTAACATCACCATCACTATCATTAACACCACCATCACCATCATTAACACCATCACCATCACTAACACCACCATCACCATCACTAACATCACCATCACCATCACTAACATCACCATCACTATCACCATCACTAACATCACCACCACCATCACTAACACCACCATCACCATCACTAACACTATCACCATCACTAACACCATCATCACCATCACTAACATCACCATCACCATCACCCTCACCGCCATCACCATCACTAACATCACCATCACTATCACTAACACCACCATCACCATCACTAACACCACCATCACCATCACTAACATCACCATCACCATCACTAACATCACCATCACCATCACCATCACTAACATCACCACCACCATCACTAACATCACCACCACCATCACTAACATCACCATCATCATCACCATCACTAACATCACCATCATCATCACCATCACCATCACCTTCACCATCAACATAAACGCACGTCAAATAATAATAAGAACAATAACAATAATAATAATAACAGTGGGCAGAAAACAGGAAGGAATATCGGTAGAACAGCCTTGAGATAAAGTAAGGCTTGATTGTTGTATGGCTTACCGGAAGTGGCGTGTGAAGAGAGATGAGACAGCATTGATGGTGAGATGTGGCGGAGCAGGGTGGAGAGGGTGGGGGAACAGGGTAGAGATAGGTGGTAATGGTGTGAGAGATGGGGGAGCAGGGTGGAGAGAGGTGGTAATGATAGTATTGATAGAAAGGGGAGGTGGCGCGGAGGAGACGAACGAAAGAGAGAAAATAAAACAGAAAAGGAGAAGAAAAGAAAGCAAGATATGCGACCTGAAGAAAACAAAAATCATTTCAGGTAAAATAAAAAATAATGATTTATTTTATTATTTTATATTTTTATTGAAACTTCTTTCATTGAATTATTTTATTTTATTGATATCAGGTAAAATAATGATAAAACGAAGCAAACAAAAGAAAGGAAACAATATGGCCGCTTGAGAAAGAAAAGAAAACCGTTAATGAAATTAATTGTTTCTACTTTTGGCACAAGCCAGCAAAATATCCAGTGCATTACTGGTACTTTATTTTATCGACCTCGTAAGGATGAAAGGCAAAGTTAACCTCGGCGGGATTTGAACTCAGACCATAAAGGGACGTAACTATGCTGGAAAGCATGGCGTCCGACCCTCTACCGATACTGCAATGAAATTAATGGTGGCAAAGAAGAGAGCGTATCATTGAAAACGTTGTTTCATATTATAATACTCTTTATATCAGGCACAAGGCCAACAATTTGGGGGAAGTGGGAAGTGGGTAATCGATTATATCAGCCTGGTACTTAAATGGTACTTTATTTTATAGACCCCTGGGAGGATGAAGTGAAGGCGGTGAATTGGCAGGGTCGTTGGAACGCCGGAAAGCATGCTTTGTGATATTCGTTTCGACTCTCTGCTCTCTCTCTTCAGATCTCACCGATGTCAACTTTCTCTTTCATCCATTCAAAGTCAATAAAAAAAGTACCAGATCTCTTTCGCACTTCCATTCTCTCATTTTCTGTTCTTCTCTGGAAGAAATCTGCTGTATTCAGATCAGAAGATGGGCTCCGCCAGATTTTTAAAATGCCCTAGAAACGCCGTATGTCAATGCGGCCTCCCTACCACTTCAAGAGTTATGGCTCCATGCATACATGGAAGGATGAAAAGCAAAGTTGACCACGGCCAGATTTGCGCTCAGATCGCAGAGACTCAGATTCAATTGCGACAAATATTCCATACAAAGTTCCAAAGTTCCCAAGTTCTGAAGACATTGCCAGTTTGCCATCTAGTTCCGTTATATTATAACACAAATACTTTACTCATCAATGTACATTTGATACTTTCATTTTCTTATCTTTTACTTATAGTATACTACACACTATGTATTATGTTATAATATAAATGCTATAAATAATGATTTCTGATGTAGGCACAAGGCCAGCAATTTGAACGGACGGGTAAAATGTCGTTTAAATCGACATCAGTGCATTATTGGTACTTTATTTTATCGACCGCATAAGGATAAAAAAATACATAGCTAACCTCAACGGGATTTGAACTCAAAACGTAAAAAGCCGAAACAAATACTTCGATGCATTTGTCACACTCTTGAACGACTCTGCCAGTTCCCCACACTCACAGTGTTTCGATAATTATTTCTTTTTAATTATTGACACAAAGTGAAGTCGTTCGAGAGTCGGACAAATGCTAGAACGACTTCACTTTGTGTCAATAATTGTTTCTACTTTTGGCACAAGGCCAGCAATTATTCCAGTGTATTACTGGTACTTATTTTATCGACCCCGTAAGGATGAAAGGCAAAGTTAACCTCGGTGGTATTTGAACTCAGACCATAAAGGGCCGTAACTCTTTGCTGCAAAGCATGGCGTCAGACCCTCTAGCAATACTGCCAACCACCACCCTCCGATACTGCCAATCCACCACCCTTTTGTGTCAATAATGCAAGCTAATTGCATTAGATATTTCCAGGTGACGAAGGCCGAAATTCACAAAAAGATCGCTGAGAAAACAGAAAATTTTTCATGCGATGAAGATCAAAGATCTCAAATCGGTTAATTGCGAAAACGATTAACAGGGAAAACACACACTAAAGAAAGTCTCTGGAAGACATTGACAATAAATTGTTACCAAATACAATAACAGGACAATAAATGAGTCGAAGAATGTGTTAAATATAAAATCCAATGCCAGAGGCTTTTACTGATTTGCAAACAGAATTTTGATAACATTGCAGCGTAGATTCGTTATGGCTGACATACAGCGAATGTTCAAATGATAATTGAAATATAATAAGATAGTTTTTTTTTTAATTTTATGTCAACTATATTTTACAAAAGTTATATAATGATGGAAATATTTAAAAAGATAAAAAGAAAATTAAGAAACAAAAAATAGAGTGCGTAGCTCGGAGATCAGTGAGTCATTTCAGGTAGAGCCGCTAATTCTCCTAATTGAGAAATCACAGCGCCTATACTATGGGCATGTGGTTAGAATGTCCCAGAAAAGAATCGCTGGACAAATGTTACGGGAAAAAACCAACCGACAGGAGACCCAAGTGTATACCCCGAGCAAGATGGGGTTAGATAACATCCATGAGCTTCGCTGGTCTCGCTTGGGAATCTAGCCGGATCAGTTGGAGACGGTTGCTTCTGACAGGACCTGCTGGAAGGAATGTTTGAGGACTGTGTCCCCAAGACCCTCTCAGGAATAAGTTGGCGAAAAAGAAACAGAAGATATATATATATATAATCTCCCAAGTCAAGCGATTAACCAGTTAATTTTCTTTGGCTTTTTAGTTAACTCTATTGACTGATTAATCGCTTAAGTTTATTTTAAAAACAACTCGGTCGAGAGCTAAATTCGTTTTGTGCTGTTTTTACAAATTTTTGCAATAACTACACATGCTGAATTCACTGGCCAAAATAGGGGTTTCCTCCCCTTAGAACCTTACATGTGCTTTCATAACCTGTGAGATTCTGGCGCACGAAGAGCAAAATGCCTGTTGAGAAAGCGATGTCTTGTTCGATCATTATACCAAAAGCTTATTTTTTATAACCAGACAGTATTATTGATTTAGGTGTTGCAGAAACCCAAATATCGGAGTATTACATCTTCCTCGAGGGTCCGGGTAACTATTTCAGTCATATCTTATTTTGTTTGACCCGTTTAGCTTGTTCGCTTTTTTGGCTAAGGTGGTTAATGGCTTCTTAACCATCGTCTCAGTTTGTATGACCATTTAACTTATGTTTATAGCTCTGGTATCTTCATATCCATGGAGCGCTTGTCTGCACAATACAGAAGTTGCGTTTCGCCAATTTCTACCCGCCGAAATGCGATTCTCGCTAAATTTATATTTGTATATGTATATATATATATATATATATATATATATATATATATATATAATTTAACAAGAAGAAGAAGAAGAAGAAGAAGAAGAAGAAGAAGAAGAAGAAGAAGAAGAAGAAGAAGAAGAAAGACTAAGGAATATGTAAAAAACCATGGGTCCGAAAAATCAGAGACAGAGACAAAGAGGACGACTGGATTGACCATACGGAATGACCAGTTCTATCCAGTGGTGAACCAACAAACCTAAAGATATATATATTGCCTCGTCCGACGAACGAATGAAGACGTTTCTTTCGTATTCGTCTTATTCGGGAAACCTCTGGTAATGAGGTAATTATATTGTATTGTTTTTTATACATTATATATATATATATATATATATATATATATATATATATATATATAGGAATCAAGAATTTTAGAGATTCCTGGTTAACTTGGGTTGGAGAACTTTCTCACATTCGTCTGTCTGTGGCGATTGTCAAACTGAGATCTCAGTTTGACAATCGCCTCAGACAGACGAATGCGAGAAAGTTCTCCAGCCCAAGTTAACGAGGAATCTCTAAAATTCTTCCCACCGAAGTTAACAAAGAACTTACTGGATCTACCAACTCATAATATTATAATATTATAACATTAAATCATAAAATGTTTTAATACTACAAGTAAAGTCATTCTTTTCCTTTTTTTCAAATATACCTAACTGTACCAAGGATCTCACACATTTTCCAATATATATATATATATATATATGCCGCCACGTTTCTACATAGATATATATGTTTTACATTCTACTCATATAGTAAAAAGATACCACAATGTATACTCCACCTGTAAAACACAGACAAATACAACGGATCGATAAAGAAAAGTGCTGTCCGAACATGCAGGTGATCCGACAGGGAGTTGACCATAGCATTATATACAGTAGAACCAGAGTGTGAACCCACCACACTCCCACAACAAAAAGAATAAGTAAAGTAACACCATTTCTCAGACATAAATCTCCATCACATAAATCTTTCATCGCAATCCATACCACAATATCCATAATATTAAAATAATATAAACATGAATTACTGTTAGCTACAGCAAATAATACAGTATATAACCTAATTTAATAACCTACTAGTGATCTCCCTTTCTCTCTCACTCTCTCTCTCTCTCTCTCTTTATATCTCTCTTTCTCTCTCACTCACTCTCTCTTTCTCTCACTCACTCACTCTCTCTCTCTCTCTCTCTCTCTCTCTCTCTCTCTCTCTCTCTCTCTCTCTCTCTCTCTCTCTCTCTCTCCATCTCTCTCCCTCTTTCTCCCCCTGCAAACGACACAGTACAATGAAAACATATATTAGTTTAACGCTTGATATAGTAGAAAAAGAGTCTTTATATTTTGAACACTAGTCCTTCATTAGAAGATAGAATGAGAAATGAAAGATAAAGAGTAATAAAAGGAAGGAACGGTAAAAAACATGCGTGTATTCAGTCATATATATATATATATATATATATATATATATATATATATATATATATATATATATATATATATATATATATATATATATATGTATATATATATATATATATATATATATGAACAAAGTGGAGGTGTTACATAGGAGATTTATTGCACACACACACATACATATATATACACATACATATATATATATATATATATATATATATATATATATATCACTTTCCTTGTCTAATTAATTTCCTTTAAATTTTCCCTCGATCTCCATCTCGTTACTTGTTCCTCCTATGAATCATACATTACCTGCCCTTTTCTCAACCAATTAATCCCTCACATTCTCTATTTCCATATAATTCTCCTTCCTTGTTCACTATCTTATACTCTACTCTCACTTCACTCAAATGTTCCTAAGTTACGCGTGGGTGGAAGAGAGTGAAGCATGGTTCATTCTCAGAAGACAAAGCATATATCACTGGAACTAGTAGCTACAATTACAATAAATAAAATAACAATGGCAACAACAACAGCAAGCATAACAACGACAGTTGCAAAAAAATCAATATAACAGCATGTTACACAAACAATAAAAATGTGCGCACACATACATTTATATATGTGTGTGTTTGTATATATATTTTATTTTTTTATACATATATATATATATATATATATATATATATATATATATATATATATATATATATATATATATATCATCATCATCGTGATTTCATTTTACGTCCGCTTTTTCCCTGCTTGCAAGGGTGGGACGGGAACTGATTCTGGCTTGATTTCTACAGCTGGATGCCCTTCCTAACACCAACCTCATTTACAGTGAGGGCTGGGTGCTTTTTTACCGTGGCACCTCCACGACCACTTTGCAGTGGAATGATATGGACCCCAGTCCCTATCATCTCATTTCTACAGCTGAGTAAACTGGAGCAATGTGAAATAAAGTGTCTTGCTCAAGGAAACAACACATCACCCGGTCTGAGAATTGAACTCACTACCTTTCGATTGCAAGGCCAATTCTCTAACCTCCATATATATATATATATATACATATACGTATATATATATATACATATATATACTAAAATATATATGTGTGTGTGTGTGTGTGTGTGTGTGTGTGTGTGTGTGTGTGTGTGTGTGTGTGTGTGTGTGTGTGTGTGTGTGTGTGTGTGTGTGTGTGTGTGTGTGTGTGTGTGTGTGTGTGTGTGTGTGTGTGTGTGTATAGTTTGTTTCATTGTGTTGAATAAAGCAGTGTGAAATGTTGTGGGAAGACTTTGTTTACCCAACTATGTCAACAACGCCACCTACGTAACTGGCAACATAGACGTCCACGTAAAATACCTGCAACTGTATATATATATTTATATATATATATATATATATTTATGCGTATGTATGTGTATATATATATATATATATATATATAACAAAGGAATTGTGGTAAGGAACCAGATGGACCATAACGTACCAGAGTACTCAATATAGGGTAGTAGAATGGGAAATAGAAAAAAGTATGACCCCGACGGCAGAGCTCAAGCCGTTTCGACGGCTATTTCTGAGTCCAGAAATAGCCATCGAAACGGCTTGAGCTCTGCCGTCGGGGTCATACTTTTTCCTATATATATGTATATACATATATGCTTTCAGCATAGAGTGGGATCCTCTGAAAGGCGCTTCAGAAGATCTTGCTTTTGAGTGAAAGCAGAGATTGTTTGCTGAAACTTTTAATCTGTGCTAATAATAAGTATTTACTCTACAGATTTATACATACTATATATATGTTACTCTTATCGAGTCCTCTCTGGATACTGGACTTTATATTTATTAATACTGCAATACATATATACATACATATATACATACATATATATATATATATATATATATATATATATATATATATATATATATATATAAATATATATATATATATAATAATAATAAAATGTGGAGAGGAGGCACACGAGTTAGGATATATATATATATATGAAAACAGGGAGAAAGAGACGATTATGAGGAAGAAAAATTTTTTTTTTTTCCTTTTTTTTGTGTCTCTCTCTCTCTCTTTTTTCTGGGTTAGAAAATGATTAAAACGAAATGTTTTACTTTGTGTGAAGTGTTAAGGTCTTAGTTGATTTATTTATTATTTAAGAATGGCATTTATTTATCTATTTATATATTTAATTATTGTCTATTACCGGTTTCTGCATGTATATGCATTATCAAATGATAGTGAAATGTATTAGTGTGGTGTCGCACATGTTAAAAAGAAGGTGCAGAAAGAATAATGTTATATACAAACAAGGTTTAAGAAGTGAAAAGAAAAAAGAAAAAGGAAAAAAAACGTGCATAATGTGGAACGTAAAAAGTCAATGTGGAAGAAAAGTTAATGTTATTTACAAACACATTCATTGAAGTTAAGCAGTTCAAAATGTGTTAATATCGCAAGAGTGCTTAGTTGAACAATGGTTCCGTGAAGGAGGCAAATGGTGGACTGTGGTGTGATATGATTTCCCTTTTTAGAGAGTTAATATGCAGGGGAAGCAATTCTTGCTGGGTGATATTTAATTTATTTAAGAAAAAGGATTAGGTAGGGTGTGAGGGAGGTAACTCTTGTAAATGTTTGATGGCTTGTTGCAGTTTTAGAAAGGTCCGAATTTTAGGGCATTGAGTACTGGTTGAAATTTATTGATGAAATGTGTTTCCTTATTGGTATGTTGGATGAAAGTAGCGTTGTCTATGAATTTGTAAATGGGGAAAATTTTAAAGTTTGGAAGTTGGTTGAGAGCACAGTTGGAGATATGTTCACTAAATGCAATCTTTCTGTATTCCTGTATTTTAATTTGTGATTTATGGACTTTATAGTGCTCTAGACAACATGAGCAAGTCAAAACATAGATAAGGTTTTCAGATGCACATGTAAACTTATGTTTAACTGTGAAACGCCCTTGTTTAAAATGGAATGTTGAACCTTCTATTAGATTTATGCATATGCCACAGTTGGGCCTTCCGCATTTTGTTACTGTAGGGTTTGTTGTGAGGGTTGGTTGGATTTTGGCTTGTGTGAGGATGTTTTTTATGGATTTAGGTTGTCTTTTGCTCTTTATGATGTTGTGTGTTTGGAGGATATTGTTCATTCTTGGGTCTCTTTTTAGTAAAGGAATGTTCTGGAGAATGGTGTCGAATGCCTCATTGTTGAGGGGATTGTGTGTGGAGATGTATGGTAGAGTTTTTTTGTTGCGGTTCACTCCTGGGTTTGGGGTGTCTGAGTTCC
>OZ024745.1:13584601-13614601 GCA_964016885.1 Eledone cirrhosa
GACGTGGGTGGATGTGCAGGTGAAGGAATGGCGGATACTTAAAGACCCGTTAGGGCCTGTAAGAGTGGTGAGGGTGGAAATAAAGGGACAAGTGTTGCAGCGGGAACGAGAACAATGATAAGAGCCGGGTGGAGTTGTGGGAGAGGACGAAAAGGAACTGCGAACCAGGAGGTCGCGGGGGTTGCGGGCGCGCTTAAAAGCAGTAATGGGTGGGTTTGGAAAAAAGCGAGAAGTGACGGGGTCAGAAGAGAGGATACGATAGGAACGGAGGATATGTCGCAAGAGTGATAGGGTGATGGGGTGGTAGGTGAGAAGGAAAGGAACACAGGTGTTGGGAGGGTGGGGGCGAGATGAGAGGGCTGTAGTGCGGTCTGTTTCACGGGCCCGGGTGAGAGCAGCTTGGATCAAGGTGGGGGGATATCCACGCTGGATGAAGCAGGAAGCCATGCGAAGGGAATGGGTTTCGAAATCGTCGTCCTGGCTACAGAGACAACGAAGACGGAGAATTGGGAATAGGGTATGGAGTTTTGGTGTGAGTTGGATGGGAGGAGGTGAAGTCGAGGTAAGATTGGGAGTCTGTTGGTTTAATGAAGATGGAAGTAGAGAGGGTGTGGTGAGAGTGATTAATAGATAGAGAGATATCTAGAAAAACGACAGAAGAATCGGAGACGGAGGCAGTGAAAGTGAGAGCAGGATGGAAAGATTGGACAAAAGAAAGAAAACAGTGGAGCTGTTCTCGTGATGGAGAGGTGGCGCCGATACAGTCGTCGATATAACGACCGTATAGCTCAGGAGTTGGTCCAGCGTACTGGGAGAAGATCTGGGCTTTGACGTAGCCAACAAACAATTTGGCATAGTTTGGACCCATTCTGGTTCCCATCGCTATATATATATATATATATATATAATAATTGTTTCTACTTTAGGAACAAGGCCAGCAATTAACCAGTGCATTACTGGTACTTTATTTTATCGACCCCTGTAAGGATGAAAGGCAAAGTTGACCTCGGCGGGATTATATATAATAATAATAATAATTGTTTCTACTTTTGGCACAAGGCCAGCAATTACCCCAGTGCATTACTGGTACTTTATTTTATCGACCCCTGTAAGGATGAAAGGCAAAGTTAACCTCGGTGGGATTTGAACTCAGACCGTAAAGAGACGTAACTATGCTGGAAAGCATGGAGTCCGACCCTCTACCGATACTGCCAATCCACCGCCCTTATATATATAATAATAATAATAATAAATAAAGTTGGCCGCTCTCTGATAGGTTTGTGGTTGAGCCTGTAGCAATAGAAATATCAGGCGTTCTTGGCCCACAGACCACATCCCTACTCACTGATATCGGAGCCGAGTTGACTGCCCGCAAGTCCGAACCCTGCGAGGTGGAGTGGCTGTTCTAGTGCGTCTCCCTCACTATTCTCCGGAGCAATGTCTTCTCCATCATGTCCCCCGTGACCACGAGGAGGACAGACCCTTGTGTTAAATACAGATATCACAGAGAGAGAGTGTGTGTGTGTGTGTGTATGTGTGAACTAAAAAAAACGTATAAAGTTTGTCTCGAGCCGGGTTGCTCATTTGGCCGGTGTTTATTCTGGTTTCCGTGGCGTGAAGTGACTGAGAGTACAAGTCCCCTTCCTGGACAGGACGCCAGTCCATCGCAGGGTTAAACCCCCAGCTACTGCTGCTGGTACTCATTTTCAGCTGAGTATACTAAAGCAACATGAAACGAAAAGTTTTGCTCAAGAAAACAAAGCGGAATCCAGTCCAGGAATCGAACCCACGACATTACGATCGCAAGTCCAACACCCTTACCACTAGACCACACACAGAGAGTAAACATTAGTGATTAAAATAAGTGACAGTAAGCATTCATTCCAGTAAAAAAAATGGATAAAATTTAGTAAATTATAGTCATATTGAATAGCAATGAAGTGTGTCGAGAAATTTGAAATAATCAATAATTTTTTGCAGCGCTTTCTCTGACCACCCGCTGTTTCTTCTTTGTAGTCATCATACCATAGAGTGGATGCTTGTGTACACATGTATTACTCATGCGAACTACAGATTTTGTAATAAATGGAGTTTCAACTATAGAAACAGTTCTGTGACTGTAGACTTGTGTTTCCACTTAATGTGCAGAAATCTGCGGAGACGTGATGTGAAAATGATTCAACGCTTCGGTGTGTTTAGTGAGCCTGTCACACGAGCAAAGAGGAGTACATAGTGTATGGCTGCTTGATAAGATATTCAGCATCATCATCAACATTGCTACCACAGTTGAACATTCCTGACAAAGTCTCTGCACAATTCACGGTTCTCCATCGTTCCTGGCAACTGTTCCTTACTGGAGTTTCTATCGTCTCAGAGTTTATCAATGAATGTCTTCTACTGTGTCTACTGTGAAGGCGCATGGCTTAGTGGTTAGAGCATTGGGCTTGCAATCGAAAGGTTGTGAGTTCAATTCTCGGACCGGGCGATGCGTAATGTCCTTGAGCAAGACACTTTATTTCCCGTTGCTCCAGTTTACTCAGCTGTAGAAATGAGATGATAGGACTGGGGTCCCTATCATTAAATTACCCAAGACACCTCTAACGAGATATACCTTGGAGGAGGCCAGCTAAACCTGCATAAACACTCTACTGTGTCTCCTATGAGTTAGTTCCCACAATAGTAGCTTCTGTTTACTTCTCCAGAAAGTCTTGTAAATCGTAACCATCTTTGAGCAATTGTAGTCGATATTTTTATCATACTGTTCGTATTTCTACATGGGGGATATTCAGCTTAATAACACTGCTTATATTTCTACGTGGTAGCTTACGGGATAATACGGGATGGTGCGGGATGGTAAGGGATAATACGGGATAGTACGGGACAATACGGGATGGTACGGGATAATACTAGATGGTACGTGGAAGAATATGGGATAATACGTTGGTAATATAGCTGATACTTCTAGGTGCCCCAAAATCTGGAGAGTAGTCTTCCAAAAGCTGAGCTTGCTTTGGATGTGCTGGAATTTACCCCCATCATTCTCTCAAGGTAGATGAAGTGCTACCCTGTTTAAAGATATCTTTGCTCGCTATTTTTGGATAGGTGTAGTCGTGGCCCGATGAAGATTGCTACATCACCTCATGTTTTGGTGCTGGTAGTCAGAAAAAGTTGTCCTAAGCATTGGCCGACTGGGTCTAAAAGTATAGGTTACCAGGAAGAGACAAAGAAGCGATCGACTTTCGTTAAATGGGACCGAGAAAACAATGTTTCCATTGGTCTTTCCAGTTGCTAATACTATCTATCGGTCGCAACTCCAGGTAGAAGGAGCAACGTGAAATAAAGTGTCTTGCTCAAGGACATAACGCATCGCCCGGTCGGGGAATCGAACTCACAACCTCACGATTGCGAATCCAATTCTCTTACCACTCAGCCACGTGCCTTCACAGGAAGAGACAAAGGGGCCCACAAACAACTACAATACTATCATTTAACTAGCAGTAAAGCCCGGCGTTGCTCGGGGTCGCTCAGTAGCTGTGTTAAAGTTACAATGTTAAGTTTCTTTCTTGGCTTAAAAACTGTAGTGTCTACTGTGCAGACTTGCATGTGGTGTTTTTGATTAATATTCCCTCAACCAACAATATGCCTTATGAAGTTAAGAAAACATAACGATAACCCGAATGTTATAACAAAAGAGGATGCTGGGGATAGAAACTGCACTGGTTATTTATTAACAAAGATCGAAAATGTAAACACTGCAACGCAGAGAAAAACATTAGCGTAACCAAATTATCAGTTATGTCTGTCTGCACGCCTATATCACCTCTCTGCACGACTATCTGTCTGCACGCCTATATCACCTCTCTGCACGACTGTCTGTCTGCACGCCTATATCACCTCTCTGCACGACTGTCTGTCTGCACGCCTATATCACCTCTCTGCACGACTGTCTGTCTGCACGCCTAACGACGAAATATTTGCTTGTTTTACGTAGTCTTTAAATAGACTTGTTTTCAAGTAAAAATATTGTTTTAAAATGCTTTTAAATGGAAATGAAGCAAAACGGAAGCTTAGTATTCGAACTGATGAATTTTGCAGGTCAATATTTTGCTGGCTCGACAACTGTTCGTGTATTGTAATTTTTTACGTAAGACGCTCAATGTAAACAGAACAAAGGGAAATAACTGATAACTTACGCTCAAAAATCGATACATTATATTCGATTTCGTCACATAGGGTGGGTCAATTTGAAATTTTTTTTTTCCGATGTCTTCGCTAGGGCTCAATGTACAAGTATAGCAATTTCGGTGCAATTCCGTCAGAGATTCTAAGAGGAGATGTGTGCCAAAAATCGATAGACAGACAGACAACCACAGTTTTATATATAGAGATTTCTATGTCGAATAAATAACTTTTTTTAATTGCTCTTTATTTCTATGACCGCAATTGACCGTAAAATTGTAAAGTAATACGGAGTGTAGAGTATATTAAACATGCCTTACATCTCCAATAAAAAGATCTTTTGAAATATACACATCGTCGTCTTCTTCTTCTTCTTCTTCTTCTTCTTCTTCTTCTTCTTCTTCTTCTTCTTCTTCTTCTTCTTCTTCTTCTTCTTCTTCTTCCACAATCACCACCACTACCATCACTACCACTACCACCCCCACCACCACCACAACTTCCACTACCACCTCCACCACCACCACCACCACCACCACTATCACCACCACTACCACCACTACTACCATCACCACCACCGCCACCACCACCACCACCACTACCATCACTACCACTACCACCACCACCTCCACTACCATCACTACCACTAACACCACCACCACCACCACCACTACCACTACCGCCACCGCACCACCATCACCACCACCACTATCACTTCCACCACCACAAGCACTACCACCACCATCACCACCACTACCACCACCACCACCACCACCACCACTACCACTACCACCACCACTACCACCATCACTACCACTACCACCACCACCACCACCACCACCACCACCACCTCTACCACCACCACTACCACCACCACCTCCACTACCACCACCACTACCACCACCACCACCCCTATACCACCACCACCTCTATACCACCACCACCACCACCACCACTACCACGACCATCACTACCCCCACCACCACCACTACCACCACTACTACCACCACCACCACTACCACTACCACCACTACACCACCACCACCACCACCACCACCATCAACACCACCACTACCAACACTACCAGCACTACCACCACAACCACAACCACTACCACTACCACCACCACTATCACTACCACCATCACTACCACCACCACCACCACCACCACTACCACCACCACCACTACCACCACCTCCACCACTACCACCACTACCACCACCAGCACCATCACCACCACCACCACTACGACCATCACTACCACCATCACCACTACCACTACCACCACCACCACCACCACCATCACCACCACCACTACTAACTGGAGACCAATACTCTCAAGTGAATCACAAGTCTAATAATAAATTATGTCGCGCTGCATACTAATGTCTTCTATATGATATCAATATAATAGCTTACACATGAACGTGTAGAAACATACGTACATACATACATACATACATACATACATACATACATACATACATACATACATACATACATACATACACACACACATACATACATACATACATACATACATACATACATACATACATACATACATACATACATACATACATACATACACACATACATACATACATACATACACACATACACACATACATACATACATACGTACATACATACATACATGGTGGCTGCCAATTCGTTTTCGAGTACGGCCACTACTTTATATCCATGTAGGAGAACCCTACCGATGTGCTGAACGAGTGTGACTTTTTAGTCCAGCCAGCGACTTGAAAACTCTGGTACAAACACTACACTTGTAACAATTATTGACACACAGTGCTGGGCCCATGGTACCATGTGATGACAAGTGCAGAGAGATCTCCAGATATAAAGCAATGCCTGTGCCATGAAGCTTTTATAGTGAGCAAAGGCACTGCACAAAGCCAGTCCCACTCTCTTAACCAAGATGATATTTATCAAAAAGAAGAACAAGTCAACATCATTGGATACCATCAGGGTTGCAGGTGTTATATCAGAGTTTTCCTTCTCATAGAATTCTGCCTTGACAAAGGCTAAGGGGTCATCTCTCCCGGTGATTTTGGATGGCCATTGACTCTTACGAGCTCCTTTGCCCTTTGACAGGTTTTGTTTTTAGTCCTGCAGGATGTCCAAAGTCACCCTCCTCACCAAGAAACCTTGGTGAGGTTGCCAGTTTAGTCGCCAACGACCCGACCATGGGACAGGTTGTACTGGGATACATGTTACCAGTAGCACCAACTGGTGACCTGACATACATACATACATACATACATACATACATACATACATACATACATACATACATACATACATACATATATACATACATACATACATACGTGCGTATGTACATACATACATGATGGCTGCAAACTCTGCCAAGAGTATTGCAATCGCTTGTCAGATTCGGATGTGTGACGCTCGGATAGGGCTTTGCAAGCCTGCTAGAGACTTGCACTCTTTCACACAGTGACGACAACTATGGACCTCCCTGGCTTGAGGTCCCGCCCGCATCAGGGTGCCCGTGAACCCTCACAACACCGTGGAGATCATAGTTCACTGGTTCTCTTTGAACATGGCTGCGATTGTGGCTCCTGAGACCAGATTTGCTCAAGTAAACTTTTCCACACTCAGGGTACTTCAATTCAATGGAGACACCGATCGTTTAGAGAGATACACCAGGGCATTGCCTACGCCCATCCGGTTGGATCTTCTCGTGCTCTATGCGTCTGTCCTCAAAATTATGGACCCCATCATTCACCATTCCACGCCAAGTTTCTCTTTCAAGAGCTTCTATCTCCCAGTCAGCCATCATCAAACCAGTTATTTTCAATGAGTCCTTTACATAATCCTTCAATCGGAGCCTTGGTTTGTGAGGTGGTCTCTTACCCTCACAAATCTCGCCATAGAAGAGTTGTTTTTGGATTCGATCATCCTCCATTCTGCAGAGGTGTCCGGTACATTGCAAACGCCGTTGATGGATGATACTCTCAATGCTCCGACACTCACTTCTCTCAAGGACCTCAACATCACTCACATGCATCTGCCACTTGATACCAAGCATCTTTCTGAGACACTACTGGTGAAACCGTTGCAGTCTATGGATATGCCGTTTGTAGGCAACCCATGTCTCACATGCATACAGCAAAGCTGACAGTACACATGCAGCATACACTCTCACCTTGGTCCTCATTGTGATTCCTCACTTACACCAAGGACGGTCGTTGAGCCTTCCAAATGACTCACTTGCCTTACTAACACGTAGACCAACTTCTGCATCCAGAGAGCAGGTCACACTCAGAGTACTGCCCAAATACACAAATGTGTCAGCAGCCTTCAGCTTTTGACCGTATACGTATGGAGGGTCCATTGAAAATTTTATCCGGAGCAGGTTGGTACATGAAGACAGTCTCGTCAGACTGATTGTCTGTCCCAAAGCACTGCACGCATTGGAAAAAGAATCCATAAGGTGGTGCATGTCACTCTGGGAGTGTGCAAAGAGATCACATGCATCTGCATATACAAATTCTCTGATCAAGGTACTCAGTACCTTAGTGTTGGCAGTGAGACGCCTAAGGTTAAACAGCTTGCCGGAAGTGCGGTATCTGAGATAGATACTGAGATAGATATTCTATTGACAATCCCTGAAGGCCATGAAGAAAACCATTGCGAAATACAAGGCAAACAAAGCTGGTTCAGGTATATCACCCTGCTTGACACCATTTTCAACCGAGATTGGCTCAGACAGTTTACCTCCAACATTCACCCATGCCTGCATGTCATTGTGGGAGAGTTTCAGAATGTTCACAAACTTTTCAGGACAGCCCAATCTCTCCAAAATAACCCACAAAGCCTTCCGAATAACGGTGTCAAATGCCTTGGTCAGATCGACAAAAACTTGGTATAAGTCGATGCGCTGCTCAATGCATTTCTCTTGAAGTTGTTTGGCCGAGAAGATCATGTCAACAGTGCCTCTGCCATTCCTAAAGCCACAGTGGGACTCAGGAAGTACCTCAACAGCAATGTGCTGTATCAATATGTCCAACAATATCCTGCGCAAGATCTTCCCAGCCACAGATAGCAGTGAAATACCTCTGTAGTTGTCACAGTCATCTTTGGCTCCCTTTCCATTGTAAAGTACCACCATCAATGCATCTTTCCAGTCCTGTGGCACATCTCCATTCCAAACATTCACAAAGCGATCAGTGAGGCGGTTTAAGAAGTTATCACCAGCACACTTGAAAATCTCGGCACTCAGTCCATCCATTCCAGGTGACTTGCCGCTGTTTAATTTGGCAATGGCCTTCGCCACCTCATCAAATGAAGGAGGATCAGCCATTGCCAGCTTTGTAGGTCTGGATGGAATCGACCGGATGAACTCATCATCAATTTCTGATGGTCTGTTGAGAAGCTCATCAAAGTGGTCATGCCACCTGATCAGGATTTCCTTCGGATCTCTGAGCAATTCCTTGCCGTACCCGGAGCGAAGTGGTGATATTTGCGAACCGGTCGGACCATATACCTCCCTGAGCAGACTGTATAGGAGCTTTGTATGATGTCATCTGAGGCCTTCTGGATTTCATCATCCTTTTGGCTCCACCAGGTATCCTGCATGACTCCCAATCGATGTTGCACACGTGCCTTGATCTGCCTGAAGGTCCGGTCACTCCTGTCAGAACGTGTCTCACACAACAATGATGTCAGCACTTTTTTTTTCTCTTCAAGCAAGGTCTGGATCATTGAATCATTTTCATCGAACCAGTCTTTATGCTTTCTATTAGTATGACCCAAAACTCCAGCACTAACATGATAGACGGTTTTCTTCAATGATTCCCAAGCATTTTCACATTCCATGGACTCAAGGGACCTCAACCGCTCAGTTCTGACTTTCTCTGTTTTCAGACGAGCCACGTTTAGTTGTTTTCGAAGTGCAACCTTCTTCCCCCTTATTTTGGGCTTCACAACAAATTGAAATTTGGCACGCACCAAACGATGATCAGTCCAACATTCCGCGCCTCGCAATACACGAACCAATGTGATATCCCTGATATCACGTTTTCTCGTTAAAACGAAGTCAATAAGACCTGGATGCATCCAAGTTGTCTTATATTTGTCTTTCTGCTGAAAGGGCGTGTTCCCAGCAACAAGATCCATCTCAGTGTACATCTGCAACAGAAGTTGACATTTGTTATTGCACTTACCTACTCCATGCCTGCCCATCACACTCCAAGCTTCCCAGTCATTACCAACACGTGCATTAAAATCACGAAGGATGACAATCTTGTCTGCATAAGGTATACCATGGATGACCTCTCTCAAAGACATGTAGAAACTTAGTTTTTCATCATCACTGGCACACATAGTAGGAGCGTACACACTGACCAGAGTCACAAAGCGGTTTTGAATCAGAGGGACTCTCATGGACATTATCCGATCATTGAATCTAGAAGGAAGATTTTCCAGCTTTGAGACGATTCCATTCCTGATAGCAAATGCGACCCCTGCCTCTCTCCTACAACCCTCTGCTCCACCACTCCAATAGAAGCTATATCCTCCCTTCTGTTCTGTGAATTGACTCTCACCTGCCAATCTCGTTTCTGAAAGAGAACGATGTCCATCCTATAGCGATTGAGTTCCCTCGACACCAAAGCAGATCTTCTCTCAGGGTGAGTTTTACTGGACTGGGAATCCAGTAAAGTTCTTACATTCCAGCATCCAATATTCAGAGGTTTGAACCTCCTTGCAGTTGTAGGATGACGACCGGGTCCACGCTGCGGTGCCATGGGACACCTGCCGGCCCCTCGGGGGGTATTTGAACTCATAAAGCAAAGGGCTGTAACTATATACTACAAATCATGTTGTCCGACGCTCTACTGATACTGCCAATCCACATGCCAAAGTATAATAAACTATATAAACTAACAGAAGTATTTTATCAACGCCCCAACGGTGTCTAACCAAGAAAAATCTATATGAGGCAGTTCTTCGACAACAAACAAATTCTGAAGCACCTTGGCGGATGGCTTCTCTGTTCTTTGGAGAGCTAATGGAAACGATATGCCATGATACATATGTTGAAAATTCCAGAAAATCTTGTTCCAGATGTTAACATACAAGAAAAGGAAAAAATACGCTAGATACTGTCAGATACCTACATTCACTTGCTCAAAATCTCGCATCAGAAACCTCCACAAAGGCTACCCAATATATAGAACTGTTGTTGTTATCTTTACTTAATCCGCAGGTCTGCTCTAAATGGTGAGACCTATGGTCAAATGCGTGCCAGTTCCAAGATTTTATCTTATCTTCGTCTACATTGTTCGTATAATTTCCTTTTTTAACGACTAATTTGTAATTTGAAGTAGATTTAACTAGTATTTCTTCCGGGTCACAGATACCGCCTCGCTGGTTCATGATTCCAAACAGGGTGGAGTATTTGTGTGTGTGTGACATCTCACACCTATGCAGGTTTAGCTGGCCTCCTCCAAGGTATATCTCGTTGGGGGTATCTTGGGTGATTTAATGATAGGGACCTCAGTCTTATCATCTCATTTCTATAGCTTAGTAAACTGGAACAACGTGAAATAAAGTTCTTGCTCAAGGAAACAACACATCACCCGGTCCGAGATTTGGACTCACAACCTTTCGATTGCAAGCCCAATGCTCTAACCACTAAGCCATATTCCTTCACTGGAGTATTTAGCCTAATGGATCTACTTTTCTCTAGTCCAGTAGTTAGAAAAGTGAGTTCTGGGAAGTTGCAGGATTCTTGGACAATTATCTGGACTTTGTCAAATAAGATAGCGTGTAATAAAATCTAATAAAAGCTTTTGCTTATGTTTGCTTGATCGTTTTCTTTCTTAGAATAAATTATCTTCTAGAAAATTCTTTGTTCTATTTAATGTCTCAGCAAAATTCGGTTGGGTGGAATTGTTTATAGAATATCAGTGTAAGTCCCATGATTATTGGAAAATCGTAAACACTGCACCAAAAGTTTATCTGTTGATTTACTGCGCTCGCTACACTAAGCAAATATCGATTTTAAGTATGTAGGTATATATCAGATGATATGCAGAGATATGTACAGAGGGTAATCTACATATAATTAGTGGTTAACCTCATGATAATCACGAGATGAAAACGGATGTAAAACAGGAATACAGACCACAATATACTGAGAGCTGATTGGAGAACGCCTAAATTGCGGGCGATCACACTGTCCGGTATAGATTTTACTTTAATGGATTAAGAAAAAAGATTCCATAATCTATTTTATCAGCTTTTTAAAACGTATGTATGTATATGTATGTATGTGTGTATATATATATATATATACATAAACCTGTGTGTATGTATGTTTTATAGGTATATATATATATATATATATATATATATATATATATATGCGTGTGTGTGTGTGTATTTTGAATATATATATATATGTAGAGGTTATATTTGATTTGTTGGGATACAACAAGCAAAATATTTTTATAACTGATATAAAGCACTCAACAAATTATTGGAGTAAATATACAATATATTAACAAATGGAAACTATATTTATAAAACCATATTATTTCATTATACATATTTCAAGTGCCACCAAGGAATTTGCCTTGGTGACCCTTGAAATATGTATAATGAAATAAATATGGTTTTATAAATATAGTTTCCATTTGTTAATATATTGTATATATATATATAAATATATATATATATATATATATATATATATATATATATATATATATATATATATATATATATATATATTTCACTTAATTCAAATTATTTTTTACCTTTGTATTTCCTTCGATTCATTTCCTGTTTAAAATATTTCTACTTTTCTCTCTCTCTATATATATATATATATATATATATATATATATATAGAGAGAGAGAGAGAGAGAGAGAGGGAGAGAGAGAGAGAGAGAGAGAGAGAGAGATACTACCATGACTGAATCTTAACCATCTACTATGTCAGGGTATGTCATGCATCATCTTATTTTATCTGATGAGAACGTACTGTTGAACTTAACTCAGTACCTCTGAAATATGTATAATAAAATATACTTGATCACAAGAATATCTATTTTCTTAATATTTTGAATTAATATTATATATATTATATATATATATATACGTGTGTGTGTGTGTGTGTGTGTGTGTGTGTGTGTGTGTGTGTGTGTGTGTGTGTGTGTGTGTGTGTGTGTCTGAATATAGCTGGATGCACACTCATGTATATATATATACACACAGACGGACACAAACACACACAAACAGACAGACACACACACACATACATATATGTGTGTGTGTGTGTGTGTGTGTGTGTGTGTGTGTGTGTGTGTGTGTGTGTGTGTGTGTGTGTGTGTGTGTGTAAAGCCGTGGTTTCGTTTGTTTTAGTGTTTGTGTGTCCAAAAGAGAAGGAAAAAAAATGGACGGCTAGAAAAGAAGGAGAAAGAGATAAAGTGTAGGTGGAGGGGTGTAGATGGGGGTGTAGGTGGAGGGTGGAGGTGGAGGGGTGTAGGTGGAGGGTGTAGGTGGAGGGTGCAGGTGGAGGGTGGAGGTGGAGGGTGGAAGTGGAGGGTGGAGGTGGAGGGTGTAGGTGGAGGGTGGAGGTGGAGGGTGGAGGTGGAGGGTGGAGGTGGAGGGTGGAGGTGGAGGGGTGTAGATGGAGGGTGTAGGTGGAGGGTGTAGGTGGAGGGTGTAGGTGAAGGGTGTAGGTGGAGGGTGTAGGTGGAGGGTGGAGGTGGAGGGTGGAGGTGGAGGGGTGTTGATGGAGGGTGTAGGTGGAGGGTGTAGGTGGAGGGGTGTATGTGGAGGGTGGAGGTGGAGGGTGGAGGTGGGGGGGGGGGGGTGTAGGTGGAGGGTGTAGGTGGAGGGTGGAGGTGGAGGGTGGAGGTGGAGGGTGGAGGTGGAGGGTGTAGGTGGAGGGTGTAGGTGAAGGGTGTAGGTGGAGGGTGTAGGTGGAGGGGTGTAGGTGGAGGGTGTAGGTGGAGGGGTGTAGATGAAGGGTGTAGGTGGCGGGGTGTTGATGGAGGGTGTAGGTGGAGGGGTGTTGATGGAGGGTGTAGGTGGAGGGGTGTTGATGAAGGGTGTAGGTGGAGGGTGGAGGTGGAGGATGTAGGTGGAGAGTGGGGGTGGAGGGTGTAGGTGTATGGTGTAGGTGGAGGGGTGTAGATGGAGGGTGGAGGTGGAGGGGTGGAGGTCGAGTATGGGGTGTAGGTGAAGGGTGGAGGTGGAAGGATGTTGATGAAGGGTGTATGTGGAGGGTGGAGGCGGAGGGTGGAGGTGGCGGGTGGAGGTGGAGGGTGGAGGTGGAGGGTGGAGGCGGAGGGTGTAGGTGGAGGGTGTAGGTGGAGGGGTGGGGTGGAGGGTGTAGGTGGAGGGATGTTGATGGAGGGTGTAGGTGGGGGTGTAGGTGTGGGGGGTTGATGGAGGGTGTAAGTGGAGGAGTGTTGATGGAGGTTGTGGGTGTAGGGTGGAATGTGTGTGTGGGGGGGTTATGGAGGATGTAGGTGAAGGGTGTAGGTGGAGGGGTGGAGGTGGAGGATGTAGGTGGAGGGATGTTGATGGAGGGTGTAGGTGGAGGGTGGAGGTGGAGGGGTGAAGGTGGAGGTATATTGATGTAGGATGTAGGTGGAGGGTGTAGGTGGATGGGTGTTGATGTAGGGTGTAGGTGGAGGGGTGTTGATGGAGGGTGTAGGTGGAACGTGTAGGTGGAGGGGTGTTGATGGAGGATGTAGGTGGAGGGTGGAGGCGGATGGTGTAGGTGGAGGGTGTTGATGGAGGGTGTAGGTGGAGCGTGTAGGTGGAGGGGTGTTGATGGAGGTTGTAGGTGGAAGGTGGAGGTGGATGGTGTAGGTGGAGGATGTAGATGGAGGGGTGGAGTTGGATGGTGGAGGTGGCGGGTGGAGTTGGAGGGTGTAGGTGGAGGGTGTAGGTGTGGGGGGGTAGATGGAGGGTGTAGGTGGAGGGTGTAGGTGGGGGTGTAGATGGAGGGTGTAGGTGGGGGTGTAGATGGAGGGTGTAGGTGGAGGGTGTAGGTGGAGGGGTGTTGATAGAGGGTGTAGGTGGAGAGTGGAGGTGGTGGGGTGTTGATGGAGTGTGTAGGTGGAGGGTGAAGGTGGAGGGTGGAGGTGGAGAGTGGAGGTGGAGGGTGGAGGTGGAGGGTGTAGGTGGAGGGGTGTTGATCGAGGGTGGAGGTGGAAGCGTGGAGGTGGAGTATGGGGGTAGGTGAAGGGTGGAGGTGGAGGGGTGTTTATGGAGGGTGGAGGTGGAGGATGGAGGTGGAAGGTGGAGGTGGAGGGTGGAGGTGGAGGGTGGAGGTGGAAAGGTGTGGTGGAGGGTGGAGGTGGAGGGGTGTGGTGGAGGGTGTAAGTGGAGGGATGTTGATGGAGGGTGTAAGTGGAGGGTGGAGGTGGTGGGTGGAGGGTGGAGGGGAGGGTGGAGGGGAGGGTGTAGGTGGAGGGTGGAGGTGGAGGTATATTGATGGAGAATGTAGGTGGAGGGTGTAGGTGGATGGGTGTTGATGTAGGGTGTAGCTGGAGGGGTGTTGATGGAGGGTGTAGGTGGATGGTGGAGGTGGAGGGTGTAGATGGAAGGGTGGAGGTGGATGGTGTCGGTGAGGGGTGTTGATGGAGGGTGTAGGTGGAGGGTGGAGGTGGAGGGTGTAGTTGTAGGGGTGTTGATGGAGGGGTGTTGATGGAGGGTGTAGGTGGAGGGTGTAGGTGGAGGGGTGTTGATGGAGGGTTTAGGTGGAGGGGTGTTGATGGAGGATGTAGGTGGAGGGGTGTTGATGGAAGGGTGTTGATGGAGGGGTGTAGGTGGAGGGGTGTTGATGGAGGGGTGTAGGTGGAGGGGTGTTGATGGAGGATGTAGGTGGAGGGGTGTTGATGGAGGGTGTTGATGGAGGGTGTAGGTGGAGGGTGTAGGTGGAGGGGTGTTGATGGAGGGTGTAGGTGGAGGGGTGTTGATGGAGGGTGTAGGTGGAGGCGTGTTGATGGAGGGTGTAGGTGGAGGGGTATTGATGGAGGGTGTAGGTGGAGGCGTGTTGATGGAGGGTGTAGGTGGAGGGGTGTTGATGGAGGGTGTAGGTGGAGGGGTGTTGATGGAGGGGTGTTGATGGAGGGTGTAGGTGGAGGGGTGTTGATGGAGGGGTGTTGATGGAGGGTGTAGGTGGAGGGGTGTTGATGGAGGGATGAGGTGGAGGGTGTAGGTGGAGGGTGTAGGTGGAGGGGTGTTGATGGAGGGTGTAGGTGGAGGGGTGTAGGTGGAGGGGTGTTGATGGAGGATGTAGGTGGAGGGGTGTAGGTGGAGGGTGTAGGTGGAGGGTGTAGGTGGAGGGGTGTTGATGGAGGGGTGTAGGTGGAGAGGTGTAGGTGGAGGGTGTAGGTGGAGGGTGTAGGTGGAGGGGGTGTTGATGGAGGGGTGTTGATGGAGGGGTGTTGATGGAGGGTGTAGGTGGAGGGTGTAGGTGGAGGGGTGTTGATGGAGGATGTAGGTGGAGGGTGTAGGTGGAGGGTGTTGATGGAGGGTGTAGGTTGAGGGTGTAGGTGGAGGGGTGTTGATGGAGGGGTGTTGATGGAGGGTGTAGGTGGAGGGTGTAGGTGGAGGGTGTTGATGGAGGGTGTAGGTGGAGGGTGTAGGTGGAGGGTGGAGGTGGAGGGGTGTTGATGGAGGGTGTAGGTGGAGGGTGTAGGTGGAGGGTGTAGGTGGAGGGGTGTTGATTGAGGGTGTAGGTGGAGGGGTGTAGGTGGAGGGTGTTGATGGAGGATGTAGGCGGATGGGTGTTGATGGAGGGTGTAGGTGGAGGGGTGTAGGTGGAGGGGTGTTGATGGAGGGTGTAGGTGGAGGGGTGTTGATGGAGGGTGTAGGTGGAGGAGTGTAGGTGGAGGGGTGTAGGTGGAGGGGTGTTGATGGAGGGTGTAGGTGGAGGGGGTGTTGATGGAGGTGTAGGTGGAGGGGTGTTGATGGAGGGTGTAGGTGGAGGGTGTAGGTGGAGGGGTGTTGATGGAGGGGTGTTGATGGAGGGTGTAGGTGGAGGGGTGTTGATGGAGGGGTGTTGATGGAGGGTGTAGGTGGAGGGTGTAGGTGGAGGATGTAGGTGGAGGTGTAGGTGGAGGGGTGTAGGTGGAGGGGTGTTGTTGGAGGGTGTAGGTGGAGGGTTTAGGTGGAGGGTGTAGGTGGAGGGGTGTAGGTGGAGGGGTGTTGATGGAGGATGTAGGTGGGGGGGTGTTGATGGAGGGTGTAGGTGGAGGGTGTAGGTGGAGGGGTGTTGATGGAGGGTGTAGGTGGAGGGGTGTTGATGGAGGGTGTTGATGGAGGGTGTAGGTGGAGGGTGTAGGTGGAGGATGTAGGTGGAGGGTGTAGGTGGAGGGGTGTAGGTGGAGGGGTGTTGATGGAGGGTGTAGGTGGAGGGTTTAGGTGGAGGGTGTAGGTGGAGGGGTGTAGGTGGAGGGGTGTTGATGGAGGATGTAGGTGGAGGGGTGTTGATGGAGGGTGTAGGTGGGAGGGTGTAGGTGGAGGGGTGTTGATGGAGGGTGTAGGTGGAGGGTGTTGATGGAGGGTGGAGGTGGAGGGTGGAGGTGGAGGAGTGTTGATGGAGGGTGTAGGTGGAGGCGTGTAGGTGGAGGGTGTAGGTGGACGATGTAGGTGGAGGGGTGTTGATGGAGGGGTGTAGGTGGAGGGGTGTAGGTGGAGGGTGTAGGTGGAGGGTGTAGGTGGAGGGGTGTTGATGGAGGGTGTAGGTGGAGGGGTGTAGGTGGAGGGGTGTAGGTGGAGGGGTGTTGATTGAGGGGTGTTGATGGAGGGTGTAGGTGAAGGGTGTAGGTGGAGGGTGTAGGTGGAGGGGTGTTGATGGAGGGGTGTTGATGGAGGGTGTAGGTGGAGGGTGTAGGTTGAGGGGTGTAGGTTGAGGGTGTAGGTGGAGGGGTGTTGATGGAGGGGTGTTGATGGCGGGTGTAGGTGGGGGGGTGTAGGTGGAGGGGTGTAGGTGGAGGGTGTAGGTGGAGGGTGTAGGTGGAGGGTGTAGGTGGAGGGGTGTTGGTGGAGAGGTGTAGGTGGAGGGTGTAGGTGGAGGGGTGTAGGTGGAGGGGTGTAGATGGAGGGTGTAGGTGGAGGGTGTTGATGGAGGGTGTAGGTGGAGGGGTGTAGGTGGAGGGGTGTAGGTGGAGGGTGTAGGTGGAGGGGTGTAGGTGGAGGGTGTTGGTGGAGGGGTGTTGGTGGAGGGGTGTAGATGCAGGGTGTAGGTCGGTAGAGGTTAAATATTTGTTCATTAATTGATATTTGTCTATGGAAGAAAGAAATTTAGTATCAACAGGGTATTGAATGGTAGATATGCACTGGACATTTCTCTTATACACACATAGATATATACACACATATACACATACACATATGCACTGGATATTTCTCTCATACACACATAGATATATACACACATATACACATACACATATGCACTGGATATTTCTCTTATACACACATAGATATACACACATATACACATACACATATGCACTGGATATTTCTCTTATACACACATAGATATATACACACATATACACATACACATATGCACTGGATATTTCTCTTATACACACATAGATATATACACACATATACACATACACATATGCACTGGATATTTCTCTTATACACACATAGATATATACACACATATACACATACACATATGCACTGGATATTTCTCTCATACACACATAGATATATACACACATATACACATACACATATGCACTGGATATTTCTCTCATACACACATAGATATATACACACATATACACATACACATATGCACTGGATATTTCTCTTATACACACATAGATATATACACACATATACACATACACATATGCACTGGATATTTCTCTTATACACACATAGATATATACACACATATACACAGTACACATATGCACTGGATATTTCTCTTATACACACATAGATATATACACACATATACACATACACATATGCACTGGATATTTCTCTTATACACACATAGATATATACACACATATACACATACACATATGCACTGGATATTTCTCTTATACACACATAGATATATACACACATATACACATACACATATGCACTGGATATTTCTCTTATACACACATAGATATATACACACATATACACATACACATATGCACTGGATATTTCTCTTATACACACATAGATATATACACACATATACACATACACATATGCACTGGATATTTCTCTTATACACACATAGATATATACACACATATACACATACACATATGCACTGGATATTTCTCTTATACACACATAGATATATACACACATATACACATACACATATGCACTGGATATTTCTCTTATACACACATAGATATATACACACATATACACATACACATATGCACTGGATATTTCTCTTATACACACATAGATATATACACACATATACACATACACATATGCACTGGATATTTCTCTTATACACACATAGATATATACACACATATACACATACACATATGCACTGGATATTTCTCTTATACACACATAGATATATACACACATATACACATACACATATGCACTGGATATTTCTCTTATACACACATAGATATATACACACATATACACATACACATATGCACTGGATATTTCTCTTATACACACATAGATATATACACACATATACACATACACATATGCACTGGATATTTCTCTTATACACACATAGATATATACACACATATACACATACACATATGCACTGGATATTTCTCTTATACACACATAGATATATACACACATATACACATACACATATGCACTGGATATTTTCTCTTATACACACATAGATATATACACACATATACACATACACATATGCACTGGATATTTCTCTTATACACACATAGATATATACACACATATACACATACACATATGCACTGGATATTTCTCTTATACACACATAGATATATACACACATATACACATACACATATGCACTGGATATTTCTCTTATACACACATAGATATATACACACATATACACATACACATATGCACTGGATATTTCTCTTATACACACATAGATATATACACACATATACACATACACATATGCACTGGATATTTCTCTTATACACACATAGATATATACACACATATACACATACACACATGCACTGGATTTTTCTCTTATATACACACATTTATATATACACACATTTATATATACACACATACACATACGCACACATGCACTGGACCTTCTCTTATATACACACATACACATATACTCATATATACACACATATACACATATACACATATACACACATATACACACACACACACATACACACACATGCAACGACTCCTTCTGCCATGCACACATACATATACACACGCATGCATAGACACACAAATACAAATACACATAATTATATATGTGAATTTATATATCTATATATGTCTCTCTCTTTCTCTCTTTCTCTATGTATATATGTATGTATGTATGTATGTCAGGTCACCAGTTGGTGCTACTGGTAACATGTATCACAGTACATCCTGTCCTATCGTTGGCGACTAAACTAGCAACCCCACCAAGTTTGCAGCCATCATGTATATATGTACATACGTACGTATTTATGTATGTATGTATGTATGTATGTATGTATGTATGTATGTATGTATGTATGTATGTATGTATGTATGTATGTGTATGTATGTATATATGTATGTATGTATTTATGTCAGGTCACCAGTTGGTGCTACTGGTAACATGTATCCGAGTATAACCTGTCCCATGGTCGGGTCGTTGGCGACTAAACTGGCAACCCCACCAAGGTTTCTTGGTGAGGAGGGTGACTTTGGACATCCTGCAGGACTAAAAACAAAACCTGTCAAAGGGCAAAGGAGCTCGTAAGTGTCAATGGCCATCCTAAATCACCGGGAGAGATGACCCCTTAGCCTTTGTCAAGGCAGAATTCTAGGAGAAGGAAAACTCTGATATAACACCTGCAACCCTGATGATATCCAATGATGTTGACTTGTTCTTCTTTTTGGTAAATATCATCTTGGTTAAGAGAGTGGGACTGGCTTTGTGCAGTGCCTTTGCTCACTATAAAAGCTTCACGGCACAGGCATTGCTTTATATCTGGAGATCTCTCTGCACTTGTCGTCACATGGTACCATGGGCCCAGCACTATGTGTCAATAATTGTCACAAATGTAGTGTTTGTACCAGAGTTTTCAAGTCGCTGGCTGGACTAAAAAGTCACAC
This sequence comes from Eledone cirrhosa, assembly GCA_964016885.1. Lineage (NCBI taxonomy): Eukaryota > Metazoa > Mollusca > Cephalopoda > Octopoda > Eledonidae > Eledone > Eledone cirrhosa. The sequence continues at coordinate 13,605,098 of OZ024745.1, forward strand.
TCGTTCAGCGCATCGGTAGGGGTTCTCCTACATGGATATAAAGTAGTGGCCGTACTCGAAAACGAGTTGGCAGCCACCATGTATGTATGTATGTATGTATGTATGTATGTATGTATGTATGTATGTATGTATGTATGTATACATTTGACACCGTTAATCGGAAGGCTTTGTGGGTTATTTTGGAGAGATTGGCTGTCCTGAAAAGTTTGTGAACATTCTGAAACTCTTGTGTCTGAGTGTCGGAGAATTGAGAGTATCATCCACCAACGGCGTTTGCCATGTATGTATGTATGAATGTATATATATCATCGCTACTGGTAACATGTATATATATCAGCGCTACTGGTAACATGTAATCTAGTACAACCTGTGCATAGTCGGGTCTTCAGCGACTAAACCAAGCTTGCTTGATGAGGAGGGAGATATTGGACACCCTGCAGGATGAAAAACAAAACCCGTCAAAGGGCGGAGGAGTGTCAACGGCCATCCAATACAGCTTTTTGTGAATGCGTGTAGCGAAAGACCCCTAGTCTTCATTAAGACATCTTTCTAGAAGGTCACTCTGATATAAAACCTGCAACATTGTTTGCGTCCAATGATGTAGGCCAGTTCTTTTTGGGTAAATGTTTTCGATGTTCAGAGAGTGGGATTGGGCCGTGCAAAGCCTTTCCTCACTTAAAAAAGCTTCAAGCACAGGCATCTCTTGATATGTGACATTTTTTGCGATGCAAGCTATTGGCTGGCCACAGGCAAGACCCTATCGGACTAAAACACCACGCCCTTCATGTTCATGCTTAAGTATCAAGCGATGGCATTCCTTCCTCGAAATCACGTTGCAGGCACGATATATATATATATATATATATACACACACACACATATATATATATATATATATATATATGTCTAATGGTAGCTAAGATGCTTCCATAGGCGGTATGCCGGTTGAGCACTCTATGCTCCTACGGAGCAGAGTATGATAGAATAGAAAACGAAAAATCAGTGATGCATCGGAACTCAATTTATTACGAATTACAATTGTTTCCCCGGCGAACAGCTCGAGGTGCGATTTGTGTGTGGACCGACCTGACTCTAGATTCACAGGTTCCTCGGACACGTCTATTGATTTTGGAGCAGATCCTCTTTCTGGGGTTTCTGACCCTACGGGTCTATATCGTCCACCTTCATCCTCTTTGCGCGTCCTTGGGTTGGTCACTGGTTAGTGACGTCATCATAATTCTGACCACTGGTAGCAGCCCGCTGACCATCAGGGCGTGAGCTGTCACTTACCTACTGTCCCGTCGGCAAAATTACTGCTGTGTTTGCCAGATCACACTCCCACACGCACACACACACACACACACACACACATGCACAGAGATACGGACAGATATATACAGAGTAGCTTGTTCACACATCTACGCACAGAAACATACACACATATCCATGTATACACACACACATAAACAGTCACACAAATATACGCATACATGCACACACGCGTGCGTGTATATACGTACGCATATATACACACACATACACGCACCTGTATATATACATACAGACACACACACACGTACACAATCGTACATATACATACATATACATGCACAGATATATATATATACATACACATACATACACACATACGCACATCTGCACATATATATATATATACACACATATATATACACCCACCCACACGCACATATACACACATACATCTACTCACATGTGTATATATATATATATATATACACACATATTTACATATTTTTTTCCTCTACATGTGTGCATATATATACACACACAACACATGTACTCTTACACACACACACACATATATATATATATATATATATATATATATATATATATATATATATATATATATATATATATATATATATATATATATATATATGTATGTATATATATATATATATATATATATATATACATACATACATATATTTACACGCGCATAAAAAAATATATAAAAAATATATAAGAAAAGCATATAAAGATACACATTGGGCTGTACATGAAAAAATACACCCTGATTTACATGCTGACAGAGTTGTTGCCAACGTAGATTAATCCACGTATAGAAACCTCAAGCAAAACTACATATGGGGAGCTCATCGTAGTAATGTAAAGGGTATGCCCAGACCGTATATAGAAAATGTATGCAGAATATAGGAAAATGTATGCAGATTACATAAAAAGAATATATATCTGAATTATATAAGAAAAGTATATAAAGATACACATTGGAAAAATACATGAGGTGTTACATAATGGAATGCGTGGCGAATAAGCACACACTACTGAAAAATACACATGCAGGGAGTGCGTGAACAGGCCATAATGGAGCATGTCACTGTGGGTGAGATAGAGTGCCTTATTGATGTATGGTACGGAAGTTGAGCCACCGTGTCCCGGCTCATGCGATGTCGTTGTCTAGGATGATGTACTGAGTCCGATAAGCAGCATAGGCTGCGGCGACTTACACCACAGGACATACATAGTCAATAAGGTATGGTGTCTGATCCCTTGGACATGCGCTGCCGCTCGGACCGGCGTCCGCTTCCCCACATGCCTTTAGTTTGGGCTGTCCGGTTGTGTCCATGCGGAGAATGTGCACATTCTCTGGTGTCTGCACGTCATGATAATCTCCGATTTCAGGTTGATCGCATCATCCTTCAATCTGACTATCTCCATGGCCTCGGATAGGCATAGCCTACACTTCCAATTTCCAGCCGAATATGCATTTACATGTTGAACGATACTCCAGTTGAGATCATACAGGGTGCCGTTGTCTTCCAAGTCCCATATTAGGTTCGCCAGCCTAGTGGAGTGTCTCTCGCTCCGATCCTTGAAAGAGTTTGTGTGATTATACATCCTCAATTTAAAGGTCGTGGATGTTGCGCCGATGTAGGTGCGCTTGGTGTTGCGTGTGTTAACCACACATTTATATACTAGGCCCTTCCTTAGACATCTTCCCTGCAGAGGGCATTGTGTGCTCGCTCTGTAGTTGCATGTTCGATCGTTATGTTGCTCATTTCCAACGCTGGGCCATTGGTCTACCACGGCACTCCCTCGATTCTCTGGGTGTTGTTCTGTCGGTGCGGTGGTTTCCCCTCCGTCATTCAGTTCCGCCTGGCATTCGATTACAGCGTCTTATTATACTTATACCTATAAACTCTAGGCTTAGGCATAATTGTTAGCTGTATCATGCCTCTACTGGCACGTAAATAAACCCCACATGTGTGAATTAATAGTATTTGTTTGGTATTGACGATGGCCTGTCGAAATTGTAGACTTCCCGCTAGCACGTAGATAGGGTAGCTACGTTCCTAGAATACTCGGAAAAATTAATTTCCATTTCTTTAGCTGGACGATACCACTCGAAACTGGCTGACATGTGGTTAGGAGGTGCTGGCTGGGATTCACAATCGAAGGCTTTAATCTTTACTCTATATCCCACCCTGATATCTTATCGAGATTAACCTTTTCATATAAGACTCTCTCTGTAAGTTCATTAAATAATTTTTTTTTTTTTTTTTTTTCCAATTTTCAATTTATTATTTTTTTATTTAATTTCATCCTATAACTCGTAACATAAGTTAAAAGTTCCAATTTTCTGTTCACACATTAGACCATACAGACACCATTGATTGGCAGCATCGGTAGAGGGTCGGACGCCATGCTTTGCAGCATAGAGTTACGGCTCTTTATGATCTGAGCTCAAATCCCGCCGAGGTTAACTTTGCCTTTCATCCTTATGGGGGTCGATAAAATAAAGTACCAGTCACGCACTGGAGTCGATTTAATCGACTTTCCCCTCCCCCAAATTACTGGCCTTGTGCCTATATAAGAAACCATTATATGCCTTTGTTAAAATATAGATTCTTTGCAATAACATTTTTCGTGCGTTTTCTAGCTTGACTGTAGTGTGACCCTTACGCTGACTTCTTTCTTTTTTCTTCTTTCTTTCTTCCCCTTTTTTATTCTTTGACGGAGAGGTGGTAGTACATTATAAGCCTTCGCCCCCTCACCAGATGGTCATTAGCAGATCGAGTAGCCATCACTTTGAGGGCGACTGGCCGAGGTGAAGGCAGCTAGTTGGTCAGTCGTCCTCGCTGTCTCTTGTCTCTGATTTTTCGGACCCATGGTTTTTACCGTCTCCTATATTTATATACACACACACACACTCTCTCTCACACACACACACACACACATACACACATATATATATATATATATATATATATATATATATATACAAATACCAACGCTGCACGTTGTTGCCCAGGTGCCGGAAATGTTTAAAATGTCTTTCATTTATTTATTAATTTTCTTGTCAAACTTAAATGACTTAACTTCTAAGAAGTTTTTACGAAGTACTTTAGACATAACGATTAACAAACATACATTTACAGTCTCGGTGGCACTTCTTATACTGCGATATATAATTATTTCACTTTGAATGTTGATATAGTATATTGTTTATTAATGTGGACTGTTGTCTAGAACGTTGATAGAACCTTCTATTTACAGCACCATCTTTTCTATATATTTCATAACTGTATTAATAGAATATTCTATCAACAACATACTCTGAAATGTATCTATTTTATTAACTGTATAGTCTTACTTTAGATTAGAAGTTCCGAGAATACTTATAAAGTTTAGTGGACTATATTAAATGTTATACAATGTAATCCTTCCCTGTGTCAGTGTTAGGTGATGTAAACGGCTCCTGAGGGTTGGACTACTTCCCCTAAGATGGCTTTTGTATCATTAATTTCATTCCTTATGCGAACGTGATAAAACAATGTGAAATTTACAGAGAGGACGCTAAGAAGTCTAAGTGTGATGCATCAATCGGTCGATGTTCTTCGAGATAAATCAGTTGATTTAAATATATTTCTGTGGAATTACAGAATCAACATTTTGTAGAATGCTTCAGAGATGCAAATATGCTTTCTAGAGGTTATTAATCTTAGATGCCATTAATTGGGATTTCCTGCTAGTAATGTTATCGCGATTCAGTTCTTTCAACTTATCTTTTAGATGTCTTTTATACGGTGATATATAAGTAAAAATCTTAATCCTTCATCATTTATTAATTTCAGCCATTGGCATTAAACACAGGATTTATCTGGGGTTTTTTCACCTTTCTTTTGTTTTGTTTTGATCTTTTTTACGAAATAGGTTTCACCATGCCCTGCCATTAACAAATCTAGAGCAAGGTATTAAAAGCTTTCCAGCTCGCATCACATTCAATAATCTAAATTTACTTGAATTTGGATAGAGAAAAAAATCTCAAAAGATTACAATATTCTTTAATATCGTATGATTTAGCAAATATATTTTTCGATTTTTAAGTAAGATATAAATACAACTTACCAGTATTTCTATTACTTGAGTGAAATAAAATCTGAAGCAGTCGCTGTAATATGTTTTAGGTCGAAAACATACAGGTCAAATACGTAATGTATTTGTATTTCCCTGCTGGTTAGATGGGGAAAATAATTTTAATCTGCTTTAACTTTTGTTAATGTTATGAGAAGCTTTTAAAGGATATTCTGTGTTAATATAATAGCAACGATCTTAGTGTTTAGATAATGTTTCTGGAGACATTCAGTACACTTTGATAGTTGTTAGTAGAATTTTACGGTTAAAAAAGGCTGAATAAGAGAAGGTTTTTCGCTCACAATGCATTTACCCTAGTAAGAAAATCCTGTACAGAAACGGGAAGGAACCATTGAAGCATAAAAATATTCAAATCGAAGTCGGAGGTGGTCACCGCGATAAAGCGTTCGTCAGGTAACCGAAAGGTTTACAGTGCGTAGCCAACCATCACACTATTCTGTGTACATTACAAGGACTCATAAATTGCTCAGTCGTCAAGCTGTAAATGGATTTCAGAGAGTTATATTACTCATATCTATTGATTATAGATTTCAGGGAGTTATATGACCCATAGCTATTTATTATTGATTTCAGGGAGTTATATAACTCATGTCTATTGATTATTCATTCTATTTAACATCAATTGTAGCACGTAAATTCTGTTGTCCCTGTCATGGAAAATATACATCCAAAATATTTTGTATTTCTGTTGCTATTTTCAGTAGCTTTACAAACATTAGTGACTAGTAAATATCTGTGGTCAGCTTACATAAAACATTGCACCCCATCAGCATTTGACAGGAGGTTCAACATCCTTTTGTACAATAACCTATCGGCTACAATAAAGTTTGTCGACTTTACTAAAGTCATTGAACTCATGTGCAGCAAATAACCCTACTTAGAAAGTGAAGAACAATATGACCGTCTTCGATTACATACCCAACTGCGGAAGCTGTCAAAAGCTACTTCCGGTTTCGTCTTAGTGTTGAATTTCTCAATGACTTCCCATTTAACCAGTAATTAATTGCAAGAAAATAAATAATTTTTACCTGGCATACATTTCTATATAGTAGATATATCTGAACATTTTAAGATAAATGCAACTATGAAAATGAGATTTTACCTTATAAGGACAAGTGATAAAAACAACTTTGGCCTCACTGTTAACGTATCTTATGTGTTTCTCAACATAATTACTCTCACTAAATATATCCAAAATGAAATTTCTCGTAGTAATTGTATATAGCTTGATAAAAGTCACACTTCTCACTTGCAATGTTTTCATCACATGCTACACATAAAAACTATGTTTTCTTAATCCTGTGTGGACTACCTACACCTAAATAAGAGTTTGCAAGTCGGGGAAAGGTTCTTAATCATGTGTGCCCTACCTACACCTAAACAAACACATGTAAGTCGGGGAAAGATTCTTAGTCCTGTGTGCCCTACCTACACCTAAACAAACACATGTAAGTCGGGGAAAGATTCTTAGTCCTGTGTGCCCTACCTACACCTAAACAAACACATGTAACTCGGGGAAAGATTCTTAGTCCTGTGTGTCCTACCTACACCTAAACAAACACATGTAAGTCGGGGAAAGATTCTTAGTCCTGTGTGCCCTACCTACACCTAAACAAACACATGTAAGTCGGAGAAAGATTCTTAGTCCTGTGTGCCCTACCTACACCTAAACAAACACATGTAAGTCGGGGAAAGGTTCTTAATCCTGTCTGGACTACCTACACCTAAAGAAAGGGCTGAAAGTAGGTGAGGAGATAACAGACGCTGTAATTGTTGTTCTTGTTCTTTTCCTCCTTATTGTTGCAGCTGTTGTTGTGGTTATTAGTTTTACTGTTGTCTAATTGTTGTTGCAGTAGTAGTAGTAGTAGTAGTAGTAGTAGTAGTAGTAGTAGTAGGTTTTGTTGTTGTTGTTGTTACTGTGTAACCTCAGTTCAACCACAATTGTACAGCGCTAATAGTGACAGATATTTTCTAACACACACGCGTACATATACACACACACATACATACACACACAAAAGATAAATACCTACACATATACATACATGCATACATACATACATACATACATACATACATACATACATACATACATACATAAACATAGACACACATACATAAACACACGTGCATACACACATGACTAACTGCACGAGGGATAAGTCGCCAAGTTTGGATGGTCTGCCCTAAGAGCTTTATGCTATGCTTACAGGCCAGACTTGTTCGGTGATCTCTTGGCAGACATCTCCTACAACTGGTAGCAGAACCGGAGCCGAGGAGCGGTGGCATTGGTGACAAAGGACCCGAACAAAGGGGACTATATTGATAAAATAGTTTTAGGCCTATAACTGTTCACATAAATGGTATGTGAATTGTTTGTGTATCGATGGTCGTGGGGAATGGTACAATGTTTAGGTAACAGTTTCAATCTCTGGTTAAATTTTTGGGGCGGTGAATTGGTAGAATGGTTGATCCGTCGGATGAAATGCCTTACAGTATCTTGTGACGGCTCTTTGTGTCCTGCTTTCAAACTGCACCGAGGTCAACTTTTCCGTTCATCAATAAAATAAAGTATTATTAAAGTACTGGGATCGGTATAATAAATTCCTCGCCCCTAATTATAATTGTTGGCCTTGTATCTAAATTAGGAACTATGCTGGCTAGAGCAGTGCATGGTTGTCAATGTTCCTTGTCATGTTTGATGTTACATTAATGCTAAACATGGGATAAACCATGTTACTTTTCTATTTTTTATGTTTATCGTAGTTAGAGTGCGTTATTGTATTACAGTTTGTCATTGAAATTGCTTCTAACTAAGATTCTGTTGAGTGTAGAACATCTTATTGAATTTCCTCATCTGATAATAGGTTAGATATAAGCCTATTAATATTATCTGTGATGTATTAGAACAGTGGGCGACTGATTGAGATCATATTTTTGTATATTCCTTAAGTTTTGTGTTTAGATCTAAGTAATTTTTAGGTGTGTATTTTTTGTGACTTTGAGATTGAATTCTTTCAAAATATTAATTTGTATTTTTCCAAGTTTGCCAATGACATTGCCATTCATATTATAGTATACGGTTAGCTTATCATCTTTATATAGTCAGTCCTATTCTAGTGGATTTTATAGTTTTCTAATCAATGTAGTATTAGATTTCATCCCCGCTTCGTCGTAATACTCAAGTTTATATCCATGTTTCTTAACTAAGATGGAATTATCATAAAATGGTTAATTCTTTGTGTTCATTATTATAGCAATATCAACGGCGGTGGATTGGCAGTATCGGTAGAGAATCAGCCACCATACTTTGCGGCATAGACTTATATAAGTCGTCCATCACCCCCTCTCTCTATGTATATGAGTCATCCATCACACATTTATCGTATTTTGAAATTCGTTAGTATGATTATTAAAGGTTACATGTTTATTAAATTAAGTTTATCTGAATTGTTATTTAGCTTGTCTCTATTTTTGTTATAATAAACATGTCAATTGGATTTCAAAACAACCCTCCCTTCAGCAGTTGAGTACTTTATACATACACAGGCTTATATATACATACATACATATATATACATATATATATATGTGTGTGTGTGTGTGTAAATATATATATATATATATATATTTATATATATATATATATATATATATATATATATATATATATATATATATATATATATATATAATATCAATGATATTACTATAAATAACTCATTGTTTATATATACATACATATATATATATATATATATATATATATATATATATATATATATATATATATACGTATGTATATATATATACGTATGTATATATGCATGCATGCATGTATGTATGTTCTTCTGGTTTTATAATTTCACAATTTTTTGTATGTATGTATGTGTTTGTATGTATGTGTGTATGTATGTATGTTTGTATGTATGCACTGAAATAAATCTGATCTGGGAAAAACAGGAAATTGTGAGGGCATATGTGTATGTGCGTACATATACATATATGTATATGCACATGTGTGTAACCTTGAAATAACAGTGAAACTATATATATATATAT
>OZ024745.1:13619601-13627101 GCA_964016885.1 Eledone cirrhosa
TCCAGCACCGACCCTGTTTGCCATATACTTTGCAATGGTTTTCTATATTGCATTCAGAAATTGCGAGCATGGTGTTTACATCCAATATCGAACCTCTGGCAGCATATTTAACATCAGGCGCTTTGCTGCAAAAGCATAAGACCTCTTGTCTGCAAAAACAAGAGACCTCTTGTCTGCAGTTGATTGCGATCTTATAGCGTACACAGAGAGTTATATGCAGCACATTTTGAATGCATTTTCGGATGCTTGCACTGCCCTACGATTGACTGTCAGTCTCAAGAAAACCGTCGTCATGTACCAACCTGCCCCTGGTAAGCAGTACAGTGAACCAAATATCTATGTGTATGGTAAACGACTTGGAGTGGTTAATCAGTTTGTCTACCTGGGAAGCACTGTCAATCGATACAGCAATCTTGATAATGAAATTCCACTCCGGATTAGGAAAGCAAGTGATGCTTTCGGAAAGCTAGAAAGGCGCCTCTGGGGTCGGCGAGACATATGCAGGAGGACAAAGGTAAAGGCGTACAAAGCATGTGTGTTCTCTTGTCTTCTTTATGCCTGCGAGACCTGGGTCACATATCGACACCACCTTAAACAATTGGAGCGTTTCCAACAGATGTGTCTCAGACGGATCTATGGCGTTCACTGGAGGGACCACATCAATGATGTCGTGATTTTGGAAAGCTCTCTGTGTGAAAGTATAGAAGCTCTTGTGCTTAAGCAAAGATTCCGATGGAGTGGTCACCTTGCCAGGATGAAGGATTCTAGAATACCAAAACAACTCTTTTATGGAGAGTTAGTTACACGAAAACGACCTCCATATAAACCAAAAAAGAAGTATAAGGATTCGTTGAAATCCTCTTTGAAAGACGCTAACATCTCTGCTGATACATGGGAAAGCGTAGCTGCTGATCGTAATAAATGGAGAAAGACTGTACATGAGAGGAAAGTTGCGGCATCTCAAATCGCCTACGAGGCATCTCAAATCGCCTTTGAGGCATCTCAAATCGCCTACGAGAAAGTAAAGCGGGATGTGAGGAAGGGCATTGCTGTTGCATTTCCAGACAGCGAAGGTCCTCCTATGGCGCTGAAATGCAGCGTCTGTGCGAGACTCTGCCTCAGTAAAGCTGGACTCTAAATTTATCTTGGCAGTCATAAAGTGAGACCAGTGGTTGAAAACCAGGCTGCTGTTTGAGATGCTACTCATCATGCCTGCCAAGCATGTGGAAGATAGTGTAGATCAGCAAGAGGGCTCAAACGACATGCAAAAGTACAGTGAATGTTTTGGTTGCCAACTCTGTGCAAGACATTTTAGATCATTGGCTGGGCTAAAAAGCCACATTCGATCGTAGCACCGTTAATTGTCTGTGCGTGTGTGTGTCTATGTGTGTATGTATATGTATGTGTATATATATATAGAGATATGTAAATCTGTGTGTGTATGTGTGTGTATATGTCTGTGTGTATGTGTGTGTGTATGTGTATGTGTATATATATATATAGTGGATTGGCATTATCGGTAGAGGGTCGGTCGCCATGCTTTGCAGCAAAGAGTTACGGCTCTTTATGATTTGAGCTCAAATCCCGCCGAGGTTAACTTTGCCTTTCATCCTTATGGGGTCGATAAAATAAAGTACCAGTCACGCACTGGGGTCGATTTAATCGACTTTCCCCTCCCCCAAATTACTGGCCTTGTGCCTATATAAGAATCCATTATTATTATTATTATTATTACAGTTGCATTTATCTTGCTTTATGTTCATACGAGTTATCACCAAGTAACTTTTTTTTTATTTTTGTTGTTATTACTCTTTGAGTGTCAGTCATTGATGTTATTTAACTGGAAAGTTTGTTGAAATGAATATCAAGCCACTACCTGCAGCCTCAGATATTCTATTATTATTATTATTATTATTGTCGTTATTGTTATTATTATGATTTTTTTTGTGCAATGACCGTACTCGATAACGAGGGTGCAGCCATCATGTATGTATATATGTATGTATGCAGGATTGTATGTATGTATGAATGTATGTATGTACGTATGTATGTGTATGTATGTATGTACGTATGTAGTATGTACGTATGCATGTGAAAATCTATGTATGTATGTATGTGTATGTCTGTGTGTATTTGACGTACGTATGTGTACATACTGCTTTATTATTTTCTCACTGGTTTCAGTCATTAAACTGTGGCCATGTCTACTCCGGTCTACAGGAACCTAATACATGTTAAACACCTGACATCTTTTACAGATGGAATTTCCTAATCAACCGTGTCCTTCGCAGCTTCTCAATAGGCAGTTACAAAGCACTCAATGGTACGAAAAGTTAGTCCAGAGTAAACACAAAGTTAAAGTGTGACACCAAGAAAGTGTGACACCAAATGCATGTAGCCATATTTTTACCACAACGGTAAATAGAAACTGGTCGTAGAAGAGGATGGCCATGACTGGAACACCTTTGATCGTAGGCCTGCTCAGTCAAAACCGACTTAGGGTTAAACAATAACGATAACTCGTACTCTACTTTAATTTATCTCACTATTACAATATGTCAGTCAGTCAGTCTCTCTCTCTCTCTCTCTCTCTCTCTCTCTCTCTCTCTCTCTCTCTCTCTCTCTCTCTCTCTCTCCCTCTCTCTCTCTCTCTCTCTCTCTTTCTTTCTCTTTCTTTCTCTCTCTTGTTTCTCTCTTTTTCTTGCTTCACTCTCTCTTTCTCTTTTGTTTCTCTTTATTATTGTCAATACACCTCTCTCTCCAGTTCCATTCCTACTCCTCTCTCTCTTCTCTCTCTCTCTCTACTCACATATACTCACACACACATACACATATGCATACATACATGCATATACACATACACACATACATACATACACACACACACACACACACACACATACATACATACATACATACATACATACATACATACATACATACATACATACATACATACACACATACATGCATGAACACATACATACATGAATGCATGCAAACAAACACAAGGTGCCCTCTCTAATGAACTAGTTAAAAGATTCAATTAATCCCCTCCACCAGGGGGCAGTAGAGGGGTGAAGTGGCACGAGTGCACAGCGGGTGACAGATGCAGGAGGTGTAGTATGAGGAGTTGTTTGATATTTACAGAGATCTGCTGAAAATATTGCTTTATCAGAAACTCATCACAGCTTGTCTAATTCAAGGATAGATATTCACCCAAGCGGTAAGTCTATATGTGATAAACTTGTAGCTATTACTGGCCAATAGCTGTCACATTTTCAAACATGCTACACGTGTTTTAAACATACTACACATAGGACAAAGAAGCCTATATGTGTTCAATAGATTTGTTAGAAATAGCAGGCTAAACCACCTCCTCATTTTTTAAAGGAATTCCTCCCTAACTTGCTGCTTTTATCAATAGATTTGAACGTGTTAGACATGAGAAGTGTATCCGCTTTATGGTCACATAACCTGTTAGAAAGAGAAGACGAACCTCCCCCACATTTTAAGAATTTCTCCCCAACTTGCTGCTTTTGGAAGTTTTTTTTTTAAGAGAACAAAAAGAATGAACAGAAAAAAGGGAATGAAAAGAAGAAAAAGAAAGAAAGATCAAGCAATGAAATAAATGGAGAGGGACAGGTTCAAAACCCCAGTCTGAACGGTTCCTCGGCCGCGACCCACGGACAAAATGACAAAAGATTTGGACATGCTAGACATGGTGGGAAAGGCACCCTCTTTATGATCGTTTAACTTGCTAGAAAGAGTAGACAAATCTACCTGAAATTTTAGGCAGTCTGTGTGTGCGCGCGCGTGTGTGGGGATGTGTGTGTGTGTGTGTGTGTGTGTGTGTGTGATTGTGTGTGCGTGTGTGTGTATGTGTATGTGTGAGTGTCTGTGTATGCATGTGTGTGTATGTGCGTGTAATTGTGTGTGTGTGTGTGTGTTTTTTTTTTGTTTGTAGGTCACATCAACCGATCGTTTATAGTAGAATCGATTGAAATACATAAATGTATTTCGTATTTAGATTTGTCTGCTATTTTTAGCGGGTCGAGTTATTATGTAATGAGTCCACCTCGTACCTAGCATGTTTGAAAATGTGATGGCCGGCGGCTAGTAATAGCCGTGAGTTAATTATTATACAATGTCTGTTCGCTTGGTTGAATTCAGTGTATCCTTGAATTTAATAAAACATCTTTTTACAAGGAAAATAACTATATTCAAAATGCATTTATAATATGATAATTACAAAGGAGGAAAAGGGAAAGAAAAATAGAAGAGAAGTATATCAGTTAGTCTCTTTGACTGAGCTGAAGTCTTGGGTCAAGAGAAGATCAAGACAGGGCGCCTGGCATTTAGAATGTTGTTAAACACTCACAGCCCTCTACTAGTTGGGCAATACGGTCATATGCTAAAGGGTGGGTGAATGTAGTGCGGACGGCCCTAGTAAATGGGCCTACTCTGAGCAAGAGCATGCAGGCTGGCGAATGCAGACAAGAGAGGGGGCACTTTCCGATGGTGTTCTTGGGTATCAGGGTTATTTCGGATCTGCGAAGCTCCGAAATTACCCCTGGATGGTGCTCATCCCTATTGGGATTTCTTTTGTTTCTAGTTTTTCGTTGTTTCTTTGTTATCTGTTATCTTTCTTGCGCCCTTTTAATGTCAACCCCTTCTGTCCATGCCTCTTGTATTGTCCATAATGTTTCGGCCCTATCTTTTTTATCTTATCTTTTAGTTCAAATCCGACCGAGGTTACCTTTGTCTTTCATCCTTACGGGGTCGATAAAATAAAATACTTGTAACATACTGGGGTCGATTTAATTGACTTTCCCTTCCATAAAATTGTTGGCCTTGTATCTAAATCAGAAACCATTATTTCATCGTATTTTATTCTATATTAATATTTTGTTTGTTAATAGATAGTTTTTTCCTAGTAATTTTACGCGAGTTTCTAATGCACCACCAGGTGTAAAGGATTGTTGTTGGTTTAGGATGGTGGTAGTGTTACATGTGTTCTGTGGGAGTTTTGTATAGTATCGAGTAGTGACTCTGTAGCATATCAGTTGTGTGAGTTATAATATGTTATAATATATTATAACATGTTAGAATATGTTATGCTGTATTATGAGTTGTGTAAGTTGCATTATTTTATTGGGTGGTGATTGTGTCCAATGGGTGTGGTTATATGTTATAATATGTTAAAATATGTTATGATATGTCATGTTATGCTATGTTATAATATGTTATGCTATGTTATGATATGTTATAATATGTTATATGTTATACTATGTTACGCTATGTTATGCTATGCTATGTTATACTATGTTATAATGTTATGATATGTCATGTTATGCTATGTTATGCTATGTTATAATATGTTATGCTATGTTATGCTATGTTATAATATGTTATATGTTATACTATGTTACGCTATGTTATGCTATGCTATGTTATACTATGTTATACTATGTTATAATATGTTATGATATGTCATGTTATGCTATGTTATGCTATGTTATAATATGTTATGCTATGTTATACTATGTTATATGTTATACTATGTTATGCTATGTTATGCTATGTTATGCTATGTTATACTATGTTATATGTTATACTATGTTATGCTATGTTATGCTATGTTATGCTATGTTATGCTATGTTATACTATGTTATGCTATGTTATACTATGTTATGTTATGCTATGTTATACTATGTTATACTATGTTATGTTATACTATGTTATGCTATGTCATATGTTATACTATGTTATGCTATGTTATATGTTATGCTATGTTATACTATGTCATAATATGTTATGCTATGTTATAACACGTGATGTCAATTGTGTAAAATGTATTGAGTTCACAGTTCACGAAGGAAGTTAGTCTCCTGTTTCATTGTTTAACTCTTAATCAGAACCGTTCAACCGTTCTTGTTTTTCACGCAGACT
Source organism: Eledone cirrhosa (assembly GCA_964016885.1). NCBI lineage: Eukaryota > Metazoa > Mollusca > Cephalopoda > Octopoda > Eledonidae > Eledone > Eledone cirrhosa. Next base: position 13,625,555 of record OZ024745.1, read on the forward strand.
TAACTCCAATATTACATTTGTTTTCCTTTAGTTTCGATTAACTCTCTTTTGTTTTCCTTAATACACCGTTTCTTTGTTGTAATTAGGACTTCAAAGTTACGATACACCGACACTCCAACTATTGTTGATCGCCTTCAAACCTATCTTCTACCAAACCACCACCATCTCTCAATCTATCGAGTTGTCCGACCACCAGAGTCGGATTTAATGGGGGAACAAAGGGGATAATAGCCCCGGCTCCTCTGCAGTCGGGGCCCCACCAAACACGGCCCGGCTCCGCTGCAGTAGGGACCCCACCAGCGACGGCCCGGCTTCTCTTGCAGTGGGGACTCCACCAGTGACGGCCCGGCTCCCCTTGCAGTGGGGACTCCACAAGCGACGGCCCGGCTCCCCTGCAGTCGGGACTCCACAAGCGACGGTCCGGCTCCCCTGCAGTCGGGACTCCACAGCGACGGCCCGGCTCCCCTGCAGTCGGGACTCCACAGCGACGGCCCGGCTCCCCTGCAGTCGGGACTCCACAGCGACGGCCCGGCTCCCCTGCAGTGAGGACTCCGCAAGCGACGGCCCGGCTCCCCTGCAGTCGGGACTCCACCAGCGACGGCCCGGCTCCCCTGCAGTGAGGACGCCATCAGCGACGGCCCGGCTCCCCTTGCAGTGGGGACTCCACAGCGACGGCCCGGCTCCCCTGCAGTCGGGACTCCACCAGCGACGGCCCGGCTCCCCTGCAGTGAGGACGCCATCAGCGACGGCCCGGCTCCCCTTGCAGTGGGGACTCCACAGCGACGGCCCGGCTCCCCTGCAGTGGGGACTCCGCAAGCGACGGCCCGACTCCCCTGCAGTCGGGACTCCACCAGCGACGGCCCGGCTCCCCTGCAGTGAGGACGCCACCAGCGACGGCCCGGCTCCCCCTGCAGTGGGGACTCCACAGCGACGGCCCGGCTCCCCCTGCAGTGGGGACTCCACAGCGACGGCCCGGCTCCCCTGCAGTGGGGACCCCACCAGTGACGGCCCGGCTCCCCTGCAGTCGGGACTCCACAAGCGACGGTCCGGCTCCCCTGCAGTGGAGACCCCACCAGCGACGGCCCGGCTCCCCTTGCAGTGGGGACTCCACCAGCGACGGCCCGGCTCCCCTGCAGTCGGGACCCCACCAGTTGGGCTTTTTAATTTTAGGATGGTTAGAATTTTTTAATTTTATACCTGAATGTATAACCAAGTTAACTTTGATATGTAAAATTTTTTTTTTTTTTTTGGGGGGGGGGGGGGGGGGGCTGTGTATTCTACTTTTTTGTGTATGCACCCCCATAAAACAAAACAAAAATCTGAAGTGCCCCCCTCTCCTCTGTCTAAATCCAACCCTACCAACCACTACCTTATCTTGATTACTCAACACATACACATCCTCGTCCTGTTCAACTCCTCCACCTTCCACACTCAATGACAATTCAACGCCAGCAAACTGATTGAAGATTCGCTAGTTCTATGCCATCCTTAGCAGGACACACCCTTCTCCTTTAGTCCATCAGAAACAGCCAGGTAGATGGATAAAA
>OZ024745.1:13632101-13634601 GCA_964016885.1 Eledone cirrhosa
ACCATCACTATCATCACCATCACCACCACTACAACCACCATCACAACTACCACCACAACTACCACCACCACAACTTCCACCACCACAACTACCACCACCACAACTACCACCACCACTACCACCACTACTACCACCACCACAACTACCACCACCACTACTACCACCACCATTACTACCACCACCACCACAACTACCACCGCCAAAACTACCACTACCACCACTACTACCACGACCACCACCACTACTACCACCAACACCACCACTACCACCACTATTACCACCACCACCACTACTACTACTACCACCACCACCACAACTACCACCAACACAACTACCACCACCACTACTACCACCACCACAACTACCACCACCACTACCACCACCACCACAACTACCACCACAACTACCACCACCAATATCACCACTACCACTACTACCACCACCACCATTACTACCACCACCACCACAACTACCACCGCCAAAACTACCACTACCACCACTACTACCACGACCACCACCACCACTACTACAACCAACACCACCACTACCACCACTATTACCACCACCACCACTACTACCACTACCACCACCACCACAACTACGACCAACACACCTACCACCACCACTACTAACCACCACCACCACCACAACTACCACCACCACCACCACATCTACCACCACCACAACTACCACCACCACCACATCTACCACCACAACAACTACCACCACCACAACTACCACCACCACTATTACCACCACCACAACTACCACGACCACTGCTACCACCACCACTACTACCACCACAACTACCACCACCACTACTACCACCACAACTACCACCACCACCACTACCACCACCACCACATCTACCACCACCACAACTACTACCACCACCACCACAACTACCACCACCACTACATCTACCACCACCACAACAACTACCACCACCACCACAACTGCCACCACCATCACTATTACAACCACCACCACAACTACCACCACCACTACATCTACCACCACCACAACAACTACCACCACCACCACAACTGCCACCACCATCACTACTACCACCACCACCACAACTACCACCACCACTACATCTACCACCACCACTACATCTACCACCGCCACCACAACTACCACCACTACCACAACTGTCACCACCACCACAACTACCACCACCACTACATCTACCACCACCACTACATCTACCACCACTACCACAACTGTCACCACCACCACAACTACCACCACCACTACTACCACTACCACAATTACCACCACCACTACTACCACCACCACTACTACCACCAGGAGGTACAAGGCTCACTTGATGTTATATATATTGTAATGTGTTGAGTGTGTTTGATGAGTTGCGAGTGGATTATTCTACCGTGAGGCCCTCGTTGTGAGCGGGGTCTACCGTGAGGCCTTCGTTGTGAGCGGGGTCTACCATGAGGTCGCCGTTGTGATCGGGGTCTACCGTGAGGCCCTCGTTGTGAGCGGGGTCTAGCGTGAGGCCCTCGTTGTGAGCGGGGTCTAGCGTGAGGCCTTCGTTGTGAGCGGGGTCTAGCGTGAGGCCCTCGTTGTGAGCGGGGTCTAGCGTGAGGCCCTCGTTGTGAGCGGGGTCTACCGTGAGGCCTTCGTTGTCAGCGGGGTCTACCGTGAGGTCGCCGTTGTGATCGGGGTCTACCGTGAAGCCCTCGTTGCGAGCGGCGTCTACCGTGAGGTCCCCGTTGTGAGCGGGGTCTACCGTGAGGTCGCCGTTGTGAGCGGGGTCTACCGTGAGGTCACCGTTGTGAGCGGGGTCTACCGTGAGGTCACCGTTGTGAGCGGGGTCTACCGTGAGGTCGCCGTTGTGAGCGGGGTCTACCGTGAGGTCACCGTTGTGAGCGGGGTCTACCGTGAGGTCACCGTTGTGAGCGGGGTCTACCGTGAGGTCGCCGTTGTGAGCGGGGTCTACCGTGAGGTCACCGTTGTGAGCGGGGTCTACCGTGAGGTCACCGTTGTGAGCGGGGTCTACCGTGAGGTCGCCGTTGTGAGCGGGGTCTACCGTGAGGTCGCCGTTGTGAGCGGGGTCTACCGTGAGGTCGCCGTTGTTAGCGGGGTCTACCGTGAGGTCGCCGTTGTTAGCGGGGTCTACCGTGAGGTCCCCGTTGTGAGCTTGGTTTGACCTGAGGCCCTTGATTTGAGCGGGGTCTGCCATGAGGTCCTCGTTGCGATCGGGGTCCAACTGGATGCAATTAGTTCAATATGAATAATAGGAGGATATTGTTTTCTTTATGCATATGTGGGTGTGTGTGTGTGTGTGTGTGAGAGAGAGAGAGAGAGAGAGAGAGAGAGAGAGAGAGAGAGAGAGAGAGAGAGAGAGAGAGAGAGAGAGAGAGAGAGAGAGAGAGAGATGGGGGCAGCGAGATCTATATTTTCTACTGACTGTTCAAGGGACAAACAGCCTCGTGGTTCCGGCCGACAAGATGGAGAAGACATTGCCTCAGAGGAC
>OZ024745.1:13637101-13689601 GCA_964016885.1 Eledone cirrhosa
CATCAAGGAATAAACAGAAACACTCTCTCGTCCTGGTAAAAGAGTTATAGGAAGAGCAGAGATTGCTGGGGACATCAAGGAATAAACAGAGACACTCTCTCGTCCTGGTAAAAGAGGTGTAGGGACAGTAGAGATTGTTGGGGACATCAAGGAATAAACAGAGACACTCTCTCATCCAGGTAAAAGAGTTGTAGGAACAGCAAAGATTGCTGGGGACATCAAGGAATAAACAGAGACACTCTCTCGTCCTGGTAAAAGAGGTGTAGGGACAGTAGAGATTGCTGGGTACATCAAGGAATAAACATACACACTCTCTCATCCTGGTAAAAGAGTTGTAGGAACAGCAAAGATTGCTGGGGATATCACGGAATAAACAGAGACACTCTCTCGTCCTGGTAAAAGAGGTGTAGGGACAGTAGAGATTGCTGGGGACATCAAGGAATAAACAGAGACACTCTCTCGTCCTGGTAAAAGAGGTGTAGGGACAGCAGAGATTGCTGGGGACATCAAGGAATAAACAGAGACACTCTCTCGTCCTGGTAAAAGAGGTGTAAGGACAGCACAGATTGCTGGGGACATCAAGGAATAAACAGAGACACTCTCTCGTCCTGGTAAAAGAGGTGTAGGAAGAGCAGAGATTGCTGGGTACATCAAGGAATAAACAGAGACACTCTCTCGTCCTGGTAAAAGAGGTGTAAGGACAGCAGAGATTGCTGGGGACATCAAGGAATAAACAGAGACACTCTCTCGTCCTGGTAAAAGAGGTGTAGGGACAGTAGAGATTGCTGGGGACATCAAGGAATAAACAGAGACACTCTCTCCTCCTGGTAAAAGAGGTGTAGGAAGAGCAGAGATTGCTGGGGACATCAAGGAATAAACAGAGACACCCTCTCGTCCTGGTAAAAGAGGTGTAGGAAGAGCAGAGATTGCTGGGGACATCAAGGAATAAACAGAGACACTCTCTCGTCCTGGTAAAAGAGGTGTAGGGACAGCAGAGATTGTTGGGGACATCAAGGAATAAACAGAGACACTCTCTCGTCCTGGTAAAAGAGGTGTAGGAAGAGCAGATATTGCTGGGGACATCAAGGAATAAACAGAGACACTCTCTCGTCCTGGTAAAAGAGGTGTAGGGACAGCAGAGATTGTTGGGGACATCAAGGAATAAACAGAGACACTCTCTCGTCCTGGTAAAAGAGGTGTAGGAAGAGCAGATATTGCTGGGGACATCAAGGAATAAACAGAGACACTCTCTCGTCCTGGTAAAAGAGGTGTAGGAAGAGCAGAGATTGCTGGGGACATCAAGGAATAAACAGAGACAATCTCTCGTCCTGGTAAAAGAGGTGTAGGAACAGCAAAGATTGCTGGGGACATCAAGGAATAAACAGAGACACTCTCTCGACCTGGTAAAAGAGGTGAAGGAAGAGCAGAGATTGCTGGGGACATCAAGGAATAAACAGAGACACTCTCTCGTCCTGGTAAAAGAGGTGTAGGGACAGCACAGATTGCTGGGGACATCAAGGAATAAACAGAGACACTCTCTCGTCCTGGTAAAAGAGGTGTAAGAACAGCACAGATTACTGGGGACATCAAGGAATAAACAGAGACACTCTCTCGTCCTGGTAAAAGAGGTGTAGGAAGAGCAGAGATTGCTGGGGACATCAAGGAATAAACAGAGACACTCTCTCGTCCTGGTAAAAGAGGTGTAGGAAGAGCAGAGATTGCTGGGGACATCAAGGAATAAACAGAGACACTCTCTCATCCTGGTAAAAGAGGTGTAGGGACAGCAGAGATTGTTGGGGACATCAAGGAATAAACAGAGACACTCTCTCGTCCTGGTAAAAGAGGTGTAGGGACAGCAGAGATTGCTGGGGACATCAAGGAATAAACAGAGACACTCTCTCGTCCTGGTAAAAGAGGTGTAGGAAGAGCAGAGATTGTTGGGGACATTAAGGAATAAACTGAGACACTCTCTCGTCCTGGTAAAAGAGGTGTAGGGACAGCAGAGATTGCTGGGGACATCAAGGAATAAGCAGAGACACTCTCTCGTCCTGGTAAAAGAGGTGTAAGAACAGCACAGATTACTGGGGACATCAAGGTATAAACAGAGACACTCTCTCGTCCTGGTAAAAGAGGTGTAGGAAGAGCAGAGATTGCTGGGGACATCAAGGAATAAACAGAGACACTCTCTCGTCCTGGAAAAAGAGGTGTAAGAACAGCACAGATTACTGGGGACATCAAGGAATAAACAGAGACACTCTCTCGTCCTGGTAAAAGAGGTGTAGGAAGAGCAGAGATTGTTGGGGACATCAAGGAATAAACAGAGACACTCTCTCGTCCTGGTAAAAGAGGTGTAGGGACAGCACAGATTGCTGGGGACATCAAGGAATAAACAGAGACACTCTCTCGTCCTGGTAAAAGAGGTGTAGGGACAGTAGATATTGCTGGGGACATCAAGGAATAAACAGAGACACTCTCTCGTCCTGGTAAAAGAGGTGTAAGGACAGCAGAGATTGCTGGGGACATCAAGGAATAAACAAAGACACTCTCTCGTCCTGGTAAAAGAGGTGTAGGGACAGCAGAGATTGCTGGGGACATCAAGGAATAAACAGAGACACTCTCTCGTCCTGGTAAAAGAGGTGTAGGGACAGCAGAGATTGCTGGGGACATCAAGGAATAAACAGAGACACTCTCTCGTCCTGGTAAAAGAGGTGTAAGAACAGCACAGATTACTGGGGACATCAAGGAATAAACAGAGACACTCTCTCGTCCTGGTAACAGAGTTGTAGGGACAGTAGAGATTGCTGGGGACATCAAGGAATAAACAGAGACACTCTCTCGACCTGGTAAAAGAGGTGAAGGAAGAGCAGAGATTGCTGGGGACATCAAGGAATAAACAGAGACACTCTCTCGTCCTGGTAAAAGAGGTGTAGGGACAGCACAGATTGCTGGGGACATCAAGGAATAAACAGAGACACTCTCTCGTCCTGGTAAAAGAGGTGTAAGAACAGCACAGATTACTGGGGACATCAAGGAATAAAGAGAGACACTCTCTCGTCCTGGTAAAAGAGGTGTAGGAAGAGCAGAGATTGCTGGGGACATCAAGGAATAAACAGAGACACTCTCTCGTCCTGGTAAAAGAGGTGTAGGGACAGCAGAGATTGCTGGGGACATCAAGGAATAAACAGAGACACTCTCTCGTCCTGGTAAAAGAGGTGTAGGAAGAGCAGAGATTGTTGGGGACATCAAGGAATAAACAGAGACACTCTCTCGTCCTGGTAAAAGAGGTGTAGGGACAGCAGAGATTGCTGGGGACATCAAGGAATAAACAGAGACACTCTCTCCTCCTGGTAAGAGAGGTGTAGGGAGAGCAGAGATTGCTGGGGACATCAAGGAATAAACAGAGACACTCTCTCGTCCTGGTTAAAGAGGTGTAGGCACAGCAGAGATTGCTGGGGACATCAAGGAATAAACAGAGACACTCTCTCGTCTTGGTAAAAGAGGTGTAGGAAGAGCAAAGATTGCTGGGGACATCAAGGAATAAACAGAGACACTCTCTCGTCCTGGTAAAAGAGGTGTAGGGACAGCAGAGATTGCTGGGGACATCAAGGAATAAACAGAGACACTCTCTCGTCCTGGTAAAAGAGGTGTAGGAAGAGCAGAGATTGCTGGGGACATCAAGGAATAAACAGAGACACTCTCTCATCCTGGTAAAAGAGGTGTAGGAAGAGCAGAGTTTGCTGGGGACATCAAGGAATAAACAGAGACACTCTCTCGTCCTGGTAAAAGAGGTGTAGGAAGAGCACAGATTGCTGGGGACATCAAGGAATAAACAGATACACTCTCTCGTCCTGGTAAAAGGGGTGTAGGGACAGCAGAGATTGCTGGGGACATCAAGGAATAAACAGAGACAATCTCTCGTCTTGGTAAAAGAGGTGTAGGAAGAGCAGAGATTGCTGGTGACATCAAGGAATAAACAGAGATACACTCTCGTCCTGGTAAAAGAGGTGTAGGAAGAGCAACGATTGCTGGCGACATCAAGGAATAAACAGAGACGCTCTCTCTTCCTGGTAAAAGAGGTGTAGGGACAGCAGAGATTGCTGGGGACATCAAAGAATAAACAGAGACACTCTCTCGTCCTGGTAAAAGAGTTGTAGGGACAGTAGAGATTGCTGTGGACATCAAGGAATAAACAGAGACACTCTCTCGTCCTGGTAGAAGAGGTGTAGGAAGAGGAGAGATTGCTGGGGACATCAAGGAATAAACAGAGACACTCTCTCGTCCTGGTAAAAGAGGTGTAGTGACAGTACAGATTGCTGGGGACATCAAGGAATAAACAGAGACACTCTCTCCTCCTGGTAAAAGAGGTGTAGGAAGAGCAGAGATTGCAGGGGGCATCAAGGAATAAACAGAGACACCCTCTCGTCCTGGTAAAAGAGGTGTAGGAAGAGCAGAGATTGCTGGGGACATCAAGGAATAAACAGAGACACTCTCTCGTCCTGGTAAAAGAGGTGTAGGGACAGCAGAGATTGTTGGGGACATCAAGGAATAAACAGAGACACTCTCTCGTCCTGGTAAAAGAGGTGTAGGAAGAGCAGATATTGCTGGGGACATCAAGGAATAAACAGAGACACTCTCTCGTCCTGGTAAAAGAGGTGTAGGGACAGCAGAGATTGTTGGGGACATCAAGGAATAAACAGAGACACTCTCTCGTCCTGGTAAAAGAGGTGTAGGAAGAGCAGATATTGCTGGGGACATCAAGGAATAAACAGAGACACTCTCTCGTCCTGGTAAAAGAGGTGTAGGAAGAGCAGAGATTGCTGGGGACATCAAGGAATAAACAGAGACAATCTCTCGTCCTGGTAAAAGAGGTGTAGGAACAGCAAAGATTGCTGGGGACATCAAGGAATAAACAGAGACACTCTCTCGTCCTGGTAGAAGAGGTGTAAGGACAGCAGAGATTGCTGGGGACATCAAGGAATAAACAGAGACACTCTCTCGTCCTGGTAAAAGAGGTGTAGGGACAGTAGAGATTGCTGGGGACATCAAGGAATAAACAGAGACACTCTCTCGTTTTGGTAAAAGAGGTGTAGGGACAGCAGAGATTGTTGGGGACATCAAGGAATAAACAGAGACACTCTCTCTTCCTGGTAGAAGAGTTGGAGGGACAGCAGAGATTGCTGGGGACATCAAGGAAAAAACAGAGACACTCACTCGTCCTGGTAAAAGAGGTGTAGGGACAGCAGAGATTGTTGGGGGACATCAAGGAATAAACAGAGACACTATCTCGTCCTGGTAGAAGAGTTGTAGGGACAGCAGAGATTGCTGGGGACATCAAGGAATAAACAGAGACACTCTCTCGTCCTGGTAGAAGAGTTGTAGGGACAGCAGAGATTGCTGGGGACATCAAGGAATAAACAGAGACACTCTCTCCTCCTGGTAAGAGAGGTGTAGGGACAGCAGAGATTGCTGGGGACATCAAGGAATAAACAGAGACACTCTCTCGTCCTGGTTAAAGAGGTGTAGGCACAGCAGAGATTGCTGGGGACATCAAGGAATAAACAGAGACACTCTCTCGTCTTGGTAAAAGAGGTGTAGGAAGAGCAAAGATTGCTGGGGACATCAAGGAATAAACAGAGACACTCTCTCGTCCTGGTAAAAGAGGTGTAGGGACAGCAGAGATTGCTGGGGACATCAAGGAATAAACAGAGACACTCTCTCGTCCTGGTAAAAGAGGTGTAGGAAGAGCAGAGATTGCTGGGGACATCAAGGAATAAACAGAGACACTCTCTCATCCTGGTAAAAGAGGTGTAGGAAGAGCAGAGTTTGCTGGGGACATCAAGGAATAAACAGAGACACTCTCTCGTCCTGGTAAAAGAGGTGTAGGAAGAGCACAGATTGCTGGGGACATCAAGGAATAAACAGATACACTCTCTCGTCCTGGTAAAAGGGGTGTAGGGACAGCAGAGATTGCTGGGGACATCAAGGAATAAACAGAGACAATCTCTCGTCTTGGTAAAAGAGGTGTAGGGACAGTAGATATTGCTGGGGACATCAAGGAATAAACAGAGACACTCTCTCGTCCTGGTAAAAGAGGTGTATGGAGAGCAGAGATTGCTGGGGACATCAAGGAATAAACAGAGACACTCTCTCGTCCTGCTAAAAGAGGTGTAGGGACAGCAGAGATTGCTGGGGACATCAAGGAATAAACAGAGACACTCTCTCGTCCTGGTAAAAGAGGTGTAGGAAGAGCAGATATTGCTGGGGACATCAAGGAATAAACAGAGACACTCTCTCGTCCTGGTAAAAGAGGTGTAGGGACAGCAGAGATTGCTGGGGTCATCAAAGAATAAACAGAGACACTCTCTCGTCCTGGTAACAGAGTTGTAGGGACAGTAGAGATTGCTGGGGACATCAAGGAATAAACAGAGACACTCTCTCGACCTGGTAAAAGAGGTGTAGGAAGAGCAGAGATTGCTGGGGACATCAAGGAATAAACAGAGACACTCTCTCGTCCTGGTAAAAGAGGTGTAGGGACAGCACAGATTGCTGGGGACATCAAGGAATAAACAGAGACACTCTCTCGTCCTGGTAAAAGAGGTGTAAGAACAGCACAGATTACTGGGGACATCAAGGAATAAACAGAGACACTCTCTCGTCCTGTTAAAAGAGGTGTAGGAAGAGCAGACATTGCTGGGGACATCAAGGAATAAACAGAGACACTCTCTCGTCCTGGTAAAAGAGGTGTAGGAAGAGCAGAGATTGTTGGGGACATCAAGGAATAAACGGAGACACTCTCTCGTCCTGGTAAAAGAGGTGTAGGGACAGCAGAGATTGCTGGGGACATCAAGGAATAAACAAAGACAGACTCTCGTCCTGGTAAAAGAGGTGTAGGGACAGCAGATATTGCTGGGGACATCAAGGTATAAACAGAGACACTCTCTCGTCCTGGTAAAAGAGGTGTAAGAACAGCACAGATTACTGGGGACATCAAGGAATAAACAGAGACACTCTCTCGTCCTGGTAAAAGAGGTTTGGAAGATCAGAGATGGCTGGGGACATCAAGGAATAAACAGAGACACTCTCTCGTCTTGGTAAAAGAGGTGTAGGAAGAGCAAAGATTGCTGGAGACATCAAGGAATAAACAGAGACACTCTCTCGTCATGGTAAAAGAGGTATAGGGACAGCAGAGATTGTTGCGGACATCAAGGAATAAACAGAGACACTCTCTCGTCATGGTAAAAGAGGTGTAGGGACAGCAGAGATTGCTGGGGACATCAAGGAATAAACAGAGACACTCTCTCGTCCTGGTAAAAGAGGTGTAGGGACAGCAGAGATTGCTGGGGACATCAAGGAATAAACAGAGACACTCTCTCGTCCTGGTAAAAGAGGTGTAAGAACAGCACAGATTACTGGGGACATCAAGGAATAAACAGAGACACTCTCTCGTCCTGGTAACAGAGTTGTAGGGACAGTAGAGATTGCTGGGGACATCAAGGAATAAACAGAGACACTCTCTCGACCTGGTAAAAGAGGTGTAGAAAGAGCAGAGATTGCTGGGGACATCAAGGAATAAACAGAGACACTCTCTCATCCTGGTAAAAGAGGTGTAGGGACAGCAGAGATTGTTGGGGACATCAAGGAATAAACAGAGACACTCTCTCGTCCTGGTAAAAGAGGTGTAGGGACAGCAGAGATTGCTGGGGACATCAAGGAATAAAGAGAGACACTCTCTCGTCCTGGTAAAAGAGGTGTAGGAACAGCAGATATTTCTGGGGACATCAAGGAATAAACAGATACACTCTCTCGTCCTGGTAAAAGAGGTGTAGGGACAGCAGAGATTGCTGGGGACATCAAGGAATAAACAGAGACACTCTCTCGTCCTGGTAAAAGAGGTGTAGGAAGAGCAGAGATTGTTGGGGACATCAAGGAATAAACAGAGACACTCTCTCGTCCTGGTAAAAGAGGTGTAGGGACAGCAGAGATTGCTGGGGACATCAAGGAATAAGCAGAGACACTCTCTCGTCCTGGTAAAAGAGGTGTAGGAAGAGCAGAGATTGCTGGGGACATCAAGGAATAAACAGAGACACTCTCTCGTCCTGGTAAAAGAGGTGTAAGAACAGCACAGATTACTGGGGACATCAAGGTATAAACAGAGACACTCTCTCGTCCTGGTAAAAGAGGTGTAGGAAGAGCAGAGATTGCTGGGGACATCAAGGAATAAACAGAGACACTCTCTCGTCCTGGTAAAAGAGGTGTAGGGACAGCACAGATTGCTGGGGAGATCAAGGAATAAACAGAGACACTCTCTCGTCCTGGAAAAAGAGGTGTAAGAACAGCACAGATTACTGGGGACATCAAGGAATAAACAGAGACACTCTCTCGTCCTGGTAAAAGAGGTGTAGGAAGAGCAGAGATTGTTGGGGACATCAAGGAATAAACAGAGACACTCTCTCGTCCTGGTAAAAGAGGTGTAGGGACAGCACAGATTGCTGGGGACATCAAGGAATAAACAGAGACACTCTCTCGTCCTGGTAAAAGAGGTGTAGGGACAGTAGATATTGCTGGGGACATCAAGGAATAAACAGAGACACTCTCTCGTCCTGGTAAAAGAGGTGTAAGGACAGCAGAGATTGCTGGGGACATCAAGGAATAAACAAAGACACTCTCTCGTCCTGGTAAAAGAGGTGTAGGGACAGCAGAGATTGCTGGGGACATCAAGGAATAAACAGAGACACTCTCTCGTCCTGGTAAAAGAGGTGTAGAAAGAGCAGAGATTGCTGGGGACATCAAGGAATAAACAGAGACACTCTCTCGTCCTGGTAAAAGAGGTGTAAGAACAGCACAGATTACTGGGGACATCAAGGAATAAACAGAGACACTCTCTCGTCCTGGTAACAGAGTTGTAGGGACAGTAGAGATTGCTGGGACATCAAGGAATAAACAGAGACACTCTCTCGAACTGGTAAAAGAGGTGAAGGAAGAGCAGAGATTGCTGGGGACATCAAGGAATAAACAGAGACACTCTCTCGTCCTGGTAAAAGAGGTGTAGGGACAGCACAGATTGCTGGGGACATCAAGGAATAAACAGAGACACTCTCTCGTCCTGGTAAAAGAGGTGTAAGAACAGCACAGATTACTGGGGACATCAAGGAATAAACAGAGACACTCTCTCGTCCTGGTAAAAGAGGTGTAGGAAGAGCAGAGATTGCTGGGGACATCAAGGAATAAACAGAGACACTCTCTCATCCTGGTAAAAGAGGTGTAGGGACAGCAGAGATTGTTGGGGACATCAAGGAATAAACAGAGATACTCTCTCGTCCTGGTAAAAGAGGTGTAGGGACAGCAGAGATTGCTGGGGACATCAAGGAATAAACAGAGACACTCTCTCGTCCTGGTAAAAGAGGTGTAGGAAGAGCAGAGATTGTTGGGGACATCAAGGAATAAACAGAGACACTCTCTCGTCCTGGTAAAAGAGGTGTAGGGACAGCAGAGATTGCTGGGGACATCAAGGAATAAACAGAGACAGACTCTCGTCCTGGTAAAAGAGGTGTAGGTACAGCAGATATTGCTGGGGACATCAAGGAATAAACAGAGACACTCTCTCGTCCTGGTAAAAGAGGTGTAAGAACAGCACAAATTACTGGGGACATCAAGGAATAAACAGAGACACTCTCTCGTCCTGGTAAAAGAGGTGTAGGAAGATCAGAGATGGCTGGGGACATCAAGGAATAAACAGAGACACTCTCTCGTCTTGGTAAAAGAGGTGTAGGAAGAGCAAAGATTGCTGGAGACATCAAGGAATAAACAGAGACACTCTCTCGTCTTGGTAAAAGAGGTGTAGGAAGAGCAAAGATTGCTGGAGACATCAAGGAATAAACAGAGACACTCTCTCGTCATGGTAAAAGAGGTATAGGGACAGCAGAGATTGTTGCGGACATCAAGGAATAAACAGAGACACTCTCTCGTCATGGTAAAAGAGGTGTAGGGACAGCAGAGATTGCTGGGGACATCAAGGAATAAACAGAGACACTCTCTCGTCCTGGTAAAAGAGGTGTAGGGACAGCAGAGATTGCTGGGGACATCAAGGAATAAACAGAGACACTCTCTCGTCCTGGTAAAAGAGGTGTAAGAACAGCACAGATTACTGGGGACATCAAGGAATAAACAGAGACACTCTCTCGTCCTGGTAACAGAGTTGTAGGGACAGTAGAGATTGCTGGGGACATCAAGGAATAAACAGAGACACTCTCTCGACCTGGTAAAAGAGGTGTAGAAAGAGCAGAGATTGCTGGGGACATCAAGGAATAAACAGAGACACTCTCTCATCCTGGTAAAAGAGGTGTAGGGACAGCAGAGATTGTTGGGGACATCAAGGAATAAACAGAGACACTCTCTCGTCCTGGTAAAAGAGGTGTAGGGACAGCAGAGATTGCTGGGGACATCAAGGAATAAAGAGAGACACTCTCTCGTCCTGGTAAAAGAGGTGTAGGAACAGCAGATATTTCTGGGGACATCAAGGAATAAACAGATACACTCTCTCGTCCTGGTAAAAGAGGTGTAGGGACAGCAGAGATTGCTGGGGACATCAAGGAATAAACAGAGACACTCTCTCGTCCTGGTAAAAGAGGTGTAGGAAGAGCAGAGATTGTTGGGGACATCAAGGAATAAACAGAGACACTCTCTCGTCCTGGTAAAAGAGGTGTAGGGACAGCAGAGATTGCTGGGGACATCAAGGAATAAGCAGAGACACTCTCTCGTCCTGGTAAAAGAGGTGTAGGAAGAGCAGAGATTGCTGGGGACATCAAGGAATAAACAGAGACACTCTCTCGTCCTGGTAAAAGAGGTGTAAGAACAGCACAGATTACTGGGGACATCAAGGTATAAACAGAGACACTCTCTCGTCCTGGTAAAAGAGGTGTAGGAAGAGCAGAGATTGCTGGGGACATCAAGGAATAAACAGAGACACTCTCTCGTCCTGGTAAAAGAGGTGTAGGGACAGCACAGATTGCTGGGGAGATCAAGGAATAAACAGAGACACTCTCTCGTCCTGGAAAAAGAGGTGTAAGAACAGCACAGATTACTGGGGACATCAAGGAATAAACAGAGACACTCTCTCGTCCTGGTAAAAGAGGTGTAGGAAGAGCAGAGATTGTTGGGGACATCAAGGAATAAACAGAGACACTCTCTCGTCCTGGTAAAAGAGGTGTAGGGACAGCACAGATTGCTGGGGACATCAAGGAATAAACAGAGACACTCTCTCGTCCTGGTAAAAGAGGTGTAGGGACAGTAGATATTGCTGGGGACATCAAGGAATAAACAGAGACACTCTCTCGTCCTGGTAAAAGAGGTGTAAGGACAGCAGAGATTGCTGGGGACATCAAGGAATAAACAAAGACACTCTCTCGTCCTGGTAAAAGAGGTGTAGGGACAGCAGAGATTGCTGGGGACATCAAGGAATAAACAGAGACACTCTCTCGTCCTGGTAAAAGAGGTGTAGAAAGAGCAGAGATTGCTGGGGACATCAAGGAATAAACAGAGACACTCTCTCGTCCTGGTAAAAGAGGTGTAAGAACAGCACAGATTACTGGGGACATCAAGGAATAAACAGAGACACTCTCTCGTCCTGGTAACAGAGTTGTAGGGACAGTAGAGATTGCTGGGACATCAAGGAATAAACAGAGACACTCTCTCGAACTGGTAAAAGAGGTGAAGGAAGAGCAGAGATTGCTGGGGACATCAAGGAATAAACAGAGACACTCTCTCGTCCTGGTAAAAGAGGTGTAGGGACAGCACAGATTGCTGGGGACATCAAGGAATAAACAGAGACACTCTCTCGTCCTGGTAAAAGAGGTGTAAGAACAGCACAGATTACTGGGGACATCAAGGAATAAACAGAGACACTCTCTCGTCCTGGTAAAAGAGGTGTAGGAAGAGCAGAGATTGCTGGGGACATCAAGGAATAAACAGAGACACTCTCTCATCCTGGTAAAAGAGGTGTAGGGACAGCAGAGATTGTTGGGGACATCAAGGAATAAACAGAGATACTCTCTCGTCCTGGTAAAAGAGGTGTAGGGACAGCAGAGATTGCTGGGGACATCAAGGAATAAACAGAGACACTCTCTCGTCCTGGTAAAAGAGGTGTAGGAAGAGCAGAGATTGTTGGGGACATCAAGGAATAAACAGAGACACTCTCTCGTCCTGGTAAAAGAGGTGTAGGGACAGCAGAGATTGCTGGGGACATCAAGGAATAAACAGAGACAGACTCTCGTCCTGGTAAAAGAGGTGTAGGTACAGCAGATATTGCTGGGGACATCAAGGAATAAACAGAGACACTCTCTCGTCCTGGTAAAAGAGGTGTAAGAACAGCACAAATTACTGGGGACATCAAGGAATAAACAGAGACACTCTCTCGTCCTGGTAAAAGAGGTGTAGGAAGATCAGAGATGGCTGGGGACATCAAGGAATAAACAGAGACACTCTCTCGTCTTGGTAAAAGAGGTGTAGGAAGAGCAAAGATTGCTGGAGACATCAAGGAATAAACAGAGACACTCTCTCGTCATGGTAAAAGAGGTATAGGGACAGCAGAGATTGTTGCGGACATCAAGGAATAAACAGAGACACTCTCTCGTCCTGGTAAAAGAGGTGTAGGGACAGCAGAGATTGCTGGGGACATCAAGGAATAAACAGAGACACTCTCTCGTCCTGGTAAAAGAGGTGTAGGGACAGCAGAGATTGCTGGGGACATCAAGGAATAAACAGAGACACTCTCTCGTCCTGGTAAAAGAGGTGTAGAAAGAGCAGAGATTGCTGGGGACATCAAGGAATAAACAGAGACACTCTCTCGTCCTGGTAAAAGAGGTGTAAGAACAGCACAGATTACTGGGGACATCAAGGAATAAACAGAGACACTCTCTCGTCCTGGTAACAGAGTTGTAGGGACAGTAGAGATTGCTGGGGACATCAAGGAATAAACAGAGACACTCTCTCGACCTGGTAAAAGAGGTGTAGAAAGAGCAGAGATTGCTGGGGACATCAAGGAATAAACAGAGACACTCTCTCATCCTGGTAAAAGAGGTGTAGGGACAGCAGAGATTGTTGGGGACATCAAGGAATAAACAGAGACACTCTCTCGTCCTGGTAAAAGAGGTGTAGGGACAGCAGAGATTGCTGGGGACATCAAGGAATAAAGAGAGACACTCTCTCGTCCTGGTAAAAGAGGTGTAGGAACAGCAGATATTTCTGGGGACATCAAGGAATAAACAGATACACTCTCTCGTCCTGGTAAAAGAGGTGTAGGGACAGCAGAGATTGCTGGGGACATCAAGGAATAAACAGAGACACTCTCTCGTCCTGGTAAAAGAGGTGTAGGGACAGCAGAGATTGCTGGGGACATCAAGGAATAAGCAGAGACACTCTCTCGTCCTGGTAAAAGAGGTGTAGGAAGAGCAGAGATTGCTGGGGACATCAAGGAATAAACAGAGACACTCTCTCGTCCTGGTAAAAGAGGTGTAAGAACAGCACAGATTACTGGGGACATCAAGGTATAAACAGAGACACTCTCTCGTCCTGGTAAAAGAGGTGTAGGAAGAGCAGAGATTGCTGGGGACATCAAGGAATAAACAGAGACACTCTCTCGTCCTGGTAAAAGAGGTGTAGGGACAGCACAGATTGCTGGGGACATCAAGGAATAAACAGAGACACTCTCTCGTCCTGGAAAAAGAGGTGTAAGAACAGCACAGATTACTGGGGACATCAAGGAATAAACAGAGACACTCTCTCGTCCTGGTAAAAGAGGTGTAGGAAGAGCAGAGATTGTTGGGGACATCAAGGAATAAACAGAAACACTCTCCCGTCCTGGTAAAAGAGGTGTAGGGACAGCACAGATTGCTGGGGACATCAAGGAATAAACAGAGACACTCTCTCGTCCTGGTAAAAGAGGTGTAGGGAGAGTAGATATTGCTGGGGACATCAAGGAATAAACAGAGACACTTTCTCGTCCTGGTAAAAGAGGTGTAAGGACAGCAGAGATTGGTGGGGACATCAAGGAATAAACAAAGACACTCTCTCGTCCTGGTAAAAGAGGTGTAGGGACAGCAGAGATTGCTGGGGACATCAAGGAATAAACAGAGACACTCTCTCGTCCTGGTAAAAGAGGTGTAAGAACAGCACAGATTACTGGGGACATCAAGGAATAAACAGAGACACTCTCTCGTCCTGGTAACAGAGTTGTAGGGACAGTAGAGATTGCTGGGGACATCAAGGAATAAACAGAGACACTCTCTCGAACTGGTAAAAGAGGTGAAGGAAGAGCAGAGATTGCTGGGGACATCAAGGAATAAACAGAGACACTCTCTCGTCCTGGTAAAAGAGGTGTAGGGACAGCACAGATTGCTGGGGACATCAAGGAATAAACAGAGACACTCTCTCGTCCTGGTAAAAGAGGTGTAAGAACAGCACAGATTACTGGGGACATCAAGGAATAAACAGAGACACTCTCTCGTCCTGGTAAAAGAGGTGTAGGAAGAGCAGAGATTGCTGGGGACATCAAGGAATAAACAGAGACACTCTCTCATCCTGGTAAAAGAGGTGTAGGGACAGCAGAGATTGTTGGGGACATCAAGGAATAAACAGAGATACTCTCTCGTCCTGGTAAAAGAGGTGTAGGGACAGCAGAGATTGCTGGGGACATCAAGGAATAAACAGAGATACTCTCTCGTCCTGGTAAAAGAGGTGTAGGAAGAGCAGAGATTGTTGGGGACATCAAGGAATAAACAGAGACACTCTCTCGTCCTGGTAAAAGAGGTGTAGGGACAGCAGAGATTGCTGGGGACATCAAGGAATAAACAGAGACAGACTCTCGTCCTGGTAAAAGAGGTGTAGGTACAGCAGATATTGCTGGGGACATCAAGGAATAAACAGAGACACTCTCTCGTCCTGGTAAAAGAGGTGTAAGAACAGCACAGATTACTGGGGACATCAAGGAATAAACAGAGACACTCTCTCGTCCTGGTAAAAGAGGTGTAGGAAGAGCAGAGATGGCTGGGGACATCAAGGAATAAACAGAGACACTCTCTCGTCTTGGTAAAAGAGGTGTAGGAAGAGCAGAGTTTGCTGGGGACATCAAGGAATAAACAGAGACACTCTCTCGTCATGGTAAAAGAGGTATAGGGACAGCAGAGATTGTTGCGGACATCAAGGAATAAACAGAGACACTCTCTCGTCCTGGTAAAAGAGGTGTAGGGACAGCAGAGATTGCTGGGGACATCAAGGAATAAACAGAGACACTCTCTCGTCCTGGTAAAAGAGGTGTAGGAACAGCAGATATTTCTGGAGACATCAAGGAATAAACAGATACACTCTCTCGTCCTGGTAAAAGAGGTGTAGGGAGAGCAAAGATTGCTGGGGACATCAAAGAATAAACAGAGACACTCTCTCGTCCTGGTAAAAGAGTTGTAGGGACAGTAGAGATTGCTGGGGACATCAAGGAATAAACAGAGACACTCTCTCGTCCTGGTAGAAGAGGTGTAGGAAGAGCAGAGATTGCTGGGGACATCAAGGAATAAACAGAGACACTCTCTCGTCCTGGTAAAAGAGGTGTAGTGACAGTAGAGATTGCTGGGGACATCAAGGAATAAAGAGAGACACTCTCTCCTCCTGGTAAAAGAGGTGTAGGAAGAGCAGAGATTGCTGGGGACATCAAGGAATAAACAGAGACACCCTCTCGTCCTGGTAAAAGAGGTGTAGGAAGAGCAGAGATTGCTGGGGACATCAAGGAATAAACAGAGACACTCTCTCGTCCTGGTAAAAGAGGTGTAGGGACAGCAGAGATTGTTGGGGACATCAAGGAATAAACAGAGACACTCTCTCGTCCTGGTAAAAGAGGTGTAGGAAGAGCAGATATTGCTGGGGACATCAAGGAATAAACAGAGACACTCTCTCGTCCTGGTAAAAGAGGTGTAGGAAGAGCAGAGATTGCTGGGGACATCAAGGAATAAACAGAGACACTCTCTCGTCCTGGTAGAAGAGGTGTAAGGACAGCAGAGATTGCTGGGGACATCAAGGAATAAACAGAGACACTCTCTCGTCCTGGTAAAAGAGGTGTAGGGACAGCAGAGATTGTTGGGGACATCAAGGAATAAACAGAGACACTCTCTCTTCCTGGTAGAAGAGTTGGAGGGACAGCAGAGATTGCTGGGGACATCAAGGAAAAAACAGAGACACTCACTCGTCCTGGTAAAAGAGGTGTAGGGACAGCAGAGATTGTTGGGGGACATCAAGGAATAAACAGAGACACTATCTCGTCCTGGTAGAAGAGTTGTAGGGACAGCAGAGATTGCTGGGGACATCAAGGAATAAACAGAGACACTCTCTCGTCCTGGTAGAAGAGTTGTAGGGACAGCAGAGATTGCTGGGGACATCAAGGAATAAACAGAGACACTCTCTCCTCCTGGTAAGAGAGGTGTAGGGACAGCAGAGATTGCTGGGGACATCAAGGAATAAACAGAGACACTCTCTCGTCCTGGTAAAAGAGGTGTAGGCACAGCAGAGATTGCTGGGGACATCAAGGAATAAACAGAGGCACTCTCTCGTCCTGGTAAAAGAGGTGTAGGAAGAGCAGAGATTGCTGGGGACATCAAGGAATAAACAGAGACACTCTCTCGTCCTGGTAAAAGAGGTGTAGGAAGAGCAGAGATTGCTGGGGACATCAAGGAATAAACAGAGACACTCTCTCATCCTGGTAAAAGAGGTGTAGGAAGAGCAGAGTTTGCTGGGGACATCAAGGAATAAACAGAGACACTCTCTCGTCCTGGTAAAAGAGGTGTAGGAAGAGCACAGATTGCTGGGGACATCAAGGAATAAACAGATACACTCTCTCGTCCTGGTAAAAGGGGTGTAGGGACAGCAGAGATTGCTGGGGACATCAAGGAATAAACAGAGACAATCTCTCGTCCTGGTAAAAGAGGTGTAGGGACAGTAGATATTGCTGGGGACATCAAGGAATAAACAGAGACACTCTCTCGTCCTGGTAAAAGAGGTGTATGGACAGCAGAGATTGCTGGGGACATCAAGGAATAAACAGAGACACTCTCTCGTCCTGCTAAAAGAGGTGTAGGGACAGCAGAGATTGCTGGGGACATCAAGGAATAAACAGAGACACTCTCTCGTCCTGGTAAAAGAGGTGTAGGAAGAGCAGATATTGCTGGGGACATCAAGGAATAAACAGAGACACTCTCTCGTCCTGGTAAAAGAGGTGTAGGGACAGCAGAGATTGCTGGGGACATCAAAGAATAAACAGAGACACTCTCTCGTCCTGGTAACAGAGTTGTAGGGACAGTAGAGATTGCTGGGGACATCAAGGAATAAACAGAGACACTCTCTCGACCTGGTAAAAGAGGTGTAGGAAGAGCAGAGATTGCTGGGGACATCAAGGAATAAACAGAGACACTCTCTCGTCCTGGTAAAAGAGGTGTAGGAAGAGCAGAGATTGCTGGGGACATCAAGGAATAAACAGAGACACTCTCTCGTCCTGGTAAAAGAGGTGTAGGAAGAGCAGAGATTGCTGGGGACATCAAGGAATAAACAGAGACACTCTCTCATCCTGGTAAAAGAGGTGTAGGGACAGCAGAGATTGTTGGGGACATCAAGGAATGAACAGAGACACTCTCTCGTCCTGGTAAAAGAGGTGTAGGGACACCAGACATTGCTGGGGACATCAAGGAATAAACAGAGACACTCTCTCGTCCTGGTAAAAGAGGTGTAGGAAGAGCAGAGATTGTTGGGGACATCAAGGAATAAACAGAGACACTCTCTCGTCCTGGTAAAAGAGGTGTAGGGACAGCAGAGATTGCTGGGGACATCAAGGAATAAGCAGAGAGACTCTCTCGTCCTGGTAAAAGAGGTGTAGGAAGCGCAGAGATTGCTGGGGACATCAAGGAATAAACAGAGACACTCTCTCGTCCTGGTAAAAGAGGTGTAAGAACAGCACAGATTACTGGGGACATCAAGGTATAAACAGAGACACTCTCTCGTCCTGGTAAAAGAGGTGTAGGAAGAGCAGAGATTGCTGGGGACATCAAGGAATAAACAGAGACACTCTCTCGTCCTTGTAAAAGAGGTGTAGGGACAGCACAGATTGCTGGGGACATCAAGGAATAAACAGAGACACTCTCTCGTCCTGGTAAAAGAGGTGTAAGAACAGCACAGATTACTGGGGACATCAAGGAATAAACAGAGACACTCTCTCGTCCTGGTAAAAGAGGTGTAGGAAGAGCAGAGATTGTTGGGGACATCAAGGAATAAACAGAGACACTCTCTCGTCCTGGTAAAAGAGGTGTAGGAACAGCAGAGATTGCTGGGGACATCAAGGAATAAACAGAGACACTCTCTCGTCCTGGTAAAAGAGGTGTAGGGATAGTAGATATTGCTGGGGACATCAAGGAATAAACAGAGACACTCTCTCGTCCTGGTAAAAGAGGTGTAAGGACAGCAGAGATCGCTGGGGACATCAAGGAATAAACAGAGACACTCTCTCGTCCTGGTGGTAAAAGAGGTGTAGGAAGAGCAGAGATGGCTGGGGACATCAAGGAATAAACAGAGACACTCTCTCGTCTTGGTAAAAGAGGTGTAGGAAGAGCAGAGTTTGCTGGGGACATCAAGGAATAAACAGAGACACTCTCTCGTCCTGGTAAAAGAGGTATAGGGACAGCAGAGATTGTTGCGGACATCAAGGAATAAACAGAGACACTCTCTCGTCCTGGTAAAAGAGGTGTAGGAACAGCAGAGATTGCTGGGGACATCAAGGAATAAACAGAGACACTCTCTCGTCCTGGTAAAAGAGGTATAGGAACAGCAGATATTTCTGGGGACATCAAGGAATAAACAGATACACTCTCTCGTCCTGGTAAAAGAGGTGTAGGGAGAGCAAAGATTGCTGGGGACATCAAGGAATAAACAGAGACACTCTCTCTTCCTGGTAAAAGAGGTGTAGGGACAGCAGAGATTGCTGGGGACATCAAAGAATAAACAGAGACACTCTCTCGTCCTGGTAAAAGAGTTGTAGGGACAGTAGAGATTGCTGGGGACATCAAGGAATAAACAGAGACACACTCTCTTCCTGGTAAAAGAGGTGTAGTGACAGTAGAGATTGCTGGGGACATCAAGGAATAAACAGAGACACTCTCTCCTCCTGGTAAAAGAGGTGTAGGGACAGCAGATATTTCTGGGGACATCAAGGAATAAACAGAGACACACTCTCTTCCTGGTAAAAGAGGTGTAGTGACAGTAGAGATTGCTGGGGACATCAAGAAATAAACAGAGACACTCTCTCCTCCTGGTAAAAGAGGTGTAGGAAGAGCAGAGATTGCTGGGGAAATCAAGGAATAAACAGAGACACCCTCTCGTCCTGGTAAAAGAGGTGTAGGAAGAGCAGAGATTGCTGGGGACATCAAGGAATAAACAGAGACACTCTCTCGTCCTGGTAAAAGAGGTGTAGGGACAGCAGAGATTGTTGGGGACATCAAGGAATAAACAGAGACACTCTCTCGTCCTGGTAAAAGAGGTGTAGGGACAGCAGATATTGCGGGGGACATCAAGGAATAAACAGAGACACTCTCTCGTCCTGGTAAAAGAGGTGTAGGAACAGCAGAGATTGCTGGGGACATCAAGGAATAAACAGATACACTCTCTCGTCCTGGTAAAAGAGGTGTAGGGACAGCAGAGATTGCTGGGGACATCAAGGAATAAACAGAGACACTCCCTCGTCCTGGTAAAAGAGGTGTAGGGACAGCAGAGTTTGCTGGGGACATCAAGGAATAAACAGAGACACTCTCGTCCTGGTAAAAGAGGTGTAGTGACAGTAGAGATTGCTGGGGACATCAAGGAATAAACAGAGACACTCTCTCCTCCTGGTAAAAGAGGTGAAGGAAGAGCAGAGATTGCTGGGCACATCAAGGAATAAACAGAGACACTCTCTGGTCCTGGTAAAAGAGGTGTAGGAAGAGCAAAAATTGCTGGGGACGTCAAGGAATAGACAGATACACTCTCTCGTCCTGGTAAAAGGGGTGTAGGGACAGCAGAGATTGCTGGGGACATCAAGGAATAAACAGAGACACTCTCTCGTCCTGGTAAAAAAAAAGTGTAGGGACAGTAGAGATTGCTGGGGACATCAATGAATAAACAGAGACACTCTCTCGTCCTGGTAAAAGAGGTATAGGGACAGCAGAGATTGTTGCGGACATCAAGGAATAAACAGAGACACTCTCTCGTCCTGGTAAAAGAGGTGTAGGGACAGCAGAGATTGCTGGGGACATCAAGGAATAAACAGAGACACTCTCTCGTCCTGGTAAAAGAGGTATAGGAACAGCAGATATTTCTGGGGACATCAAGGAATAAACAGATACACTCTCTCGTCCTGGTAAAAGAGGTGTAGTGACAGTAGAGATTGCTGGGGACATCAAGGAATAAACAGAGACACTCTCTCCTCCTGGTAAAAGAGGTGAAGGGAGAGCAGAGATTGCTGGGCACATCAAGGAATAAACAGAGACACTCTCTCGTCCTGGTAAAAGAGGTGTAGGAAGAGCAAAAATTGCTGGGGACGTCAAGGAATAGACAGATACACTCTCTCGTCCTGGTAAAGGGGTGTAGGGACAGCAGAGATTGCTGGGGACATCAAGGAATAAACAGAGACACTCTCTCGTCCTGGTAAAAAAAAGGTGTAGGGACAGTAGAGATTGCTGGGGACATCAATGAATAAACAGAGACACTCTCTCGTCCTGGTAAAAGAGGTATAGGGACAGCAGAGATTGTTGCGGACATCAAGGAATAAACAGAGACACTCTCTCGTCCTGGTAAAAGAGGTGTAGGGACAGCAGAGATTGCTGGGGACTTCAAGGAATAAACAGAGACACTCTCTCGTCCTGGTAAAAGAGGTATAGGAACAGCAGATATTTCTGGGGACATCAAGGAATAAACAGATACACTCTCTCGTCCTGGTAAAAGAGGTGTAGGGAGAGCAAAGATTGCTGGGGACATCAAGGAATAAACAGAGACACTCTCTCGTCCTGGTAAAAGAGGTGTAGGAAGAGCAGAGATTGCTGGTGACATCAAGGAATAAACAGAGATACACTCTCGTCCTGGTAAAAGAGGTGTAGGAAGAGCAAAGATTGCTGGCGACATCAAGGAATAAACAGAGAAACTCTCTCTTCCTGGTAAAAGAGGTGTAGGGACAGCAGAGATTGCTGGGGACATCAAAGAATAAACAGAGACACTCTCTCGTCCTGGTAAAAGAGTTGTAGGGACAGTAGAAATTGCTGGGGACATCAAGGAATACACAGAGACACTCTCTCGTCCTGGTAGAAGAGGTGTAGGAAGAGCAGAGATTGCTGGGGACATCAAGGAATAAACAGAGACACTCTCTCGTCCTGGTAAAAGAGGTGTAGTGACAGTAGAGATTGCTGGGGACATCAAGGAATAAACAGAGACACTCTCTCCTCCTGGTAAAAGAGGTGTAGGAAGAGCAGAGATTGCTGGGTACATCAAGGAATAAACAGAGACACCCTCTCGTCCTGGTAAAAGAGGTGTAGGAAGAGCAGAGATTGCTGGGGACATCAAGGAATAAACAGAGACACTCTCTCGTCCTGGTAAAAGAGGTGCAGGGACAGCAGAGATTGTTGGGGACATCAAGGAATAAACAGAGACACTCTCTCGTCCTGGTAAAAGAGGTGTAGGGACAGCAGATATTGCGGGGGACATCAAGGAGTAAACAGAGACACTCTCTCGTCCTGGTAAAAGAGGTGTAGGAACAGCAGAGATTGCTGGGGACATCAAGGAATAAACAGATACACTCTCTCGTCCTGGTAAAAGAGGTGTAGGGACAGCAGATATTGCTGGGGACATCAAGGAATAAACAGAGACACTCTCTCGTCCTGGTAAAAGAGGTGTAGGGACAGCAGTGTTTGCTGGGGACATCAAGGAATAAACAGGGACACTCTCTCGTCCTGGTAAAAGAGGTGTAGGGACAGCAGAGATTGCTGGGGACATCAAGGAATAAACAGATACACTCTCTCGTCCTGGTAAAAAAAAGGTGTAGGGACAGCAGAGATTGCTGGGGACATCAAGGAATAAACAGAGACACTCTCGTCCTGGTAAAAGAGGTGTAGTGACAGTAGAGATTGCTGGGGACATCAAGGAATAAACAGAGACACTCTCTCCTCCTGGTAAAAGAGGTGAAGGAAGAGCAGAGATTGCTGGGCACATCAAGGAATAAACAGAGACACTCTCTCGTCCTGGTAAAAGAGGTGTAGGAAGAGCAAAAATTGCTGGGGACGTCAAGGAATAGACAGATACACTCTCTCGTCCTGGTAAAAGGGGTGTAGGGACAGCAGAGATTGCTGGGGACATCAAGGAATAAACAGAGACACTCTCTCGTCCTGGTAAAAAAAAGGTGTAGGGACAGTAGAGATTGCTGGGGACATCAAGGAATAAACAGAGACACTCTCTCGTCCTGGTAAAAAAGGTGTAGGGACAGTAGAGATTGCTGGGGACATCAAGGAATAAACAGAGACACTCTCTCGTCCTGGTAAAAGAGGTGTAGGGACAGCAGAGATTGCTGGGGACATCAAGGAATAAACAGAAACACTCTCTCCTCCTGGTAAAAGAGGTGTAGGAAGAGCAGAGATTGCTGGGGACATCAAGGAATAAACAGAGACACACTCTCGTCCTGGTAAAAGAGGTGTAGGAAGAGCAAAGATTGCTGGGGACATCAAGGAATAAACATAGACACTCACTCGTCCTGGTAAAAGAGGTGTGGGGACAGTAGAGATTGCTGGGGACATCAAGGAATAAACAGAGACACTCTCTCGTCCTGGTAAAAGAGGTGTATGGACAGCAAAGATTGCTGGGGACATCAAGGAATAAACAGAGACACTCTCTCGTCCTGGTAAAAGAGGTGTAGGAAGAGCAAAAATTGCTGGGGACATCAAGGAATAAGCAGAGACACTCTCTTGTCCTGGTAAAAGAGGTGTGGGACAGTAGAGATTGCTGGGGACATTAAGGAATAAACAGAGACACTCTCTCGTCCTGGTAAAAGAGGTGTAGGGACAGCAGAGATTGCTGGGGACATCAAGGAATAAACAGAGACACTCTCTCGTCCTGGTAAAAGAGGTGTAGGAAGAGCAAAGATAGCTGGGGACATCAAGGAATAAACAGAGACACTCTCTCGTCCTGGTAAAAGAGGTGTAGGAAGAGCAGAGATTGCTGGGGACATCAAGGAATAAACAGAGACACTCTCTCGTCCTGGTAAAAGAGGTGTAGGGACAGCAGAGATTGTTGGGGACATCAAGGAATAAACAGAGACACTCTCTCGTCCTGGTAAAAGAGGTGTAGGGACAGCAGATATTGCGGGGGACATCAAGGAATAAACAGAGACACTCTCTCGTCCTGGTAAAAGAGGTGTAGGAACAGCAGAGATTGCTGGGGACATCAAGGAATAAACAGATACAGTCTCTCGTCCTGGTAAAAGAGGTGTAGGGACAGCAGAGATTGCTGGGGACATCAAGGAATAAACAGATACACTCTCTCGTCCTGGTAAAAGAGGTGTAGTGACAGTAGAGATTGCTGGGGACATCAAGGAATAAACAGAGACACTCTCTCGTCCTGGTAAAAGAGGTGTAGGGACAGCAGAGTTTGCTGGGGACATCAAGGAATAAACAGGGACACTCTCTCGTCCTGGTAAAAGAGGTGTAGGGACAGCAGAGATTGCTGGGGACATCAAGGAATAAACAGATACACTCTCTCGTCCTGGTAAAAAAAAGGTGTAGGGACAGCAGAGATTGCTGGGGACATCAAGGAATAAACAGAGACACTCTCGTCCTGGTAAAAGAGGTGTAGTGACAGTAGAGATTGCTGGGGACATCAAGGAATAAACAGAGACACTCTCTCCTCCTGGTAAAAGAGGTGAAGGAAGAGCAGAGATTGCTGGGCACATCAAGGAATAAACAGAGACACTCTCTCGTCCTGGTAAAAGAGGTGTAGGAAGAGCAAAAATTGCTGGGGACGTCAAGGAATAGACAGATACACTCTCTCGTCCTGGTAAAAGGGGTGTAGGGACAGCAGAGATTGCTGGGGACATCAAGGAATAAACAGAGACACTCTCTCGTCCTGGTAAAAAAAAGGTGTAGGGACAGTAGAGATTGCTGGGGACATCAAGGAATAAACAGAGACACTCTCTCGTCCTGGTCAAAAAGGTGTAGGGACAGTAGAGATTGCTGGGGACATCAAGGAATAAACAGAGACACTCTCTCGTCCTGGTAAAAGAGGTGTAGGGACAGCAGAGATTGCTGGGGACATCAAGGAATAAACAGAAACACTCTCTCCTCCTGGTAAAAGAGGTGTAGGAAGAGCAGAGATTGCTGGGGACATCAAGGAATAAACAGAGACACACTCTCGTCCTGGTAAAAGAGGTGTAGGAAGAGCAAAGATTGCTGGGGACATCAAGGAATAAACATAGACACTCACTCGTCCTGGTAAAAGAGGTGTGGGGACAGTAGAGATTGCTGGGGACATCAAGGAATAAACAGAGACACTCTCTCGTCCTGGTAAAAGAGGTGTATGGACAGCAAAGATTGCTGGGGACATCAAGGAATAAACAGAGACACTCTCTCGTCCTGGTAAAAGAGGTGTAGGAAGAGCAAAAATTGCTGGGGACATCAAGGAATAAGCAGAGACACTCTCTTGTCCTGGTAAAAGAGGTGTGGGACAGTAGAGATTGCTGGGGACATTAAGGAATAAACAGAGACACTCTCTCGTCCTGGTAAAAGAGGTGTAGGGACAGCAGAGATTGCTGGGGACATCAAGGAATAAACAGAGACACTCTCTCGTCCTGGTAAAAGAGGTGTAGGAAGAGCAAAGATTGCTGGGGACATCAAGGAATAAACAGAGACACTCTCTCGTCCTGGTAAAAGAGGTGTAGGAAGAGCAGAGATTGCTGGGGACATCAAGGAATAAACAGAGACACTCTCTCGTCCTGGTAAAAGATGTGTAGGAAGAGCAAAGATTGCTGGGGACATCAAGGAATAAACAGAGACACTCTCTCGTCCTGGTAAAAGAGGTGTAGGGACAGTAGATATTGCTGGGGACATCAAGGAATAAACAGAGACACTCTCTCGTCCTGGTAAAAGAGGTGTAGGGACAGTAGAGATTGCTGGGGACATCAAGGAATAAACAGAGACACTCTCTCGTCCTGGTAAAAGAGGTGTAGGGACAGCAGAGATTGCTGGGAACATCAAGGAATAAACAGAGACACTCTCTCGTCCTGGTAAAAGAGGTGGAGGAAGAGCAGAGATTGCTGGGGACATCAATGAATAAACAGAGACACTCTCTCGTCCTGGTAAAAGAGGTGTAGGAAGAGCAGAGATTGCTGGGGACATCAAGGAATAAACAGAGACACTATCTCGTCCTGGTAAAAGAGGTGTAGGAAGAGCAGAGATTGCTGGGGACATCAAGGAATAAACAGAGACACTCTCTCGTCCTGGTAAAAGAGGTGTAGGGACAGCAGAGATTGCTGGGGACATCAAGGAATAAACAGAGACACTCTCTCGTCCTGGTAAAAGAGGTGTAGGAAGAGCAGACATTGCTGGGGACATCAAGGAATAAACAGAGACACTCTCTCGTCCTTGTAAAAGAGGTGTAGGAAGAGCAAAGATTGCTGGGGCCATCAAGGAATAAACAGAGACACTCTCTCGTCCTGGTAAAAGAGGTGTAGGAAGAGCAAAGATTGCTGGGGACATCAAGGAATAAACAGAGACACTCTCTCGTCCTGGTAGAAGAGGTGTAGGAAGAGCAGAGATTGCTGGGGACATCAAGGAATAGACAGAGACACTCTCTCGTTCTTGTAAAAGAGGTGAAGGAAGAGCAAAGATTGCTGGGGACATCAAGGAATAAACAGAGACACTCTCTCGTCCTGGTAAAAGGGGTGTAGGGACAGCAGAGATTGCTGGGGACATCAAGGAATAAACAGAGACACTCTCTCGTCCTGGTAAAAAAAGGTGTAGGGACAGCAGAGATTGCTGGGGACATCAAGGAATAAACAGAAACACTCTCTCCTCCTGGTAAATGAGGTGTAGGAAGAGCAGAGATTGCTGGGGACATCAAGGAATAAACAGAGACACTCTCTCGTCTTGTAAAAGATGTGTAGGAAGAGAAAAGATTGCTGGGGACATCAATGAATAAACAGAGACACTCTCTCGTCCTGGTAAAAGAGGTGTAGGGACAGTAGAGTTTGCTGGGGACATCAAGGAATAAACAGAGACGCTCTCTCGTCCTGGGAAAAGAGGTGTAGGAAGAGCAACGATTGCTGGGGACATCAAGGAATAAACAGAGACACTCTCTCGTCTGGTAAAAGAGGTGTAGGAAGAGCAGAGATTGCTGGGGACATCAAGGAATAAACAGAGACACTCTCTCGTCCTGGTAAAAGAGATGTAGGAAGAGCAAAGATTGCTGGGGACATCAAGGAATAAACAGAGACACTCTCTCGTCCTGGTAAAAGAGGTGTAGGGACAGTAGAGATTGCTGGGGACATCAAGGAATAAACAGAGACACTCTCTCGTCCTGGTAAAAGAGGTGTAGGGACAGCAGATATTGCTGGGGACATCAAGGAATAGACAGAGACACTCTCTCGTCCTGGTAAAAGTGGTGTAGGGACAGTAGAGATTACTGGGGACATCAAGGAATAAACAGAGACACTCTCTCGTTCTGGTAAAAGAGGTGTAGGGACAGTAGAGATTGCTTGGGACATCAAGGAATAAACAGAAACACTCTCTCCTCCTGGTAAATGAGGTGTAGGAAGAGCAGAGATTGCTGGGGACATCAAGGAATAAACAGAGACACTCTCTCGTCTTGTAAAAGATGTGTAGGAAGAGAAAAGATTGCTGGGGACATCAATGAATAAACAGAGACACTCTCTCGTCCTGGTAAAAGAGGTGTAGGGACAGCAGAGATTGCTGAGTACATCAAGGAATAAACAGAGACACTCTCTCGTCCTGGTAAAAGAGGTGTAGGAAGAGCAGAGATTGCTGGGGACATCAAGGAATAAACAGAGACACTCTCTCGTCCTGGTAAAAGAGGTGTAGGAAGAGCAAAGATTGCTGGGGACATCAAGGAATAAACAGAGACACTCTCTCGTCCTGGTAAAAGAGGTGTAGGGACAGTAGAGTTTGCTGGGGACATCAAGGAATAAACAGAGACGCTCTCTCGTCCTGGTAAAAGAGGTGTAGGAAGAGCAACGATTGCTGGGGACATCAAGGAATAAACAGAGACACTCTCTCGTCTGGTAAAAGAGGTGTAGGAAGAGCAGAGATTGCTGGGGACATCAAGGAATAAACAGAGACACTCTCTCGTCCTGGTAAAAGAGATGTAGGAAGAGCAAAGATTGCTGGGGACATCAAGGAATAAACAGAGACACTCTCTCGTCCTGGTAAAAGAGGTGTAGGGACAGCAGAGATTGCTGGGGACATCAAGGAATAAACAGAGACACTCTCTCGTCCTGGTAAA
This sequence comes from Eledone cirrhosa, assembly GCA_964016885.1. Taxonomy (NCBI): domain Eukaryota; kingdom Metazoa; phylum Mollusca; class Cephalopoda; order Octopoda; family Eledonidae; genus Eledone; species Eledone cirrhosa. Next base: position 13,664,648 of record OZ024745.1, read on the forward strand.
AGAGGTGTAGGGACAGCAGATATTGCTGGGGACATCAAGGAATAGACAGAGACACTCTCTCGTCCTGGTAAAAGAGGTGTAAGGACAGCAGAGATTGCTGGGGACATCAAGGAATAAACAAAGACAATCTCTCGTCCTGGTAAAAGAGCTGTAGGGACAGCAGAGATTGCTGGGGACATCAAGGAATAAACAGAGACACTCTCTCGTCCTGGTAAAAGAGGTGTAAGAACAGCACAGATTACGGGGGACATCAAGGAATAAACAGAGACACTCTCTCGTCCTGGTAACAGAGGTGTAGGAAGAGCAGAGATTGCTGGGGACATCAAGGAATAAACAGAGACACTCTCTCGTCCTGGTAAAAAAAGGTGTAGGGACAGCAGAGATTGCTGGGGACATCAAGGAATAAGCAGAGACACTCTCTCGTCCTGGTAAAAGTGGTGTAGGGACAGTAGAGATTACTGGGGACATCAAGGAATAAACAGAGACACTCTCTCGTTCTGGTAAAAGAGGTGTAGGGACAGTAGAGATTGCTTGGGACATCAAGGAATAAACAGAAACACTCTCTCCTCCTGGTAAATGAGGTGTAGGAAGAGCAGAGATTGCTGGGGACATCAAGGAATAAACAGAGACACTCTCTCGTCCTGGTAAAAGAGGTGTATGGACAGCAAAGATTGCTGGGGACATCAAGGAATAAACAGAGACACTCTCTCGTCCAGGTAAAAGAGGTGTAGGAAGAGCAAAAATTGCTGGGGACATCAAGGAATAAACAGAGACACTCTCTCGTCCTGGTAAAAGAGGTGTGGGGGCAGTAGAGATTGCTGGGGACATTAAGGAATAAACAGAGACACTCTCTCGTCCTGGTAAAAGAGGTGTAGGGACAGCAGAGATTGCTGGGGACAACAAGGAATAAACAGAGACACTCTCTCGTCCTGGTAAAAGAGGTGTAGGAAGAGCAAAGATTGCTGGGGACATCAAGGAATAAACAGAGACACTCTCTCGTCCTGGTAAAAGAGATGTAGGAAGAGCAGAGATTGCTGGGGACATCAAGGAATAAACAGAGACACTCTCTCGTCTTGTAAAAGATGTGTAGGAAGAGAAAAGATTGCTGGGGACATCAATGAATAAACAGAGACACTCTCTCGTCCTGGTAAAAGAGGTGTAGGGACAGTAGAGATTGCTGGGGACATCAAGGAATAAACAGAGACACTCTCTCGTCCTGGTAAAAGAGGTGTAGGGACAGCAGAGATTGCTGAGTACATCAAGGAATAAACAGAGACACTCTCTCGTCCTGGTAAAAAAGGTGTAGGAAGAGCAGAGATTGCTGGGGACATCAAGGAATAAACAGAGACACTCTCTCGTCCTGGTAAAAGAGGTGTAGGAAGAGCAGAGATTGCTGGGGACATCAAGGAATAATGAGAGACACTCTCTCGTCCTGGTAAAAGAGGTGTAGGAAGAGCAAAGATTGCTGGGGACATCAAGGAATAAACAGAGACACTCTCTCGTCCTGGTAAAAGAGGTGTAGGGACAGTAGAGTTTGCTGGGGACATCATGGAATAAACAGAGACGCTCTCTCGTCCTGGTAAAAGAGGTGTAGGAAGAGCAACGATTGCTGGGGACATCAAGGAATAAACAGAGACACTCTCTCGTCTGGTAAAAGAGGTGTAGGAAGAGCAGAGATTGCTGGGGACATCAAGGAATAAACAGAGACACTCTCTCGTCCTGGTAAAAGAGATGTAGGAAGAGCAAAGATTGCTGGGGACATCAAGGAATAAACAGAGACACTCTCTCGTCCTGGTAAAAGAGGTGTAGGGACAACAGAGATTGCTGGGGACATCAAGGAATAAACAGAGACACTCTCTCGTCCTGGTAAAAGAGGTGTAGGGACAGCAGATATTGCTGGGGACATCAAGGAATAGACAGAGACACTCTCTCGTCCTGGTAAAAGAGGTGTAAGGACAGCAGAGATTGCTGGGGACATCAAGGAATAAACAAAGACAATCTCTCGTCCTGGTAAAAGAGCTGTAGGGACAGCAGAGATTGCTGGGGACATCAAGGAATAAACAGAGACACTCTCTCGTCCTGGTAAAAGAGGTGTAAGATCAGCTCAGATTACGGGGGACATCAAGGAATAAACAGAGACACTCTCTCGTCCTGGTAACAGAGGTGTAGGAAGAGCAGAGATTGCTGGGGACATCAAGGAATAAACAGAGACACTCTCTCGTCCTGGTAAAAGAGGTGTAGGAAGAGCAGAGATTGCTGGGGACATCAAGGAATAAAGAGAGACACTCTCTCGTCCTGGTAAAAGAGGTGTAGGGACAGCAGAGATTGCTGGGGACATCAAGGAATAAACAGAGACACTCTCTCGTCCTGGTAAAAGAGGTGTAGGGACAGCAGAGATTGCTGGGGACATCAAGGAATAAACAGAGACACTCTCTCGTCCTGGTAAAAGAGGTGTAGGAAGAGCAAAGATTGCTGGGGACATCAAGGAATAAACAGAGACACTCTCTCGTCCTGGTGAAAGAGGTGTAGGAAGAGCAGAGATTGCTGGGGACATCAAGGAATAAACAGAGACACTCTCTCGTCCTGGTAAAAGATGTGTAGGAAGAGCAAATATTGCTGGGGACATCAAGGAATAAACAGAGACACTCTCTCGTCCTGGTAAAAGAGGTGTAGGGACAGTAGCGATTGCTGGGGACATCAAGGAATAAACAGAGACACTCTCTCGTCCTGGTAAAAGAGGTGTAGGGACAGTAGTGATTGCTGGGGACATCAAGGAATAAACAGAGACACTCTCTCTTCCTGGTAAAAGAGGTGTAGGGACAGCAGAGATTGCTTGGGACATCAAGGAATAAACAGATCCACTCTCTCGTCCTGGTAAAAAAAGGTGTAGGGACAGCAGAGATTGCTGGGGGACATCAAGGAATAAACAGAGACACTCTCTCGTCCTGGTAAAAGAGGTGTAGGGACAGTAGAGATTGCTGGGGACATCAAGGAATAAACAGAGACACTCTCTCGTCCTGGTAAAAGAGGTGTAGGAAGAGCAGAGATTGCTGGGGACATCAAGGAATAAACAGAGACACTCTCTCGTCCTTGTAAAAGAGGTGTAGGAAGAGCAAAGATTGCTGGGGACATCAAGGAATAAACAGAGACACTCTCTCGTCCTGGTAAAAGAGGTGTTTGGACAGCAAAGATTGCTGGGGACATCAAGGAATAAACAGAGACACTCTCTCGTCCTGGTAAAAGAGGTGTAGGAAGAGCAAAGATTGCTGGGGACATCAAGGAATGAACAGATACACTCTCTCGTCCTGGTAAAAGGGGTGTACGGACAGCAGAGATTGCTGGGGACATCAAGGAATAAACAGAGACACTCTCTCGTCCTGGTAAAAAAAAGGTGTAGGGACAGCAGAGATTGCTGGGGACATCAAGGAATAAACAGAGACACTCTCTCGTCCTGGTAAAAGAGGTGTAGGGACAGTAGAGATTGCTGGGGACATCAAGGAATAAACAGAGACACTCTCTCGTCCTGGTAAAAGAGGTGTAGTGACAGTAGAGATTGCTGGGGACATCAAGGAATAAACAGAGACACTCTCTCCTCCTGGTAAAAGAGGTGTAGGAAGAGCAGAGATTGCTGGGGACATCAAGGAATAAACAGAGACACTCTCTCGTCCTGGTAAAAGAGGTGTAGGAAGAGCAGAGATTGCTGGGGACATCAAGGAATAAACAGAGACACTCTCTCGTCCTTGTAAAAGAGGTGTAGGAAGAGCAAAGATTGCTGGGGACATCAAGGAATAAACAGAGACACTCTCTCGTCCTGGTAAAAGAGGTGTTGGGACAGCAAAGATTGCTGGGGACATCAAGGAATAAACAGAGACACTCTCTCGTCCTGGTAAAAGAGGTGTAGGAAGAGCAAAGATTGCTGGGGACATCAAGGAATGAACAGATACACTCTCTCGTCCTGGTAAAAGGGGTGTAGGGACAGCAGAGATTGCTGGGGACATCAAGGAATAAACAGAGACACTCTCTCGTCCTGGTAAAAAAAAGGTGTAGGGACAGCAGAGATTGCTGGGGACATCAAGGAATAAACAGAGACACTTTCTCGTCCTGGTAAAAGAGGTGTAGGGACAGTAGAGATTGCTGGGGACATCAAGGAATAAACAGAGACACTCTCTCGTCCTGGTAAAAGAGGTGTACTGACAGTAGAGATTGCTGGGGACATCAAGGAATAAACAGAGACACTCTCTCCTCCTGGTAAAAGAGGTGTAGGAAGAGCAGAGATTGATGGGGACATCAAGGAATAAACAGAGACACTCTCTCGTCCTGGTAAAAGAGGTGTAGGAAGAGCAAAGATTGCTGGGGACATCAAGGAATAAACAGAGACACTCTCTCGTCCTGGTAAAAGAGGTGTAGGGACAGCAATGATTGCTGGGGACATCAAGGAATAAACAGAGACACTCTCTCGTACTGGTAAAAGAGGTGTAGGAAGAGCAAAGATTGCTGTGGACATCAAGGAATAAACAGAGACACTCTCTCGTCCTGGTAAAAGAGGTGTAGGGACAGCAGAGATTGCTGGGGACATCAAGGAATAAACAGAGACACTCTCTCGTCCTGGTAAAAGAGGTGTAGGGACAGCAATGATTGCTGGGGACATCAAGGAATAAACAGAGACACTCTCTCGTACTGGTAAAAGAGGTGTAGGAAGAGCAAAGATTGCTGTGGACATCAAGGAATAAACAGAGACACTCTCTCGTCCTGGTAAAAGAGGTGTAGGGACAGCAGAGATTGCTGGGGACATCAAGGAATAAACAGAGACACTCTCTCGTCCTGGTAAAAGAGGTGTAGGGACAGTAGATATTGCTGGGGACATCAAGGAATAGACAGAGACACTCTCTCGTCCTGGTAAAAGAGGTGTAAGGACAGCAGAGATTGCTGGGGACATCAAGGAATAAACAAAGACAATCTCTCGTCCAGGTAAAAGAGCTGTAGGGACAGCAGAGATTGCTGGGGACATCAAGGAATAAACAGAGACACTCTCTCGTCCTGGTAAAAGAGGTGTAAGAACAGCACAGATTACTGGGGACATCAAGGAATAAACAGAGACACTCTCTCGTCCTGGTAACAGAGGTGTAGGAAGAGCAGAGATTGCTGGGGACATCAAGGAATAAACAGAGACACTCTCTCGTCCTGGTAAAAGAGGTGTAGGAAGAGCAGAGATTGCTGGGGACATCAAGGAATAAAGAGAGACACTCTCTCGTCCTGGTAAAAGAGGTGTAGGAACAGCAGATATTTCTGGGGACATCAAGGAATAAACAGATACACTCTCTCGTCCTGGTAAAAGAGGTGTAGGGACAGCAGAGATTGCTGGGGACATCAAGGAATAAACAGAGACACTCTCTCGTCCTGGTAAAAGAGGTGTAGGGACAGCAGAGATTGCTGGGTACATCAAGGAATAAACAGAGACACTCTCTCGTCCTGGTAAAAGAGGTGTAGGGACAGCAGAGATTGCTTGGGACATCAAGGAATAAACAGATCCACTCTCTCGTCCTGGTAAAAAAAGGTGTAGGGACAGCAGAGATTGCTGGGGGACATCAAGGAATAAACAGATACACTCTCTCGTCCTGGTAAAAGATGTGTAGGAAGAGCAAAAATTGCTGGGGACATCAAGGAATAAACAGAGACACTCTCTCGTCCTGGTAAAAGAGGTGTGGGGACAGTAGTGATTGCTGGGGTCATTAAGGAATAAACAGAGACACTCTCTCCTCCTGGTAAAAGAGGTGTAGGGACAGCAGAGATTGCTGGGGACATCAAGGAATAAACAGAGACACTCTCTCGTCCTGGTAAAAGAGGTGTAGGGACAGTAGAGTTTGCTGGGGACATCAAGGAATAAACAGAGACACTCTCTCGTCCTGGTGAAAGAGGTGTAGGAAGAGCAGAGATTGCTGGGGACATCAAGGAATAAACAGAGACACTCTCTCGTCCTGGTAAAAGATGTGTAGGAAGAGCAAATATTGCTGGGGACATCAAGGAATAAACAGAGACACTCTCTCGTCCTGGTAAAAGAGGTGTAGGGACAGTAGTGATTGCTCGGGACATCAAGGAATAAACAGAGACACTCTCTCTTCCTGGTAAAAGAGGTGTAGGGGCAGCAGAGATTGCTGGGTACATCAAGGAATAAACAGGGACACTCTCTCGTCCTGGTAAAAGAGGTGTAGTGACAGTAGAGATTGCTGGGGACATCAAGGAATAAACAGAGACACTCTCTCCTCCTGGTAAAAGAGGTGTAGGAAGAGCAGAGTTTGCTGGGGACATCAAGGAATAAACAGAGACACTCTCTCGTCCTGGTAAAAGAGGTGTAGGAAGAGCAGAGATTGCTGGGGACATCAAGGAATAAACAGAGACACTCTCTCGTCCTTGTAAAAGAGGTGTAGGAAGAGCAAAGATTGCTGGGGACATCAAGGAATAAACAGAGACACTCTCTCGTCCTGGTAAAAGAGGTGTTGGGACAGCAAAGATTGCTGGGGACATCAAGGAATAAACAGAGACACTCTCTCGTCCTGGTAAAAGAGGTGTAGGAAGAGCAAAGATTGTTGGGGACATCAAGGAATGAACAGATACACTCTCTCGTCCTGGTAAAAGGGGTGTAGGGACAGCAGAGATTGCTGGGGACATCAAGGAATAAACAGAGACACTTTCTCGTCCTGGTAAAAAAAAGGTGTAGGGACAGCAGAGATTGCTGGGGACATCAAGGAATAAACAGAGACACTCTCTCGTCCTGGTAAAAGAGGTGTAGGGACAGTAGAGATTGCTGGGGACATCAAGGAATAAACAGAGACACTCTCTCGTCCTGGTAAAAGAGGTGTAGTGACAGTAGAGATTGCTGGGGACATCAAGGAATAAACAGAGACACTCTCTCCTCCTGGTAAAAGAGGTGTAGGAAGAGCAGAGATTGCTGGGGACATCAAGGAATAAACAGAGACACTCTCTCGTCCTGGTAAAAGAGGTGTAGGAAGAGCAAAGATTGCTGGGGACATCAAGGAATAAACAGAGACACTCTCTCGTCCTGGTAAAAGAGGTGTAGGGACAGCAATGATTGCTGGGGACATCAAGGAATAAACAGAGACACTCTCTCGTCCTGGTAAAAGATGTGTAGGAAGAGCAAAAATTGCTGGGGACATCAAGGAATGAACAGAGACACTCTCTCGTCCTGGTAAAAGAGGTGTGGGGACAGTAGTGATTGCTGGGGTCATTAAGGAATAAACAGAGACACTCTCTCCTCCTGGTAAAAGAGGTGTAGGGACAGCAGAGATTGCTGGGGACATCAAGGAATAAACAGAGACACTCTCTCGTCCTGGTAAAAGAGGTGTAGGGACAGTAGAGTTTGCTGGGGACATCAAGGAATAAACAGAGACACTCTCTCGTCCTGGTGAAAGAGGTGTAGGAAGAGCAGAGATTGCTGGGGACATCAAGGAATAAACAGAGACACTCTCTCGTCCTGGTAAAAGATGTGTAGGAAGAGCAAATATTGCTGGGGACATCAAGGAATAAACAGAGACACTCTCTCGTCCTGGTAAAAGAGGTGTAGGGACAGTAGTGATTGCTGGGGACATCAAGGAATAAACAGAGACAATCTCTCTTCCTGGTAAAAGAGGTGTAGGGACAGCAGAGATTGCTGGGTACATCAAGGAATAAACAGGGACACTCTCTCGTCCTGGTAAAAGAGGTGTAGTGACAGTAGAGATTGCTGGGGACATCAAGGAATAAACAGAGACACTCTCTCCTCCTGGTAAAAGAGGTGTAGGAAGAGCAGAGTTTGCTGGGGACATCAAGGAATAAACAGAGACACTCTCTCGTCCTGGTAAAAGAGGTGTAGGAAGAGCAGAGATTGCTGGGGACATCAAGGAATAAACAGAGACACTCTCTCGTCCTTGTAAAAGAGGTGTAGGAATAGCAAAGATTGCTGGGGACATCAAGGAATAAACAGAGACACTCTCTCGTCCTGGTAAAAGAGGTGTTGGGACAGCAAAGATTGCTGGGGACATCAAGGAATAAACAGAGACACTCTCTCGTCCTGGTAAAAGAGGTGTAGGAAGAGCAAAGATTGCTGGGGACATCAAGGAATGAACAGATACACTCTCTCGTCCTGGTAAAAGGGGTGTAGGGACAGCAGAGATTGCTGGGGACATCAAGGAATAAACAGAGACACTTTCTCGTCCTGGTAAAAAAAAGGTGTAGGGACAGCAGAGATTGCTGGGGACATCAAGGAATAAACAGAGACACTCTCTCGTCCTGGTAAAAGAGGTGTAGGGACAGTAGAGATTGCTGGGGACATCAAGGAATAAACAGAGACACTCTCTCGTCCTGGTAAAAGAGGTGTAGTGACAGTAGAGATTGCTGGGGACATCAAGGAATAAACAGAGACACTCTCTCCTCCTGGTAAAAGAGGTGTAGGAAGAGCAGAGATTGCTGGGGACATCAAGGAATAAACAGAGACACTCTCTCGTCCTGGTAAAAGAGGTGTAGGAAGAGCAAAGATTGCTGGGGACATCAAGGAATAAACAGAGACACTCTCTCGTCCTGGTAAAAGAGGTGTAGGGACAGCAATGATTGCTGGGGACATCAAGGAATAAACAGAGACACTCTCTCGTCCTGGTAAAAGAGGTGTAGGAAGAGCAAAGATTGCTGTGGACATCAAGGAATAAACAGAGACACTCTCTCGTCCTGGTAAAAGAGATGTAGGAAGAGCAAAGATTGCTGGGGATATCAAGGAATAAACAGAGACACTCTCTCGTCCTGGTAAAAGAGGTGTAGGGACAGCAGAGATTGCTGGGGACATCAAGGAATAAACTGAGACACTCTCTCGTCCTGGTAAAAGAGGTGTAGGGTCAGTAGATATTGCTGGGGACATCAAGGAATAAACAGAGACACTCTCTCGTCCTGGTAAAAGAGGTGTAAGGACAGCAGAGATTGCTGGGGACATCAAGGAATAAAGAAAGACAATCTCTCGTCCTGGTAAAAGAGCTGTAGGGACAGCAGAGATTGCTGGGGACATCAAGGAATAAACAGAGACACTCTCTCGTCCTGGTAAAAGAGGTGTAAGAACAGCACAGATAACTGGGGACATCAAGGAATAAACAGATACACTCTCTCGTCCTGGTAACAGAGGTGTAGGAACAGCAGATATTTCTGGGGACATCAAGGAATAAACAGATACACTCTCTCGTCCTGGTAAAAGAGGTGTAGGGACAGCAGAGATTGCTGGGGACATCAAAGAATAAACAGAGACACTCTCTCGTCCTGGTAAAAGAGGTGTAGGGACAGCAGAGATTGCTGGGTACATCAAGGAATAAACAGAGACACTCTCTCGTCCTGGTAAAAGAGGTGTAGGGACAGCAGAGATTGCTTGGGACATCAAGGAATAAACAGATCCACTCTCTCGTCCTGGTAAAAAAAGGTGTAGGGACAGCAGAGATTGCTGGGGACATCAAGGAATAAACAGAGACACTCTCTCGTCCTGGTAAAAGATGTGTAGGAAGAGCAAAATTTGCTGAGGACATCAAGGAATAAACAGAGACACTCTCTCGTCCTGGTAAAAGAGGTGTGGTGACAGTAGTGATTGCTGGGGTCATTAAGGAATAAACAGAGACACTCTCTCCTCCTGGTAAAAGAGGTGTAGGGACAGCAGAGATTGCTGGGGACATCAAGGAATAAACAGAGACACTCTCTCGTCCTGGTAAAAGAGGTGTAGGAAGAGCAAAGATTGCTGGGGACATCAAGGAATAAACAGAGACACTCTCTCGTCCTGGTGAAAGAGGTGTAGGAAGAGCAGAGATTGCTGGGGACATCAAGGAATAAACAGAGACACTCTCTCGTCCTGGTAAAAGATGTGTAGGAAGAGCAAATATTGCTGGGGACATCAAGGAATAAACAGAGACACTCTCTCGTCCTGGTAAAAGAGGTGTAGGGACAGTAGTGATTGCTGGGGACATCAAGGAATAAACAGAGACACTCTCTCTTCCTGGTAAAAGAGGTGTAGGGACAGCAGAGATTGCTGGGTACATCAAGGAATAAACAGAGACACTCTCTCGTCCTGGTAAAAGAGGTGTAGGGACAGCAGAGATTGCTTGGGACATCAAGGAATAAACAGATCCACTCTCTCGTCCTGGTAAAAAAAGGTGTAGGGACAGCAGAGATTGCTGGGGGACATCAAGGAATAAACAGAGACACTCTCTCGTCCTGGTGAAAGAGGTGTAGGGACAGTAGAGATTGCTGGGGACATCAAGGAATAAACAGAGACACTCTCTCGTCCTGGTAAAAGAGGTGTAGGGACAGTAGAGATTGCTGGGGACATCAAGGAATAAACAGAGACACTCTCTCCTCCTGGTAAAGAGGTGTAGGAAGAGCAGAGATTGCTGGGGACATCAAGGAATAAACAGAGACACTCTCTCGTCCTGGTAAAAGAGGTGTAGGAAGAGCCGAGATTGCTGGGGACATCAAGGAATAAACAGAGACACTCTCTCGTCCTTGTAAAAGAGGTGTAGGAAGAGCAAAGATTGCTGGGGACATCAAGGAATAAACAGAGACACTCTCTCGTCCTGGTAAAAGAGGTGTTGGGACAGCAAAGATTGCTGGGGACATCAAGGAATAAAAGAGACACTCTCTCGTCCTGGTAAAAGAGGTGTAGGAAGAGCAAAGATTGCTGGGGACATCAAGGAATGAACAGATACACTCTCTCGTCCTGGTAAAAGGGGTGTAGGGACAGCAGAGATTGCTGGGTACATCAAGCAATAAACAGAGACACTCTCTCGTCCTGGTAAAAAAAAGGTGTAGCGACAGCAGAGATTGCTGGGGACATCAAGGAATAAACAGAGACACTATCTCTTCCTGGTAAAAGAGGTGTAGGGACAGTAGAGATTGCTGGGGACATCAAGGAATAAACAGAGACACTCTCTCGTCCTGGTAAAAGAGGTGTAGTGACAGTAGAGATTGCTGGGGACATCAAGGAATAAACAGAGACACTCTCTCCTCCTGGTAAAAGAGGTGTAGGAAGAGCAGAGATTGCTGGGGACATCAAGGAATAAACAGAGACACTCTCTCGTCCTGGTAAAAGAGGTGTAGGAAGAGCAAAGATTGCTGGGGACATCAAGGAATAAACAGAGACACTCTCTCGTCCTGGTAAAAGAGGTGTAGGGACAGCAATGATTGCTGGGGACATCAAGGAATAAACAGAGACACTCTCTCGTCCTGGTAAAAGAGGTGTAGGAAGAGCAACAATTGCTGGGGACATCAAGGAATAAACAGAGACGCTCTCTCGTCCTGGTAAAAGAGGTGTGGGGACAGTAGTAATTGCTGGGGACATTAAGGAATAAACAGAGACACTCTCTCGTCCTGGTAAAAGAGGTGTAGGAAGAGCAAAGATTGCTGGGGACATCAAGGAATAAACAGAGACACTCTCTCGTCCTGGTAAAAGAGGTGTAGGAAGAGCAGAGATTGCTGGGGACATCAAGGAATAAACAGAGACACTCTCTCGTCCTGGTAAAAGATGTGTAGGAAGAGCAAATATTGCTGGGGACATCAAGGAATAAACAGAGACACTCTCTCGTCCTGGTAAAAGAGGTGTAGGGACAGTAGCGATTGCTGGGGACATCAAGGAATAAACAGAGACACTCTCTCGTCCTGGTAAAAGAGGTGTAGGGACAGTAGAGATTGCTGGGGACATCAAGGAATATACAGAGACACTCTCTCTTCCTGGTAAAAGAGGTGTAGGGACAGCAGAGATTGCTGGGGACATCAAGGAATAAACAGAGACACTCTCTCGTCCTGGTAAAAGAGGTGTAGGAAGAGCAGAGATTGCTGGGGACATCAAGGAATAAACAGAGACACTCTCTCGTCCTGGTAAAAGAAGTGTAGGAAGAGCAAAGATTGCTGGGGACATCAAGGAATAAACAGATACACTCTCTCGTCCTGGTAAAAGGAGTGTAGGAACAGCAGAGATTGCTGGGACATCAAGGAATAAACAGAGACACTCTCTCGTCCTGGTAAAAAAAGGTGTAGGGACAGCAGAGATTGCTGGGGACATCAAGGAATAAACAGAGACACTCTCTCGTCCTGGTAAAAGAGGTGTAGGGACAGTAGAGGTTGCTGGGGACATCAAGGAATAAACAGAGACACTGTCTCGTCCTGGTAAAAGAGGTGTAGTGACAGTAGAGATTGCTGGGGACATCAAGGAATAAACAGAGACACTCTCTCCTCCTGGTAAAAGAGGTGTAGGAAGAGCAGAGATTGCTGGGGACATCAAGGAATAAACAGAGACACTCTCTCGTCCTGGTAAAAGAGGTGTAGGAAGAGCAGAGATTGCTGGGGACATCAAGGAATAAACAGAGACACTCTCTCGTCCTTGTAAAAGAGGTGTAGGAAGAGCAAAGATTGCTGGGGACATCAAGGAATAAACAGAGACACTCTCTCGTCCTGGTAAAAGAGGTGTTGGGACAGCAAAGATTGCTGGGGACATCAAGGAATAAACAGAGACACTCTCTCGTCCTGGTAAAAGAGGTGTAGGAAGAGCAAAGATTGCTGGGGACATCAAGGAATGAACAGATACACTCTCTCGTCCTGGTAAAAGGGGTGTAGGGACAGCAGTGATTGCTGGGGACATCAAGGAATAAACAGAGACACTCTCTCGTCCTGGTAAAAAAAAGGTGTAGGGACAGCAGAGATTGCTGGGGACATCAAGGAATAAACAGAGACACTTTCTCGTCCTGGTAAAAGAGGTGTAGGGACAGTAGAGATTGCTGGGGACATCAAGGAATAAACAGAGACACTCTCTCGTCCTGGTAAAAGAGGTGTAGTGACAGTAGAGATTGCTGGGGACATCAAGGAATAAACAGAGACACTCTCTCCTCCTGGTAAAAGAGGTGTAGGAAGAGCAGAGATTGCTGGGGACATCAAGGAATAAACAGAGACACTCTCTCGTCCTGGTAAAAGAGGTGTAGGAACAGCACAGATTACTGGGGACATCAAGGAATAAACAGAGACACTCTCTCGTCCTGGTAACAGAGGTGTAGGAAGAGCAGAGATTGCTGGGGACATCAAGGAATAAAGAGAGACACTCTCTCGTCCTGGTAAAAGAGGTCTAGGAACAGCAGATATTTCTGGGGACATCAAGGAATAAACAGATACACTCTCTCGTCCTGGTAAAAGAGGTGTAGGGACAGCAGAGATTGCTGGGGACATCAAGGAATAAACAGAGACACTCTCTCGTCCTGGTAAAAAAAAGGTGTAGGGACAGCAGAGATTGCTGGGGACATCAAGGAATAAACAGAGACACTCTCTCGTCCTGGTAAAAGAGGTGTAGGGACAGCAATGATTGCTGGGGACATCAAGGAATAAACAGAGACACTCTCTCGTACTGGTAAAAGAGGTGTAGGAAGAGCAAAGATTGGTGGGGACATCAAGGAATAAACAGAGACACTCTCTCGTCCTGGTAAAAGAGGTGTAGGGACAGCAGAGATTGCTGGGGACATCAAGGAATAAACAGAGACACTCTCTCGTCCTGGTAAAAGAGGTGTAGGGACAGTAGATATTGCTGGGGACATCAAGGAATAGACAGAGACACTCTCTCGTCCTGGTAAAAGAGGTGTAAGGACAGCAGAGATTGCTGGGGACATCAAGGAATAAACAAAGACAATCTCTCGTCCTGGTAAAAGAGCTGTAGGGACAGCAGAGATTGCTGGGGACATCAAGGAATAAACAGAGACACTCTCTCGTCCTGGTAAAAGAGGTGTAAGAACAGCACAGATTACTGGGGACATCAAGGAATAAACAGAGACACTCTCTCGTCCTGGTAACAGAGGTGTAGGAAGAGCAGAGATTGCTGGCGACATCAAGGAATAAAGAGAGACACTCTCTCGTCCTGGTAAAAGAGGTGTAGGAACAGCAGATATTTCTGGGGACATCAAGGAATAAACAGATACACTCTCTCGTCCTGGTAAAAGAGGTGTAGGGACAGCAGAGATTGCTGGGGACATCAAGGAATAAACAGAGACACTCTCTCGTCCTGGTAAAAGAGGTGTAGGGACAGCAGAGATTGCTTGGGACATCAAGGAATAAACAGATCCACTCTCTCGTCCTGGTAAAAAAAGGTGTAGGGACAGCAGAGATTGCTGGGGGACATCAAGGAATAAACAGAGACACTCTCTCGTCCTGGTAAAAGATGTGTAGGAAGAGCAAAAATTGCTGGGGACATCAAGGAATAAACAGAGACACTCTCTCGTCCTGGTAAAAGAGGTGTGGGGACAGTAGTGATTGCTGGGGTCATTAAGGAATAAACAGAGACACTCTCTCCTCCTGGTAAAAGAGGTGTAGGGACAGCAGAGATTGCTGGGGACATCAAGGAATAAACAGAGACACTCTCTCGTCCTGGTAAAAGAGGTGTAGGGACAGTAGAGTTTGCTGGGGACATCAAGGAATAAACAGAGACACTCTCTCGTCCTGGTGAAAGAGGTGTAGGAAGAGCAGAGATTGCTGGGGACATCAAGGAATAAACAGAGACACTCTCTCGTCCTGGTAAAAGATGTGTAGGAAGAGCAAATATTGCTGGGGACATCAAGGAATAAACAGAGACACTCTCTCGTCCTGGTAAAAGAGGTGTAGGGACAGTAGTGATTGCTGGGGACATCAAGGAATAAACAGAGACACTCTCTCTTCCTGGTAAAAGAGGTGTAGGGACAGCAGAGATTGCTGGGTACATCAAGGAATAAACAGGGACACTCTCTCGTCCTGGTAAAAGAGGTGTAGTGACAGTAGAGATTGCTGGGGACATCAAGGAATAAACAGAGACACTCTCTCCTCCTGGTAAAAGAGGTGTAGGAAGAGCAGAGATTGCTGGGGACATCAAGGAATAAACAGAGACACTCTCTCGTCCTGGTAAAAGAGGTGTAGGAAGAGCAGAGATTGCTGGGGACATCAAGGAATAAACAGAGACACGCTCTCGTCCTTGTAAAAGAGGTGTAGGAAGAGCAAAGATTGCTGGGGACATCAAGGAATAAACAGAGACACTCTCTCGTCCTGGTAAAAGAGGTGTTGGGACAGCAAAGATTGCTGGGGACATCAAGGAATAAACAGAGACACTCTCTCGTCCTGGTAAAAGAGGTGTAGGAAGAGCAAAGATTGCTGGGGACATCAAGGAATGAACAGATACACTCTCTCGTCCTGGTAAAAGGGGTGTAGGGACAGCAGAGATTGCTGGGGACATCAAGGAATAAACAGAGACACTTTCTAGTCCTGGTAAAAAAAAGGTGTAGTGACAGCAGAGATTGCTGGGGACATCAAGGAATAAACAGAGACACTCTCTCGTCCTGGTAAAAGAGGTGTAGGGACAGTAGAGATTGCTGGGGACATCAAGGAATAAACAGAGACACTCTCTCGTCCTGGTAAAAGAGGTGTAGTGACAGTAGAGATTGCTGGGGACATCAAGGAATAAACAGAGACACTCTCTCCTCCTGGTAAAAGAGGTGTAGGAAGAGCAGAGATTGCTGGGGACATCAAGGAATAAACAGAGACACTCTCTCGTCCTGGTAAAAGAGGTGTAGGAAGAGCAAAGATTGCTGGGGACATCAAGGAATAAACAGAGACACTCTCTCGTCCTGGTAAAAGAGGTGTAGGGACAGCAATAATTGCTGGGGACATCAAGGAATAAACAGAGACACTCTCTCGTCCTGGTAAAAGAGGTGTAGGAAGAGCAAAGATTGCTGTGGACGTCAAGGAATAAACAGAGACACTCTCTCGTCCTGGTAAAAGAGATGTAGGAAGAGCAAAGATTGCTGGGGACATCAAGGAATAAACAGAGACACTCTCTCGTCCTGGTAAAAGAGGTGTAGGGACAGCAGAGATTGCTGGGGACATCAAGGAATAAACAGAGACACTCTCTCGTCCTGGTAAAAGAGGTGTAGGGACAGCAGAGATTGCTGGGGACATCAAGGAATAGACAGAGACACTCTCTCGTCCTGGTAAAAGAGGTGTAAGGACAGCAGAGATTGCTGGGGACATCAAGGAATAAAGAAAGACAATCTCTCGTCCTGGTAAAAGAGCTGTAGGGACAGCAGAGATTGCTGGGGACATCAAGGAATAAACAGAGACACTCTCTCGTCCTGGTAAAAGAGGTGTAAGAACAGCACAGATAACTGGGTACATCAAGGAATAAACAGATACACTCTCTCGTCCTGGTAACAGAGGTGTAGGAACAGCAGATATTTCTGGGGACATCAAGGAATAAACAGATACACTCTCTCGTCCTGGTAAAAGAGGTGTAGGGACAGCAGAGATTGCTGGGGACATCAAGGAATAAACAGAGACACTCTCTCGTCCTGGTAAAAGAGGTGTAGGGACAGCAGAGATTGCTGGGTACATCAAGGAATAAACAGAGTCACTCTCTCGTCCTGGTAAAAGAGGTGTAGGGACAGCAGAGATTGCTTGGGACATCAAGGAATAAACAGATCCACTCTCTCGTCCTGGTAAAAAAAGGTGTAGGGACAGCAGAGATTGCTGGGGACATCAAGGAATAAACAGAGACACTCTCTCGTCCTGGTAAAAGATGTGTAGGAAGAGCAAAAATTGCTGAGGACATCAAGGAATAAACAGAGACACTCTCTCGTCCTGGTAAAAGAGGTGTGGGGACAGTAGTGATTGCTGGGGTCATTAAGGAATAAACAGAGACACTCTCTCCTCCTGGTAAAAGAGGTGTAGGGACAGCAGAGATTGCTGGGGACATCAAGGAATAAACAGAGACACTCTCTCGTCCTGGTAAAAGAGGTGTAGGAAGAGCAAAGATTGCTGGGGACATCAAGGAATAAACAGAGACACTCTCTCGTCCTGGTGAAAGAGGTGTAGGAAGAGCAGAGATTGCTGGGGACATCAAGGAATAAACAGAGACACTCTCTCGTCCTGGTAAAAGATGTGTAGGAAGAGCAAATATTGCTGGGGACATCAAGGAATAAACAGAGACACTCTCTCGTCCTGGTAAAAGAGGTGTAGGGACAGTAGTGATTGCTGGGGACATCAAGGAATAAACAGAGACACTCTCTCTTCCTGGTAAAAGAGGTGTAGGGACAGCAGAGATTGCTGGGTACATCAAGGAATAAACAGGGAGACTCTCTCGTCCTGGTAAAAGAGGTGTAGGGACAGCAGAGATTGCTTGGGACATCAAGGAATAAACAGATCCACTCTCTCGTCCTGGTAAAAAAAGGTGTAGGGACAGCAGAGATTGCTGGGGGACATCAAGGAATAAACAGAGACACTCTCTCGTCCTGGTGAAAGAGGTGTAGGGACAGTAGAGATTGCTGGGGACATCAAGGAATAAACAGAGACACTCTCTCGTCCTGGTAAAAGAGGTGTAGGGACAGTAGAGATTGCTGGGGACATCAAGGAATAAACAGAGACACTCTCTCCTCCTGGTAAAGAGGTGTAGGAAGAGCAGAGATTGCTGGGGACATCAAGGAATAAACAGAGACACACTCTCGTCCTGGTAAAAGAGGTGTAGGAAGAGCCGAGATTGCTGGGGACATCAAGGAATAAACAGAGACACTCTCTCGTCCTGGTAAAAGAGGTGTAGGAAGAGCAAAGATTGCTGGGGACATCAAGGAATGAACAGATACACTCTCTCGTCCTGGTAAAAGGGGTGTAGGGACAGCAGAGATTGCTGGGTACATCAAGGAATAAACAGAGACACTCTCTCGTCCTGGTAAAAAAAAGGTGTAGCGACAGCAGAGATTGCTGGGGACATCAAGGAATAAACAGAGACACTCTCTCGTCCTGGTAAAAGAGGTGTAGGGACAGTAGAGATTGCTGGGGACATCAAGGAATAAACAGAGACACTCTCTCGTCCTGGTAAAAGAGGTGTAGTGACAGTAGAGATTGCTGGGGACATCAGGGAATAAACAGAGACACTCTCTCCTCCTGGTAAAAGAGGTGTAGGAAGAGCAGAGATTGCTGGGGACATCAAGGAATAAACAGAGACACTCTCTCGTCCTGGTAAAAGAGGTGTAGGAAGAGCAAAGATTGCTGGGGACATCAAGGAATAAACAGAGACACTCTCTCGTCCTGGTAAAAGAGGTGTAGGGACAGCAATGATTGCTGGGGACATCAAGGAATAAACAGAAACACTCTCTCGTCCTGGTAAAAGAGGTGTAGGAAGAGCAACAATTGCTGGGGACATCAAGGAATAAACAGAGACGCTCTCTCGTCCTGGTAAAAGAGGTGTGGGGACAGTAGTAATTGCTGGGGACATTAAGGAATAAACAGAGACACTCTCTCGTCCTGGTAAAAGAGGTGTAGGGACAGCAGAGATTGCTGGGGACATCAAGGAATAAACAGAGACACTCTCTCGTCCTGGTAAAAGAGGTGTAGGAAGAGCAAAGATTGCTGGGGACATCAAGGAATAAACAGAGACACTCTCTCGTCCTGGTAAAAGAGGTGTAGGAAGAGCAGAGATTGCTGGGGACATCAAGGAATAAACAGAGACACTCTCTCGTCCTGGTAAAAGATGTGTAGGAAGAGCAAATATTGCTGGGGACATCAAGGAATAAACAGAGACACTCTCTCGTCCTGGTAAAAGAGGTGTAGGGACAGTAGCGATTGCTGAGGACATCAAGGAATAAACAGAGACACTCTCTCGTCCTGGTAAAAGAGGTGTAGGGACAGTAGAGATTTCTGGGGACATCAAGGAATAAACAGAGACACTCTCTCTTCCTGGTAAAAGAGGTGTAGGGACAGCAGAGATTGCTGGGGACATCAAGGAATAAACAGAGACACTCTCTCGTCCTGGTAAAAGAGGTGTAGGAAGAGCAGAGATTGCTGGGGACATCAAGGAATAAACAGAGACACTCTCTCGTCCTGGTAAAAGAGGTGTAGGAAGAGCAAAGATTGCTGGGGACATCAAGGAATAAACAGATACACTCTCTCGTCCTGGTAAAAGGAGTGTAGGGACAGCAGAGATTGCTGGGACATCAAGGAATAAACAGAGACACTCTCTCGTCCTGGTAAAAAAAGGTGTAGGGACAGCAGAGATTGCTGGGGACATCAAGGAATAAACAGAGACACTCTCTCGTCCTGGTAAAAGAGGTGTAGGGACAGTAGAGGTTGCTGGGGACATCAAGGAATAAACAGAGACACTCTCTCGTCCTGGTAAAAGAGGTGTAGTGACAGTAGAGATTGCTGGGGACATCAAGGAATAAACAGAGACACTCTCTCCTCCTGGTAAAAGAGGTGTAGGAAGAGCAGAGATTGCTGGGGACATCAAGGAATAAACAGAGATACTCTCTCGTCCTGGTAAAAGAGGTGTAGGGACAGCAGAGATTGCTGGGGACATCAAGGAATAAACAGAGACACTCTCTCGTCCTGGTAAAAGAGGTGTAGTGACAGTAGAGATTGCTGGGGACATCAAGGAATAAACAGAGACACTCTCTCCTCCTGGTAAAAGAGGTGTAGGAAGAGCAGAGATTGCTGGGGACATCAAGGAATAAACAGAGATACTCTCTCGTCCTGGTAAAAGAGGTGTAGGAAGAGCAAAGATTGCTGGGGACATCAAGGAATAAACAGAGACACTCTCTCGTCCTGGTAAAAGAGGTGTAGGGACAGCAAAGATTGCTGGGGACATCAAGGAATAAACAGAGACACTCTCTCGTCCTGGTAAAAGAGGTGTAGGAAGAGCAAAGATTGCTGGGGACATCAAGGAATAAACAGAGACACTCTCTCGTCCTGGTAAAAGAGGTGTGGGGACAGTAGAGATTTCTGGGGACATCAAGGAATAAACAGAGACACTCTCTCGTCCTGGTAAAAGAGGTGTATTGACAGCAAAGATTGCTGGGGACATCAAGGAATAAACAGAGACACTCTCTCGTCCTGGTAAAAGAGGTGTAGGAAGAGCAAATGTTGCTGGGGACATCAAGGAATAAACAGAGACACTCTCTCGTCCTGGTAAAAGAGGTGTGGGGACAGTAGAGATTGCTGGGGACATTAAGGAATATACAGAGACACTCTCTCGTCCTGGTAAATGAGGTGTAGGGACAACAGAGATTGCTGGGGACATCAAGTAATAAACAGAGACACTCTCTCGTCCTGGTAAAAGAGGTGTAGGGACAGTAGAGATTGCTGGGGACATCAAGGAATAAACAGAGACACTCTCTCGTCCTGGTAAAAGAGGTGTAGGAAGAGCAGAGATTGCTGGGGACATCAAGGAATAAACAGAGACACTCTCTCGTCCTGGTAAAAGATGTGTAGGAAGAGCAAAGATTGCTGGGGACATCAAGGAATAAACAGAGACACTCTCTCGTCCTGGTAAAAGAGGTGTAGGGACAGTAGAGATTGCTGGGGACATCAAGGAATAAACAGAGACACTCTCTCGTCCTGGTAAAAGAGGTGTAGGGACAGTAGAGATTGGTGGGGACATCAAGGAATAAACAGAGACACTCTCTCGTCCTGGTAAAAGAGGTGTAGGGACAGTAGAGATTGCTGGGGACATCAAGGAATAAACAGAGACACTCTCTCGTCCTGGTAAAAGAGGTGTAGTGACAGCAGAGATTGCTGGGGACATCAAGGAATAAACAGAGACACTCTCTCTCGTCCTGGTAAAGAGGTGTAGGAAGAGCAGAGATTGCTGGGGACATCAAGGAATAAACAGAGACACTCTCTCGTCCTGGTAAAAGAGGTGTAGGAAGAGCAGAGATTGCTGGGGACATCAAGGAATAAACAGAGACACTCTCTCGTCCTGGTAAAAGAGGTGTAGGAAGAGCAAAGATTGCTGGGGACATCAAGGAATAAACAGAGACACTCTCTCGTCCTGGTAAAAGAGGTGTGGGGACAGTAGAGATTGCTGGGGACATCAAGGAATAAACAGAGACACTCTCTCGTCCTGGTAAAAGAGGTGTATGGACAGCAAAGATTGCTGGGGACATCAAGGAATAAACAGAGACACTCTCTCGTCCTGGTAAAAGAGGTGTGGGGACAGTAGAGATTGCTGGGGACATTAAGGAATAAACAGAGACACTCTCTCGTCCTGGTAAATGAGGTGTAGGGGCAGCAGAGATTGCTGGGGACATCAAGGAATAAACAGAGACACTCTCTCGTCCTGGTAAAAGAGGTGTAGGAAGAGCAAAGATTGCTGGGGACATCAAGGAATAAAATAAACAGAGACACTCTCTCGTCCTGGTAAAAGATGTGTAGGAAGAGCAAAGATTGCTGGGGACATCAAGGAATAAACAGTGACACTCTCTCGTCCTGGTAAAAGAGGTGTAGGGACAGTAGAGATTGCTGGGGACATCAAGGAATAAACAGAGACACTCTCTCGTCCTGGTAAAAGAGGTGTAGGGACAGTAGAGATTGCTGGGGACATCAAGGAATAAACAGAGACACTCTCTCGTCCTGGTAAAAGAGGTGTAGGGACAGCAGAGATTGCTGGGGACATCAAGGAATAAACAGAGACACTCTCTCGTCCTGGTAAAAGAGGTGTAGGAAGAGCAGAGATTGCTGGGGTCATCAATGAATAAACAGAGACACTCTCTCGTCCTGGTAAAAGAGGTGTAGGAAGAGCAGAGATTGCTGGGGACATCTAGGAATAAACAGAGACACTCTCTCGTCCTGGTAAAAGAGGTGTAGGGACAGTAGAGATTGCTGGGGACATCAAGGAATAAACAGAGACACTCTCTCGTTCTGGTAAAATAGGTGTAGGAAGAGCAGAGATTGCTGGGGACATCAAGGAATAAACAGAGACACTCTCTCGTCCTGGTTAAAGAGGTGTAGGAAGAGCAGAGATTGCTGGGGACATCAAGGAATAAACAGAGACACTCTCTCATCCTGGTAAAAGAGGTGTAGGAAGAGCAAAGATTGCTGGGGACATCAAGGAATAAACAGAGACACTCTCTCGTCCTGTTAAAAGATGTGTAGGAAGAGCAGAGATTGCTGGGGACATCAAGGAATAAACAGAGACACTCTCTCGTCCTGGTTAAAGAGGTGTAGGAAGAGCAGAGATTGCTGGGGACATCAAGGAATAAACAGAGACACTCTCTCGTCCTGGTAAAAGAGGTGTAGGGACAGTAGAGATTGCTGGGGACATCAAGGAATGAACAGAGACACTTTCTCGTCCTGGTAAAATAGGTGTAGGAAGAGCAGAGATTGCTGGGGACATCAAGGAATAAACAGAGACACTCTCTCATCCTGGTAAAAGAGGTGTAGGAAGAGCAGAGATTGCTGGGGACATCAAGGAATAAACAGAGACACCCTCTCGTCCTGGTTAAAGAGGTGTAGGAAGAGCAGAGATTGCTGGGGACATCAAGGAATAAACAGAGACACTCTCTCATCCTGGTAAAAGAGGTGTAGGAAGAGCAAAGATTGCTGGGGACATCAAGGAATAAACAGAGACACTCTCTCGTCCTGGTAAAAGAGGTGTAGGAAGAGCAGAGATTGCTGGGGACATCTAGGAATAAACAGAGACACTCTCTCGTCCTGGTAAAAGAGGTGTAGGGACAGTAGAGATTGCTGGGGACATCAAGGAATAAACAGAGACACTCTCTCGTTCTGGTAAAATAGGTGTAGGAAGAGCAGAGATTGCTGGGGACATCAAGGAATAAACAGAGACACTCTCTCGTCCTGGTTAAAGAGGTGTAGGAAGAGCAGAGATTGCTGGGGACATCAAGGAATAAACAGAGACACTCTCTCATCCTGGTAAAAGAGGTGTAGGAAGAGCAAAGATTGCTGGGGACATCAAGGAATAAACAGAGACACTCTCTCGTCCTGGTAAAAGATGTGTAGGAAGAGCAGAGATTGCTGGGGACATCAAGGAATAAACAGAGACACTCTCTCGTCCTGGTTAAAGAGGTGTAGGAAGAGCAGAGATTGCTGGGGACATCAAGGAATAAACAGAGACACTCTCTCGTCCTGGTAAAATAGGTGTAGGAAGAGCAGAGATTGCTGGGGACATCAAGGAATAAACAGAGACACTCTCTCATCCTGGTAAAAGAGGTGTAGGAAGAGCAGAGATTGCTGGGGACATCAAGGAATAAACAGAGACACCCTCTCGTCCTGGTTAAAGAGGTGTAGGAAGAGCAGAGATTGCTGGGGACATCAAGGAATAAACAGAGACACTCTCTCATCCTGGTAAAAGAGGTGTAGGAAGAGCAAAGATTGCTGGGGACATCAAGGAATAAACAGAGACACTCTCTCGTCCTGGTAAAAGAGGTGTAGGAAGAGCAGAGATTGCTGGGGACATCAAGGAATAAACAGAGACACTCTCTCGTCCTGGTAAAAGAGGTGTAGGAAGAGCAAAGATTGCTGGGGTCATCAAGGAGTAAACAGAGACACTCTCTCGTCCTGGTAAAAGAGGTGTAGGGACAGCAGAGATTGCTGGGGACATCAAGGAATAAACAGAGACACTCTCTCGTCCTGGTAAAAGAGGTGTAGGGACAGCAAAGATTGCTGGGGACATCAAGGAATAAACAGAGACACTCTCTCGTCCTGGTAAAAGAGGTGTAGGGACAGCAGAGATTGCTGGGGACATCAAGGAATAAACAGAGACACTCTCTCGTCCTGGTAAAAGAGGTGTAGGGACAGCTGAGATTGCTGGGGACATCAAGGAATAAACAGAGACACTCTCTCGTCCTGGTAAAAAAGGTGTAGGAAGAGCAGAGATGGCTGATGACATCAAGGAATAAACATGTATAAACATGGCAATACAGATCTAGAGGCGTAAAGTCGCATGGTTTAGTGGTTAAATCGTCGGGCTTACAATCGAGAGGCTGGGACAGGGCTTTACGTTGTGTTCTTATGCAAGACACTTTGCTCCAGTTCACTTAGCTGTAGAAATAATTTGTGACGTCACTGGTGCAGAGCTGTATCAGCCATTGCCTTTTTCTTGGACAACATTAGTGGCGTGGAGAGAGGGGACTGGTATATATGGATGACTGCTGGTCTTCCGCAAACAACCTTACCCGGACTTGTGCCTCGGAGGGGAACTTTCTAGGTACAAATCCCATGGTCATTGGCGACCGAATGGGGTCTTAGTGAACAAATAAACTGGCCGACAACAACATCAACAACCACGACGACAATATAAACAACAAACGTAACTAGAAAACAAGCCACAGCCAAATCAATATTAACTGGCAGACCATCAGTATTAACATCAACAAGTATATTGATTATTGGGTCCATGAGAGAGAGGTGGGTGTTATCGATTATATTGCATCAATCGTATTTTATTGAACTCAGTCGGACGAAATTTGGAATTACATAAGCAAGATTTAACTAGAAACTTAAAGATTATTCTTTTACTCTTTTACTGGTTTCAATCATTAGACTGTGGCCATGCTGGAGCACTACCTTGATCAGATTTAGTCGGCCATATTGACCCCAATACTTATATATATTTTTCAAATCTCTCTCTGTATATATATATATATATATATATATATATATATATATATATATATATATATATATTAGAGAGAGAGATATATAAATAGATAGACAGACAGACAGATAGATACATATGTTTCTTTATTAGCCACAGGGGCACAAAAGAAAGGGACAAATACAAAGGGGGAAGTTTACATACAATAAAAACGTGTAAAATGCTATCACAAATGTAATTTAAAAATTAATCGATTTTCCCCAATAGGGGAGACATTACATATGGGTAACACCCCCGAAAAAATGTGCAACCCTCATCTCCAGGAGTACGAAGAGTGAGTACCCCTTTCCTCTCTTTCTCTTTTTCCTCAACCTACAGGCTGATATAGAGAGAAGGCCCAACCACTCGGGCCATTCTCGCCACTTTCACCCACCTTTCATAAAACTTGCTGGGGTACAGCACTTCTCTCTCCATCTTGATTCTTCTTCCAAAGTGGTATTTGAAAAAAGAATCAGTTGTTGGCCGGAGAGAAAGGTGTCTGACCTCAGCCCTTTTAACCTCGT
>OZ024745.1:13699601-13707101 GCA_964016885.1 Eledone cirrhosa
GTGGTCATAGGATGACAACAGGGAGTCATAACGACCTTCTGACAATGGTGGTCATAGGATGACAACAGGGAGTCATAACGACCTTCTGACAATGGTGGTCATAGGATGACAACAGCGAGTCATAGCGGCCTTCAGACAATGGTGGTCATAGGATGACAACAGGGAGTCATAGCGACCTTCTGACAATGGTGGTCATGGGATGATAACAGGGAGTCATAGCGACCTTCTGACAATGGTGGTCATGGGATGACAATAGGGAGTCATAGCGACCTTCAGACAATGGTGGTCATAGGATGATAACAGGGAGTCATAACGACCTTCTGACAATGGTGGTCATAGGATGACAATAGGGAGTCATAGCGACCTTCAGACAATGGTGGTCATAGGATGATAACAGGGAGTCTTGGTGACCTTCTGACAATGGTGGCCATAGGATGACAATAGGGAGTCATAGCGACCTTCAGACAATGGTGGTCATAGGATGATAACAGGGAGTCATAACGACCTTCTGACAATGGTGGTCATAGGATGACAATAGGGAGTCATAGCGACCTTCAGACAATGGTGGTCATAGGATGATAACAGGGAGTCATAACGACCTTCTGACAATGGTGGTCATAGGATGACAATAGGGAGTCATAGCGACCTTCAGACAATGGTGGTCATAGGATGATAACAGGGAGTCTTGGCGACCTTCGGACAATGGTGGCCATAGGATGATAATAGGAGTCATAGCGACCTTCAGACAATGGTGGTCATAGGAAGATAATAGGAGTCATAGCGACCTTCAGACAATGGTGTCTATAGTGACAATCGCAACAACTATCATATTGTCAGTCATAGGGACTATTTCAACTATGTCAGTCATAACCATCATCATAAGAATGTCAGTCATAGCGACTAGGTCGACACTGATAGCCATAATAGTGAGAGAGGAGGGCAGGCAGACACACACACTGACACACTCATAGACATATACTTACACACGCCGCACACACGTATACACACACATACACACATACACACACAGGCGCGCGCGCGCGCATATCTGTGCAGCATTATATCCATCTATCTAATAATGGTGCCTTGTGGTAGTATTGTTGCCTGCTAGAAATAGCAGCCATATCTCCTTTCAAACCAGAAAGAGACATTAGATATCGTAGTCCTCGATATACTATAACAAAACCTTTGAGGTGATGGTCATGGTTGGAACACCATAGACATACATACTCACGCAGTCACAAACATACAAATCTACAGAGGTAAGCATATGCACACTCCACACTCTCAACTATCTATACTATATATACACACACACCTATATAACACTGTACTAAATATACATATACACCTATATAACACTATACTGAACATATATGTGTGTGTGTGTGTGTGTGTGTGTGTGTGTGTGTGTGTGTGTGTGTGTGTGTGTGTGTGTGTGTGTGTGTGTGTGTGTGTGTGTGTGTGTGTGTGTGTGTGTGTGTGTGTGTGTTTATATATATTAGAAAATGAGTTTTTTTTTAACAAAATGAAAATAAAAACGAGATGTCCTACACGAGTGAAAGTATAAGGAAAAAAGTTGAATTGGAAAATGCAACTGGAGTCTTTTTAAGAATATTTATTTGGTTTTTTACCGGTTTCGCAGTTCTTGTACTTTTCAAAAGTAGAATTGCGATGGAGAGTCTGTGGTTTTTCTCGCATGAAAAACCACAGACTCTAAAGAAATACGATGTTAGCCCCCCGGTGCTTATCCTTATTGAGCCCTCTTTGGATTTTAGTCTACAAATTTATTATTATTACTATATATATATATATATATATATATTTTACTATATATATATATATATAATAGAGAAATGCACAAAACATGGCGCACACATACACACATACATACATACACATATACACACGCACACACACAGACACACACAATCGCTGGCACGCACAGCCCAATAATATGCTGTCATACACACACACACAACATTATGTCACAACCCCCAAATATACTCACTACAAAAATATGGTGCACGCATACACACACACACACATACATACACACACACACACAAACAAACAAACACACACTCACACATACAAATGGTGCACACACACACACACACGCATCCCTATTCAATATCGATATACAAGCACACACACAAGACAGAATTTATTCTCATACATACATACACACACATATACATACAGACAAACAAGCATACATGTATGCATGCATACATACATATATATATACATACATATATAAGCTTGTGTATGTATGTGTAAAATTTGTTCGCATCTATGCAGGTTTGTCTGGTCACCTTTAAAGTTACATCTCACGGGAGATTTCTTTGGTGTTTTAACGATAGCGGGGCCCCAGTCCTATCACAGCACAGTTTCTCTAGTGAGAAGAGGCAGGATTTGAACTCAGAATGCACAAAGATGGAATTTTGTTGAACCTCCGTCGGTTCCGACGACGAGTGCACTAGTTGTTCAAACAACGGAACAGCCTGTTCGTGAAATTAACGTGAAAGTGGCTGAGCATTTCACAGAAACGTTAGTTCTCAGGGAGATTCGGTGTGACACATTATATGACAATGCCGACCCTCTAAACAGCTCATTTCTGCCAAGTTGACTGGAGCAGCATGAAATAAAGCGCCGCCAGGAAAAGAACTCTCAACCTGACGATCGTGTGTCGAACATCCTAGTAATATATTTTATTCGATAGTTTTCGCCATGTTACACTTACTATGTGTATGTATATCCATGTATGTGTGTGATGTTTTATTCTCACGCACACACAAACATAGAGACGCAATAATAAAACACACACAGAAACAAGCACACATTTTAATAAAATGACTACTTTACACACTCACACACACACATAAAATAATCACCTTACACACACAGGAATAAAATGATCAGTGTATAAATGTATACACACACACAGGCATAAAATGACCAACGTATACACACACAGGCACACATACATGAATAAAATGACCAACACACGCACACACACACAGACACATATATATACACACAAACACGCACACACACACAAACACACACACACATGTATGAATAACATTGCCAACACACACATACACCATATGCACTCACACATATATGCACATGTACACGCACACACACACATATGCACATATTTTCCGAGACTGAGCTATTCTGCGCATGCTCACGCTGTTTGGTGACGTCACCATGTCTATTTGAACGGCTGCAATGACAGTGACTGCGTAAAGAACCATTTGCCATTGAATGTGAACATAACATAAGATTAGGCTTGTTGCTGCCTTTTTCACATCGTGCCAATCTACATTTTACATTTTATTGTCGTCTGTTGACAAACAGTGTTCATTACTACAACCACCAGCCATATATACATTCATACGAATATACACACGTACATATACATATATACTATATATAGATATAGTTCATATATATCTATATATAAATAAACACTTATACACATATATGCTCAAATATATATATATATATATTCATATAAGGATGTGACTGTTCGTTTAACAAAAGAAACCACAAACTAGATAAAGAATTCAATACCAGTACATATATATTTATATATTTCAACTACCAACAAGGAAGACAGAGAAATGGGGAAAGTACAAAAACCACAAATCGTAAGTATTATAACAATCTTTAATATTTGTTTATTTCCACTGCTGCTTAACTTTATCATTTGCGTCTATGTTCTTTCATTGTGTTTCACTTTGTTCATTCACCAAGTGTCATCAGGGGCGACATTTTTATAACACACCTCCCAGGTTCCCTATAGGATTCTCGTCTATCTCACCTTAATATGTACTGGCATCTAAATGAACGCTGAAATTCCTTATCTCAACTATTTCTCTCTGATGGCATCATTTTCTCTACTTTAGTGGAATGCACATCTTTACCTTGAGCAAGATATTTTAAAATACCTTCTCTAGGTGACAAGTTTGCTGTGCCTCTAGAGTGTATGACAAAATATCCTACTCTGTTCTTTCTGGCTCTCTGCTCTCCGAGCTCAAATGCCATCGAAGTCAATTTTACCTTTCATCTATTCTGGATGAAATAAGTACCAGTCCAGGGTAGTGGATTGACGGTATTGTTAGGGCACCAGATGCCTTGTCGTATTGGTCTCGGCTTTTGCATTCTGAGTTCAAATTCTGCAATGGTCTACCCGGATGGTAAACTTAATCCGTTACTTTGATTCAAAACACCATCTTGCCCCATTGGGGGAATTTAGTGGAGTCTATTCTGTTGCAAGTATTGGGACCAGGTCTTCGATATAAGGATACCTTCCTACCAGGCTATCTGTCAAGAACACTACTAAACAGTAACAACATTCTATTACTGAGAGATGAAATGATCAGATAGAAGATATTATGTCATGTTGGAAGGTCGTAATTTCGTATGCTATTGTGTACATGACCTACACTTAAGCCATTAATATCGAGGCCACCTTGTAACCGGTCATTCGACCAGCTTGAAAAACCAGCCAAATCTCCTTTATATCATATACTATCATCATTAAAAATTGAAGACATTAGATAATATAGTGATGTAATCTTCGATCCAGTGTGCCTGAACTAGATAGTCGTTGAGGTCTTGAATCTAACATTGAATCTAACTGGTGCTAAACTCTAACCTCTAAATTTACAGAAGTTCTTCACACCTAATCTACAATTGATAATAATAGTTTTCTAACTTTAACCCCAAACCACACATTTTGAGGCAGATTCTATTCGATTGATACTTTTGATATCGATCCCAAAATTATAAAATCGATCTCGGTGGTAGTCGAAACTAGATCGGGAAGGGATCTAGTATTTAGTAACGGTTTTTAAAACCTTGTTGAGGTCAACTTTACTTTTCAACAAAGAAACAAGCAAATACTGGACTTCTATATAATCGATTATACTCTTCTTCTTCTTCTTCTTCTTCATTGATTATATCATCCTCCCAAAATTTCTGGGTTTGTGTTACACCACAAATATATTAATGCATTTTGTTTTCCTTCTTTCCTGCTAAAGAAGGAGGGAGTTTAGTTGGTGCCATAATAGACTCCATACACACGATGGTGTTATTTATAGGACAATGTTCTTTTACAGCTGGATGATCTCCCTGGCGCCAATCATATTAGTTACCTCTTACGACAGGGATACGATGTAGCTATTCTAAACCAAATACACACACAGGTTTGTTTGTGTCTAAGCGATCGTTATTCAATAATCTCATTATTAATTGTTTACCTTCACTATATTACAGAAGCATATCTCTGTAGATATTTGCAGTGGTTTCTGTCAGTTTTATATGTTACTCTTTTACTCTTTTACCTGTTTCAGCCATCCGGCTGAGGCCATGCTGGGGCACCGCCCTTGCAAATGTTCTATTATATTAAAATATATGTATTTTGTTAGTGTTTATCTACAGGAGTTTTGAATCATTTTCAAACTAATAATTATTAAGGATTATTTCTATTTTCATTCCCCACATTCTGCTTGTCATTATATCTACATCTTGATATTTGGATTTTTTACAGTTCTTTGAGAGACTGACAAACAAAATATCTTGCCATATTTAGTTACGACTGTTTTCGTTCTGCGTTCGAATCTGACCCAAGTCAACTTTGACTTTCATCATCTTGAGGTTGATAAAATAAAATAATTGTTTCTACTTCTCGCACAAGGCCAGTGTATTACTGGTACTTTATTTTATCGATCCCGTAAGGATGAAAGGCAAAGTTAACCTCGGCGGGATTTGAACTCAGAACATAAAGGGCCGTAACTCTTTGCTGCAAAGCATGGCGTCCGACCCTCTATCGATACTGCCAATGCACTGGGGTCGATTCAATCGACTTTCCCCTCCATAATTGTTGACCTGGTGCCTAAATCAAAAGCCATTATTATTAATTGTTCTATCGATCAGAGAGAGACGAATAATGGTTTCTGATTTAGGCACAAGGTCAACAATTATGGAGGAGGGGAAAGCCGATTGATTCGACCCCAGTGCGTTACAAATAGAGTACCGGTAACGCACTGGGGCCGATTTCATCGACTTTCCCCTCTCCCAAAATTGCTGGCCTTGTGCATACATCAGAAACCATTATTTTTTGCTCTGCGATCGATAAACCAATTATCGATCAGGTATTTATGTGGTAGATTAAATACGCTGTCCTTGTAACTGCGTCACCTTGCCAAATGTAAACAATCCTTATTCACCTTGCCAAATGTAAACAATCCTTATTCTCCTTGCCAAATGTAAACAATCCTTATTCTCCTTGCCAAATGTAAACAATCCTTATTCTCCTTGGCAAATGTAAACAATCCTTATTCTCCTTGGCAAATGTAAACAATCCTTATTCTCCTTGGCAAATGTAAACAATCCTTATTCTCCTTGCCAAATGTAAACAATTCTTATTTACTGCAATAGAGTCGTTCGCAATTCTTTACGCAGCGAATTGGCAGAGTCGTTAGGGCGTTATGGTCATTTTATTCGGCTCACTGTGCCTTGAGCTCAAATACAGCTGTGACTTTGTTAGTTGCTAGATTACATCTGTCGCCCTGTGTTAGCATTCGAGCCAGATTCACTAGATTATAATCGTGAGTTCGATTCCCGGACCAGGTGGGGCGTTATGTTCTCTCATTTGCTTCAGTCCACTCAACTGGCAAAAATTAATATTACCTGTAATTCAAAGGGCCAGCCTTTTTTCACATTGTGTCACGCTGAATCTCCCCGAGAACAATGTACAGAAGTGCATGGGTCAGAGGAATGCACATCCACTTACACGTTAATCAACTGGAGTGCTCATCGTCGGAAACGACGGAGGTACAACCTATAAGCGTGCATATATATATATATATATATATATAACGAAGGAAATGTGGTAAGGAACCAGGTGGACCATAACGCACCAAAGTACTCAATACTTAGGGTAGTAGAGTGGGTAATAGGAACAAGTAAGACCCCGACGGCTGAGCTCAAGCCGTTTCGACGGCTATTATATATTGTCAGATATTCATGGATCCCGACTCCTCTCTCTCTCTCTCTCTCTCTCTCTCTCTCTCTCTCTCTCTCTCTCTCTCTCTCTCTCTCTCTCTCTCTCTCTCTCTCGCTGTGCCCTGCACCGATGTACTGAAGGCAAGCTCTTGTTGAACCTCGTTAATGTCAGTACATCACACTTCATTTTCTCAAGCCCCAACTGACTATCACACACACACACACACACACACACAATACCATAGACACACACACACACAATACCATACACATGCGAACACTTATGCACGCGCGCAGCATGTTGGATGTGTCTTAAGTTACGTCCCTGGTTAAGAGTACATAGGACTATGTACTCAAGTAAGGTCAACCAGATGGTGGCGGTGAGGTGGTGTAGATACACACATTCTTCAAATATTGATTCCAACACCCCACATATTCTGTCTACTTTACCGAGACTGGCGGACACCACTACCACCA
>OZ024745.1:13712101-13714601 GCA_964016885.1 Eledone cirrhosa
CTATAATGTCCAACACATCTTTCAATAAGACTCTAAGGATGATGTTATGAGGGAGATATGACTGCTATGTCTAACAAATCAAACGACCACGTAAAGGTTCTCTTAGGTAATTGCTGTCTTTGTTGTAATGTGTCCAAGGTCCAAGAGAGTGTACAATAAATAATCTAGTACACATAACTGTTAGCAAGTAATGCAGTTAAGGAAAGTTCCAGACTGTAGCGATTGCATCCTGATCGCAGGAAAGCATCATATGGTAGATCGGCGGCGTATCTAGGTGTATAGAAAGACATTTATCTCTTCCTCATCATATGGTAGACCATCGGCGTATCCAGGTGCATAGAAAGACATCTTTTCCTCTTAGGAGTACGAAATTCGAAATTTGTCACTGCCTCTCACACTTTTCCCATCTCTTTCTGTCACTCACCCTCTATCTATCTAAATAAATATATCTACCTATCTATCTATCTACCTACCTATCTATCTATCCATCTATCTACTTACCTATCTATCTATCTCTATCTGTCTATCTATCTATCTATCTATCTATCTATCTATCTATCTATCTATCTATCTATCTATCTATACACGTTTTTATTGTATGTAAACTTCCCCCTTTGTATTTGTCCCCTTCTTTTGTGCCCCTGTGGCTAATAAAGAAACATATCTATCTATCTATCGTAACACTATCTCACATCTGTCTTGCTCGCCCTGCCCTTCTCCCCACCGTCACCCAATCAGCCACCTGTTTCATTCTACAACAGTATATTTTATATGTGAGTAAAACTGATACTACGTAGTATTGATTTTTTCCTGTGAACAGTTAAACAGTTAGGACGTAATTTCGACACAGTACTTTCATCTTGTATCTGTTTATGTCGCCGACATCAATACTGCCAGACAACAGTTAAACAATACAACACTCACCTCTACACAGTATTTAGATCTTGTGTCTTTTTATAAAACATTTGTCGTCGGCATTAAACACTGCCAGGTGAAATTTAACAATACAAGAGAAGTCACTTATACACAACTGTTTTATCTTAAGTGTTTGGACGACAATCTTTACCAGACGACATCAGGTTTCAAACAACGCAGCAGATATGCTTTGAAATACACTACTATGCAGTTATTTTACCATGTGTGTGTTTTTAAGACAAATTTGGCCTACAAGACAATACAGCATACATTCCATCTCTATCACTTTACACTGTATTTATCTTTGTAAGAGAATTCTTGACAACAAACGTCATCAATACTTTCAGATAACCCAGCATGTATTAGAAGCGTATATATACGATGATGGAGTACTTGCAAAAAGTCTCAAATCAATTCGTTCAAGTGTAGGAAAAGTGTTCAGAACACAGAAACCAGCATCGGTGATGGTTTGGGCAGCCATTTCTGAAAGAGGGAAGTCTCTTCTGATTTTTGTCTCAAGGAATTAAAATTAACAAAGAACTTTACATAAAGGATATTTTGGAAGGAGCACTGATGCCATGGTGAACATCTGTTTATGGCGATGACATTTGGACTCTCCAACAAGATGGAGCGACGAGCCACACTGCTCGCGTAACACATGGTGTAGAGGCCATTGTCCTGCATGGATCAGTAAGGAAGAGTGGCCTCCCACATCACCAGATCTCAACCCTCTCGATTTTTGAGAATGAAGCCTGCTCTACTCCTAGCCAAAATATTGAAACTTTAAAATCAAAACTGAATAAAGTATGGGAGAAAATATCCATGGAAACTGTTTGTGCAGCCATCGAAGACTTTCCTAGAAGACTTCGAGCGGTAGTGAGAGCTAGTGGAAAGCATTTCAAATAAATTTTTGTGCAGTTGTTTAATAGTATATTACTTCCTATTTGTTAAAGTCGGATCTTGAAATAAATGTGTTTTTCAAGAACTATTTGCATTTTATTTTGTAACAGTTTTATGCCCCACCCTGTATATATATATATATATATATATATATATATATATATATATATATATATATATATATATATATATATATATATATATATATATATTAATTCACAATATTAACAAATATAGACATTCGTGTGATCAAGTATATTTTATTATACATATTTCAGAGGTACTGAGCTATCTTCAACAGTACGTCCTCATCAGATAAAATAAGATGATGCATGACATACCTTGACTAAGTAGATGGTTAAAATTCAGTCATGGCAGTCATATATAAATATATATATGACTGTCATATATATATATATATATATATATATACAGTCATATATATATATATATATATATATTAGAAAGATCGAGTATCGAAAAATCGGCGCACGAGTTCACGATAAACGAGATATACAGATATAAATATACACACATATATACATATATAAAACTCTACTGTGTGTATTGAGATTAGAATTATTTATTTTGTTGAGAGAGAGAACAAGTAAATATAAATTACAGTTAGAAAATATATAAGCAAGAGGGTTGTGTGGGGTGTTGTACGTGTGGGTGTCTCTGTGCC
>OZ024745.1:13722101-13747101 GCA_964016885.1 Eledone cirrhosa
CGTTATGGCCCACTTGGTTCCTTACCATACTTCCTTCGTTGTATATATATATATATATATATATATATAGAGAGAGAGAGAGAGAGAGAGAGAGAGAGAGAGAGAGAGAAAGAGAGAGAGAGAGAGACGATGGAAACTCCTTTCTCCTCCTGTTCCGTCCTAACCACCATCCTAAACCTTGTTTTTAGTAACCACACAGCTCCTTTCGTTTCATATAATTTTGTATAAATATATTCCTCCGGTTGCAACGTTTTTTGAAATATTCACTTCTGCGTTCACAGATTGACTTTGTTAGTTTCAGAAGATCCCGTTAAGGGTGAAAGCAGCGATTCTTTGCTTAAACTTTAATCTGTTATTTTAATAAATATATATATATATATATAATCTGTATTTTCTCCCAAATATAGAAATTACCAAATTTTGTTGATTATTCTGTCTTATTTACCCAATTCTCTTTTCTCTATTTTACAGGGAATCATCTGCAAAGACTGCGAGGAGGTGGTTAGTTTGAGATCGTCAACGTGCAATAGTGGTGCAATTTGTCATCAATGCCACAGTACGAGAATTGAAAGACGAGAAACAATTTTGGAAATATTCCAAACGGAATTGAATTATGGTCGTGACTTGAAAATTCTCTTAGTGGTAAGCAATGATGAATGGCAGCGTTTAATGTCACTTTATGGTTTTTCTTGTAGTCATTAAGCATAATTTTGTCTCGAATTATTACATATCCATACACATTCATTCATATATATATATATATATATATACACACACATAAACATCTTTCTCATACAGAATCTATTGATTTGCTATATGTTTCACCGGCCGGCAACACTAATATTAGAAGCTAGGTTTTCCCTCTTCACGTTTATCTTCCCTCTTTCACTAAATATCGATTATGTGATGGTACTGTTGAATAGTATATATATATATATATATATATATATATATATATATATATATATATATATATATATATATATATACTTATGAAGGGTTTACCTAACATTGGTACATTTCTACTCCCTTTTATTCATCACACTATGCTATATCTATCATGTCTACAACACTATACTCTTTAGTCACTCAACATCTACACACTGCGTCTATTCACCCAACACATACACACTGTGGTTATCTATCTAGTTAACATCTACACACTGTGCCTGCCTTGTCAACGCCTACACACTGTGTCTGACTCTCCAGTCGATATCTACACACTGTGCCTATCTAATCAACGCCTACACACTGTATCTATCCAGTCAACACCTACATACTGTCCAGTCAACACCTACATACTGTAGTTATGTTCACTTTTCTAATACATCTTTAACCGTGTCTTCTTAACTTAGTCCCTGTTGCCTTATCACGTATGTTTTTAACCAGTTTTCTTAATTGTCTGTTTCTCAGGAGTTCTATGGCCCCATTAAAGAAGCTGGCCTTATCAATAATCAACGACTGACAGAGGTGTTCCTTAATTTGGAAGAATTGGTGGATGTTAATGAAAACTTCATTGAACAATTGAACCGTGTTTTAAACAGTTCACCTCTCCATAATGATAAGGTAAGGACATCTTATTACATCACTGCCACTGGTCTCTCTCCCAATATATATATATATATATATATATATATATATATATATATATATATATATAAATTTAAATTTCAAGAAAACCAAGGATAAGATATCGTAGAGATGTATAAATGAATGATAATATCCTATCCTTAGCTTTCTTAAGTATAAGCTTACATACTTGTAAGATCTAACATGCAACTTACAAATATGTAAGCAAAATAAATTTCTTAACATTTAAAATTACGCCCGTGGTTAAAAGAAAACATAATCATAGCTTCAATGGTTAAAATATTTTACGGCTTATTTTCCTTCAGTCAGTTTAGAACAAATGATATGTCTTGTATCGCTTACAACCATTGTTTTTTCAAGTAATTTATTGTTACCGTCTGCTATATTTTACAGGAAGTTGACTGTGTGAATATTGGTCAGTTGTTTCAAGAATCAATTCATATGTTTAAAGCCTTTGAGAAATATTGTGTCAAACAGGTTCGTAATCTCCACTATTTTGTTCACGTTTGTTTCTTTGTCTCACCCCACACTATATATATCTCACTCCCACACTATATATGTCTATCTCACCCCCATACTATATCTATCTCACTCCCACACTATATCTAATCTATCTATCTCACCCCACACTATATATATCTCACTCCCACACTATATATGTCTATCTAACCTCCACACTATATATATCTCACTCCCACACTATATCTATCTATCTCACCCCACACTATATATATCTCACTCCCACACTTTATCTATCTCACCCCACACTATATATATCTCACTCCCACACTTTATCTATCTATCTCACCCCACACTATATATATATATCTCACTCCCACACTTTATCTATCTCACCCCACACTATATATATCTCACTCCCACACTTTATCTATCTATCTCACCCCACACTATATATATATATCTCACTCCCACACTTTATCTATCTATCTCACCCCACACTATATATATATATCTCACTCCCACACTTTATCTATCTATCTCACCCCACACTATATATATCTCACTCCCACACTATATCTATCTATCTCACCCCCACACTATATCTATCTAACTCCCACACTATATATGTCTACTATATTTGTCTATTTCTCCTCCAATTGACCTCTGTGTATATTTCCCCTTTACTCCACTAGTGTGATGCCATGGACATACTTGAGAAGTTAGAGACAGAGAATGATATTCTGCGAGCGTTTTTACAAGTGACACAAGCTGAGAATACGGCAGTTCGTCGAATGAGTCTAAAGTCGTTCTTGATGGTTCCTGTACAAAGAGTTATGAAGTAAGTACAATAATCTGCCTAACATTGTGATAAACTTAGTTATATAACTGGTCGATGTTTACTCCTATCCTTCCTGGCACAATAAATACCAGTCATATATTTGGTTAGATGTACAATTGATTAGTAAGAAAGTATTAGACCATCAGTTCACAGTTGTGTAAGTTCAGCCTGACTACAGATACTTGTGTATCTTGGCATTTAACTTTATTCCGTATTGTTTATGTCATGGTCATGGCGAGAAGGGAAATGCTCATGACCCTTTTTAACGACTGTTGGGGAGAAGGGAAGAAGTGTTCCCCGAATTGAACACAGAATGAACTCCTTTAAAAGTACCCACGAACCATGTGATGGTGTTAAATCGTCTGGCGGATTAAATCAACCGCCCAAGAAAGCAGAATGTAAAAAATAAGAACAAACGCCGCAAGGATTACCTAATAATTCAGTCAGACTATCTCTATTGTCTGGTACTTTATTTTATCGACCCTGTAAGGAGTAAAGTTGACCTCTTATCACTATGCCAATTCGTCTCAATTCACAAGACTATTGGTAATATATAAATTAGATCACTTAAGGAATGTTGCTGATAACAGACTAATATTCCAGCCATATATATCTAATCTGAATCTGTATATCGTTAAATAAATCAAGATGAACTAACAGATATTCGGTTCTCTTGACTTTCACAAAAAATTGATTAAGGCCGAGTTAATCTCCTTTTCTGATAAAACTTAACTTTAAAAAATACCAATGATTAATTTGTGGTTTATGATAATTTTTCTCTCTCGTCAGATATCCACTACTGTTGAATCGATTGTACAAATCAACACCTCAACATCATCGGGATTCCATTCCTCTTCATGAGTCATTGGTTGGCTTAGAACGAATTTTGGAAGAGATCAATGCTGTAAGTAATTATCTCTTCATGTTGACCTCCAATACAATTAGATAATGATAATTTGGCGTTCGATTTCCACAATCACAAAATAAGATCTTGTTATATATATATATATATATATATATATATATATATATATATATATATATATATATATATATTATGAGTTTATTTTACCAAACTTACTACATTCCACTAGATTAACGTCAATGTATGTGTCTATACGGTTTTCAAATTATTTACACACACACACACGCACACACACACACACACACATATATATATATATATATATATATATATATATATATATATATATATATATATATATATATATATACATGTGTGTGTGTGTGTGAGAGAGAGAGAGAGAGAGAGAGAGAGAGAGAGAGAGAGAGAGAGAGTATTTTGTAAGCATAAAACTATTCTAAATTAGTCTGTTTCTATTACTTTCATTTTATATATTTATTTGTATATTGTATATTTATTTTGGTTTTTTTCTTTTTCTGATTTATTTCAGAAAATCCAAGGAACAAATACTTTGAGACTGACACGTAAACGGTCGGAACTGAGAAGACACAGTTCTTCTGACAAGTTCGAACTCATCAAGGTAAATTACTTTCACTTTCCCTTCTATAATAACTCTCTATATATTGACATTAGCAGTAGCACTAACTAAGCGTGATTCGTAATAGAGGTGTATAAGATATGACGGTATAGACGATATGTTTATAGACGATAAACATATATAAGTCTCGCTATGATTAATTTAAACTGGGATTATGTCACAGCTCTCTCGGGATGCGTGTGTGATGACGCCTGACACATCTTTAATGTAATTCTTGGGACGATTCAGCATTATATAGTGTGTGACTAAGGCTGGCTATTTGAATTACAAGTACAGCTCGTTTTTGGAAGATGAGAAAACTGGAGAAACGTGAAGTAAAGTGTCTTGCTCAAGGACACAATGCGGTGCCGGGAATCGAACTGACGATGTTACAATCGTGAGCCATACACCCTAAAAATTAAGGCCCACACCTTCACTACCTGTAAGTACTTCATGTACACTAGATATAATAAATGTTTGTCATGATCCTCCAAGTAATAAGTTTCATAACTTTTCTAAAGACTACTGCATCTGTTTTATTGCTATCATACATCTGGTGGAAACAGTATAGATTGTGTAGGTTTTAAAGTATAATTTCTGTGTGTCGTATAATATATTTTGTGTATTGACAGCTCAAATTAATGACAAACTTAACTTATCCGCATGTTTTCTTTGTGTGTGTTTTCAGACTGCTCTCAGCCATTTGAACTGGAGTCAAGAGGAGATTCATGATATACTGGTCAGTTCGTTGCTGACCACTCAGCCACAAGATCACTTTTGGACTGGGAAAAAAATCAACAACTTAAAGTTTTCACAGATACACGCTGTCCTTCTAACACGTGGAGAGGTATGTACAATTGAATACTTTTACTTCCGTGTAGCTATTAGAATCAGCGAAAATATTGCTTTCTTTTAAAATGTCCCTGAAAAACTAGTAATAGGATCAGGTGAGGGGGAGGGTATAATGTAGTCCCACATCCAAGTCAGACGTAAAATATAGCCTCAGCGAGGTTGTTAATAGCTCAAAGATATGAAATGTACGTTTCAAATCATCGATTGTGTATTTTAATAACCAGTGCTGTCCCCCTCAATCTATCTTATTTCTCATTCTTTCTTCTGATGAAGGACTAGCGTCCGAAACGTTAAGACCTTCCTGCTATATCAAGCGTTAACCTACTATATCCCTTCCATATACTGTACCGATTGTGTTGTTATTTCTGTTTACCTTTTTCATACATATGTATATAGCTATATATATATATATATATATATATATATATATATATATATATATAGCTATATATATATATATAGCTATATATATATATATATATATATATATATATATATATATATATATATATATATATATATATATATATATATATATATATAGCTATATATATATATATATATATATATATATATATATAGCTATATATATATATATATATATATATAGCTATATATATATATATATATATATATATATATATATATATAGCTATATATATATATATATATATATATATAGCTATATATATATATATATATATATATATAGCTATATATATATATATATATATATATATATATATATAGCTATATATATATATATATATATATATATATATATAGCTATATATATATATATATATATATATATATATATAGCTATATATATATATATATATATATATATATATATATATATATATATATATATATATATATATATAGCTATATATATATATATAGCTATATATATATATATATATATATATATATATATATATATATATATATATATATATAGCTATATATATATATATATATATATATATATATATAGCTATATATATATATATATATATATATATATATATAGCTATATATATATATATATATATATATATATATATATATATATATATATATAGCTATATATATATATATATATATATATATAGCTATATATATATATATATATATATATATATATATATATATATATAGCTATATATATATATATATATATATATATATATATAGCTATATATATATATATATATATATATATATATATATATATATATATATATATATATATATAGCTATATATAGGTATACCCATACGTACGTAGTATAAGTGGTGTACTTACAAATAACAAAACAGAATAAAAGAACTAAAATTTAAAGGAATGGCCCGGTCAAATCCCTCCACACGCACAACTTAAAATGGTGGGCCCATTCTAACTTGCCTTCCTGACCCACCTCTGGTCTGGTCTGACAAATCATGCATCACTATATATATGTAGTGAATGTCTACAGCAGATTGGGTAACGGATGTGTATGATAACTATTTAGTAGATATACAAACAAACAA
This sequence comes from Eledone cirrhosa, assembly GCA_964016885.1. Classification (NCBI taxonomy): domain Eukaryota; kingdom Metazoa; phylum Mollusca; class Cephalopoda; order Octopoda; family Eledonidae; genus Eledone; species Eledone cirrhosa. The sequence goes on from OZ024745.1 coordinate 13,728,880, forward strand.
TGATGAGTTGGCAAAATATCATTTATTTCAGTTCCTATTAAGGTCTACTTTCCTTTTCATCCTCCTAATAGAAAATCCACAAAATTTGTGGATTTACGCCTATGTTAACAATTATTATTTTACGAGAAATACTTTATGTTTGAACCAGAAATGGTTAATGTAAGTAAGATTTTGGAATGTATTCAAAACTAATGCGCCATGTTTTGTTCTGTTTCTTCCAGCCTCAGCCAGAAAGCAGCATTACCAAGAAATTACTCTTTACTCAGCAGTCGCCAATACAACAAGCAGCGTTGGTCACACTTCGCTGCAAAGGCAGTAGATACCAACTTGTCAGGGTAAGTTTTCATTGCTTTATACCTTCATTAACGTAACGAACCATTACCGAGGTAAACACTGACATGGCTGGGTGGTTAACTTCGCTTGGATTAATTAGCAGAAGCCCTAACCTAGCGTGATATATACACAGCGTTCTCACACGACTACTGGGATAGATGTGACCTGATCAGGTCCCGGGTTCGATCCCATTACATGACATCTTTGAGGTGTCTCTTTACAATAGCCACGGGTCTGTGGAACGCTTGACAACTGACACGTTAATTCACGAATTTGACGTTCAGATGATTGAACAGTGAATGTTCGTTGTCGAAATCGGTGGAGGACCTATCATGATCATCATCACTCGGGTGGTGATATTTAATGGTAGAACATAATAGTGAGGCTAGAGGTACCAACTGCCTCGACTGACCTAAACACATGCACATACATGCATACATAAGGAACCAATTCGTGGTTGCTTGACCCTCTAGAAATAGTAACCCAATCTCCTTCAAATCACACCATCCTTTTTTTCACTGGGAAGGACACACGAGAAAAATGCAATTCTAGATACTCCTAAAATGGCAGGGTTGTCACGACTAGAATAACTTTGATCATGGGTCATATAGGTCACGGCCGAGCTGGGGCTATACCACACACACACACACACACACACACACACACAATGGATTGTGCCATGAATTTAAATACGAAAGGCCTTAAATAAATCAGAAGTTTTAATTGTTTTTATTGTTTCTATTTTATCAGGAACCGCTGTTTTTGGACAAATGTGTCATCACACTCAATTCTGAATTATCGGAGAATATATTTGAAGTCCAAGACTGGAATAAAGATACTTATTTATTTAAGGTAAACATGACTTTCTCTTTCTTACCCTTGGTATCCCATCCTCTTTCTCTCTCTCTCTCTCTCTCTATATATATATATATATATATATATATATATATATATATAAATTTGTGTGTGTTTGTATATATGTATATATATATATATATATATATATATATATATATATATATATATATATATACATACACACAGACACACACACATACACACACACGCACATATATATATATATATATAGGAAAATAGTCAGGACCCCGACGGCAGAGCTCAAGCTGTTTCGACAGCTATTTCAGTCCAGAAATAGCTGTCGAAACGGCTTGAGCTCTGCCGTCGGGGTCCTGACTATTTTCCTATTACCCACTCTACTACCCAAAATATCGAGTACTCTAGTGAGTTATGGTCCACCTGGTTCCTTAACACACTTTCCGTTATATATATATATATATATATATATATATATATATATATATATATATATATATATATATATATATATATATATATATATATATATATATATTAGAAAGATCGAGTATCGAAAAATCGGCGCACGAGTTCACGAAAAACAAAATTCGAAATGAGCGGCAGAGGGCTCAATAATTCAGATGAATCAGAGCTATAACTATCGTTAAAATACCGTCACATAAGGAACAAGTCTACAATCAACCATACGATAAAAAATCGATAATAGAAGATTCGGGACAAACAGATAAAAAATATCAATAAAACAATACATCAATAATTTAAATGAATGTAAAATCATACCCGGACCCACTAGAAAGGTGTTAAATCTAGCTTCATGGGTTTCTGTAAATCCTTAGACTGTACTCTATCAGCTCACATATAAATATAAAAGCCTACTAGAGTAAGCGGAACGGAGTTTACTTTCTCAACGAGCTTTTTTCCTAGCGGAAAAGGGGCTAACTACCAGTGAAAAACGCACATGGCATTAGACAAGGGAGATAACCTCTATATCCGCGAAAACAATTCGAGGGAATGTGGAAATACACATATCGAATAAGAGTGCTCAATAGACATGTTAAAATAAAACAAAAGCTATTCATCACTCAATAGAATCGACAAAAAATGAGCAATAAAATTAACTGGTGGATAGCTATGTCCAGAGCTAAAAATATTAGAAAGATCGAGTATCGAAAAATCGGCGCACGAGTTCACGATATATATATATATATATATATATATATATATATATATATATATATATATATATAGACCACCAGTTCAGACTAGTAAGACCATGTTCAGCTAAGTACTCAATACTTGTGAAGTAGAGTGTATGTATAGTGAATGTTTATGCCCGACGGCTGAGTCAGGTGGAATGCCTTGCAGAATCTAATCTGATTCTGTGAGTTCTGTCAGGAGTTGAATCCAACAGATAGTATTAAATAATTGTTTCTACTTTTGGCACAAGGCCAGAAATAACCCCAGTACATTACTGGAACTTTATTTTATCGACCCCGTAAATAATGTAAAGACCAATGGTCCGATCTGATGATCTACTCCTTTCTCATATATATATATATATAGAGAGAGAGAGAGATAGAGAGGGGGGGGCAAGTTATACTTAAAACATATCTTTATTTCTACATATATTTCAATATAGACTGGTGGGCTATACCAGGATACATACGAGGTATCTGTCATCGCTCTACATATCTTCAGGAGTTTAGATATTGTTTGCAGTTTGAACAGTATTACACACACACACACACACACACACACACACACACACACACACACACACACATATATATATATATATATATATCATCAGCCACTCCCACATACCTTTCACCTTTGACCTCAGGGTTCAGTCGTGAAAAGGATAAGATCGCATATCTTTTTACATTCCTGTAATATATTTCCGAATGTTTAATCAAATATATATATATATATATATATATATATATATATAATATATATATATATATATATATATATACATGTTTTGTGTATAACCAATCAGAAATATAGTCGATCCTCAACTGAATGATCACTCAATACAAACAAGTAGAATTCTTGCAAGTCTTTTAGTATAAGTTTGATAACAGTGATTGATACGATTCTTAATCGATGTCTAAATTTGACTTTTTGTTATATATTCACAGGGAGAAGATGTGAAAGAAACGAAACGATGGGTTGAACACTTGAAGAGGTTAAGTCGAAACTTGGGCGTATTTTGGAGACGTCGAAACGCTCTTCCAGACATTAACAGCAACAGCAAAGGATAGTTGTTTTCCAAGAAGTCTTTTCTGAACGATAAAGAGAAAGAATATTTACAATTCTTTGTGTGTTTGTTTGCCGCTTCCGAGCAATTACAACATTCATACTACCATATCCCTGTATGGACAGCTAAACCGCTGCTTCTTGGTGATTAGGCAGAACGAGCCGTTGCTTTCAAACTGAACGACAAAAAAAAATGAGAAAGAATAAGAATCACTGTGAAGTGCTGGGTTTAATCAATATGAACGAGATTTGAATACTAAATCTACGGCTGGTTTCTATTTGTTTATATGATTTGCTTTCAGCTACCTATTCGATTGAACTGTTTTATTGATAAGAAAAATCCTCTATCAGTGTATCCAATTATAGCGACAAGGTTCGTGTTTAAAGAAAGGAATACATACAACTTGATCACTTATATTTTGTGATATTGAAAATGGCATCGTTATTTACAATATGTATTTACAATATGTAGATATCTCATTTAAGAGTATTGGAAGAACACCGAAATCGATTTAAAGTTTCAAAATGAAGGAACTATTTTCAAAGCGAGAAGTTATGAAGAGAAATTAAATATTTGATGAAAAAAAAAACGAAACAATACGGAAAGAAGAATCTATATTGGTTAAATATAAATTAACCAACTCGTTTATGTACAAAATTTATACTTCTGGTTCCTTCTCAGGGAATCTTTTTTTAAAATCCTACACAGGGTTTGGTTGTGGAAAACAAAACTTGACTCGTAAACTCATATTTGAACTAGTATAGCAAAGAAATATGTGTATTTCTTTCTGAAACATTTTGTCATATGTCTGTGCTTTTTTTAACTCGAAATAACAGACGATAAAATATATTTTATGTTACGCCATAATAATTGTTTCTTGTTGGCACCAGTGTTACGCCATAATAATAATTATTATAAAAACTGTTGATATCATTTAAAATGACCAAGGAAGTTATTCCTGGCTCATTTGAGGCCAATGAAGAATTGACTTAAAAGAAACTTTTACTGATGCTTTATAAATTATTTTATTTCACTTCATCAGCCACTGCCATACCTTTCACCTTTGACCTGAGGGTTCAGTCGTGAAAAGGATAAAATCGCACATCTTTTTACATTCCTGTAATATTTTCCGAATGCTTAATCAAATAACTTGCCCTAAATTTACAATCCTCCTCTCCCACCATCATAGAAGAGCGGGGTATCACATTTTGAGATGGACCTGTCAATGTTTTGCCATTATTATCCAGTTGGCTTTTTTTTTTATTTTCTATTAATTTATTTTTTTATTCCTTGTCCACCCCACTCCCACCCCCTATATTTAATTAATTTTTCAAGAGCTCAGGCTGTTTTAGTTATTTTATGTGTATGTATGTGTTTTGTTGGTTTTACAACACAGCCAAAATATATATTTAAAAGCTTGCCTGACAATTTTCTACCAATGTATGTGAGGGTGGGTAGGGTGGGGTGGGGTGTGAGTCGCACAAACATTGTAATGAAGAGAACCGGGGAGGATGATATATGATAAAATCTGATGAGATGTGATGAAAAGTGATGAAATTTGATGAAAGATAAGAGAAAAATACAAAGCACACCGATTTCTGTGATGAGAGAACGCGCAGTGATAGGAAGGGACATGTAGTAGATGATTATGATGATAACGACGATGATAACGACGATGATAACGACGATGATGATGAAACAATTGTATTTGTCTCTTAATATACCAAATCAATATCGCACATTATATTTACTATATTATATATATTTTTATCAGTTTCTTTTCTGTCATTTTTTTTGTTTGTTTGAGTTTTTTTTTTTTGTTTTCAATGCTTGTCATGCTTACACAGATACCAATATATCTATATAACTATAGGTACCAATATATCTATATAATTATAGGTACCAGTATATCTATATAACTATAGGTACCAATATATCTATAGATATTTAGATTCCTATATATCTATAGATATATAGATTCCTATATATTGATAGTTATATAGATACCAATATATCTATAGTTATATAGATTCCTATATATCGATAGTTATATAGATACCAATATATCTATAGATATATAGATTCCTATATATCTATATAATTATAGAAAGCTACATACGTGTAGATGCACAACATGGCTATGGCACAATTGCACACGCATAACTACACACACACACACACACACACACACACACACACACACACACACACACACACACACACACACACACACACACACACACACACACACACACACACGCACGCGCGCACACACGCACACACAAATATGTATATATATATACACACACACTCAGATTTGCATACATATTTGTTACGTTGAAAAGAAACACTAAAGGTTGTAGTGAAAACCTGAAACAAAGTCAGCAGCTGTGACCATAGTGTTATGGCTGTGGGATAGAAGGTGAAAATCATTGTAATGTATCGACAACGATTTCATGGTGTAGTCATGCCAACGATTTTATCATGTAGTCAAAAACCTGGGACGAGACTGAATTTTGTCAAACTGATTTGCTTATAATAAACCAGATAGTAACACAGTCGTCTGTGTTGACCCAACGACCTTGTTTGAGCTTTTCAGAAACATTACAAATCAAAATGTTAGTAGTATTTATTGAAGCCGTATTAAAACGTTCTATCAAACTTGACTTAAATTAGCATTAATAGGTGCTATCAATCATATGTTTGAATTTTATTCGATCAAATTTGATTGAATTCACCTCAAAATATATTTTAGCACTATATCGATCATATGTTTGATGTTTATTCGATCAAATTTGATTGAATTTAGCTCAAAACATATTTTAACACTATATCGATCATATGGTTGATGTTTATTCGATCAAATTTTCATTGAATTTATCTCAAAACATTTAAAGAATATTTTTTTTTAAATGTAAGTCAGAGAAAGGTTTCAAGATTCGGCTTATAAAGATTGAGATGGATATCCCAGGTTCAAACTGCTGCATATATATATTGTGCCTTCCTGGGTCGGTTGGTTGATCTGACTGGCTAATAATGGTAGTAGTTGTTATAGTGTGATAGTAGTAGCAGCAGCAGTAGAGTCGATGCGAAGGAGGGTTCCTAACGGTGCTATATCGTCGTCACACATAACACCCATGGAAACAACAATGACGATAACTCCACGTTTCAAGTAGAACAAGTTGTTTATCTTCTTAATGCTGCAGCTCCCCCACAACCATACGTTAAACACACATACAAACACAGTCTATAGAACATTATACATACATACACATATATAAACACATGCATATATAAACATATATAAATACATACATATATATAGGAACAAGTATGACCCCGACGGCAGAGCGCAAGCCGTTTCGACGGCTAATTCTGGACTAAATAAGAATTTTTAGCCTGGTAAATAAATAGCCGAACTTCTCAAGGGGTAATTCCTTATATGGGAAGATAGTAATTGTGAAAAGGATTGGTCAAAAATTTGTTGTAAAGACAGATGAGTACTTTGGTGCGTTATGATCCATCTGGTTACTTACCACATTTCCTTCCTTATATATATATATACACATATATATGTACATATATATATGCATATATATGTACATATATATATACATATACATATATATGTACATATGCATATAAATACACACACATTACCGAAACAAAACATGACGTAAGCCATACTGGAGTAGCCCTACAATATTTAAACTGCAGCTGCACTTTATAATGACGTTGCATATTGCTGGCCATTCTTGTCACATGTCACTATGTGCTTTCTTACATTCTATACTCAGTTATAATAGGAAAGCATATATTATGTATATATATGTATATATGTTATATATCTATATGTATGTATATATATACTATGTATCTATATGTATATATATATGTATATATGTTATATATATCTATATGTATATATATATATATACTATATATATATATATATATATATATATATACTATATATATATACTATATATATATACTATATATATATACTATATATATATATATATATATATATATATATATACTATATATATATATATATGTATATATGTATATATATATGTACTATATATCTATATGTATATATATATATGTATATATGTATATATATATATGTACTATATATCTATATATATATATATGTATATATGTTATATATGTATATATGTATATATATATACTATATATCTATATGCATATATACAGCCACCTTCGCGCCCACGGCAGACGGGAACAACAATGAAGAAGATGTCATCATCGTTTACGATGGACAACCAAGAGGATATGTATATATACTATATATCTATATACATATATGTATATATACTATATATCTATATGTATATAACTATGGTCTTTATATATATATATATATATATATATATATATATATATATATATATATATATATATATATATATATATATATATACATATATATGTATGTATATAGTTCTACTAGTTTGCTCTCTTGAGTATGTATGTGTGTGAATGTATGTATGTAGGTATATATGCGCATGTGTGTTTGTTATATACATCCACACGTGACCTACAGTTCTGCACCCTTACTTGATTCGACGCCATATTGACTTTGCCATCAACATATATTTTTACAATTTTAAACGATTTCCATTGAAACCTTGAAAACCTTTATTTCACTACCAGTCAATCTTTCTGACTTCAGACAACACAAAAGTACTCAACGAACTCTTCTACTGGATAGCAGTCCATTATTAGAAATTCTTTTGGTCTTATAAAGCAGTATGTTTATATACATGTGTGTATATATATATATATATATAAATGTATATATATATATATATAACTTTGATAACTTTTATATATATATATATACATGTATATATATATATATATATATATATATATATATATATATATATATATATATATATATATATATATATATATATATATATATATACATGTATATATATATATACATGTATATATATATATATATATATACATGTATATATATATATACATGTATATATATATATATATATATATATACATGTATATATATATATACATGTATATATATATATATATACATGTATATATATATATATATATACATGTATATATATATATGTATATACATGTATATATGTGTATATACATGTATATATGTGTATATACATGTATATATGTGCATATACATATATATATATGTGTGTGTTTGTATATACATACATATATTTGTGTGTATATATACATACATATATATGTGTGTGTGTTTATGTATATACGTTTATGTTTAAATATATATAACGTATATATGATTATATGTACATGTGTGTATGTATATGTATATTCGTATATGTATATGTATATATGCTTATATGTATATATATGTATATCTATATATATGTAAGTGTGTATCAACATATCTGACTACAAATACCTAATTCAAATACAAAATGTCTGTCATTCGTTTTTATATTATTTCCTACATGGGCATTATTGTACTTCATACAGCTGTCATATTTACAAATCCCTCATAAATTTCCGTTCATATCCCCTGAAATATTACTGGCCCTTAATATATTCTTCATGGCCTAATTATCCTTAATTTTTCCTACTTAAAAATCCTTTTTTTTTTTTTTTTTTTTTTTTTTTAGATATTTCTTCAATCATATGTATCTTCTGTCACAATATGGTTCAGAAGCATAAGATGTATCTAGTTTCATGTGTGTAATATTTACACCAGATGTATAATATTTCTAGTCACATCTGTTGTCTTAATTCAACAGATGTGTTATCTGCTATCTTCTAGTTACATCTGTTGTCTTAACACTCCAGATGTCTTATATTCTACAGTCATCTACTATCTTCACATAGTAGATACGTAATATTTCTATTCACATCTGTTATCTTAACACTCCAGATGTGTCATATTTTACAGCCATATGCTGTCTTAACTCTGCAGATGTGCAATATTTCTAGTCACATCTGCTGTTTTCTTAACACTCCAGATGTGTTAATTTTAGTTTCATCTGCTGTATTAACATTCCAGATGTATAATATTCTTCTGTCATCTGCTGTACTACACCAGATGTTACATTTTTAGTGTCAACTGCTGTTATAAAAATCCAGATATATAATTTTCTAGTGTCAACTGCTGTTTTAACACTCCAGATTATTTAATATTCAAGTGTTGTTTGCTGTATTAACACTACACAAGTTATATATTCCAGTGTTTTATTGCTGTTTAAACGCCCAAGTAGTATACCATGTATCAATTGGTAACACTACAAACTGTTAAAACTCATTGTCATTCCAAAGCTTTACTCACATGTTATGTCCAACCCAGACCCTGTTGCCGCCCAAACAGACGTTAAAGGGAAGTCTTTTCAAATGAATAAACATTTTTAATTTACTTCTGTTTATTGTTGTTATTTTTGTTGTTGCTATTGTTGTTGTTGTAAGGTCAAGTTCAGATACTGTCGAGGTCAACTTTGCTATCGATCCTTCTGGAGCGATTTAATAAAGTACCGGTCTCTCTCTCTCTCTGTAATATATATATACATATATTTCGGCTACATTATACCGGGAGAATGGTCGTAGGCGACCACTCATGGCGTCTCTCTTCTAAAAACGGAGAAGAATTGAACTTGACGAAACCATCCAAGGACAGCATGAATAGTAATCAAGAAGGTGAATTAGTTTAATTTACACCAACATGTATAAGCAGAGTAGTTTATTAGTAGCACTTGATGCTATAAAAGATGTCTTCGCTATACAAATGCTTCAGATTGTTTCTAAAGATCGCTTGAAAAGACATTAAAACAAAGATCCCACAACACGACCACGTTGAAATGATAAATTGTTGATGTATCAACTTAGCGTGAACGTCGTTCTGTATATCAATAACTGCCAAACATTATTGGCACTGTCATACCATCTAACTTGGTGGCGAATTGGTAGTGTCGCTAAACGTTAGATAGAATGATTTGTAGTATTCTCTGAGTTCAAAACAGCCGAATCAACTTTGCCTTTCATCAATTTTTTTTCTTTTTCTGATTTGAAATATGGAAACTTTCAATACAAGAATTGAGTACACAGAGGTAGACCAGGAACAAGATAACATCCATAAGATTGGGAGGTTTCACTTGGAGATCCAGCCGGGTCATTGGGATACAGTTGCTTCTGATTGAATCTTCTAGAAGGCGTGTCTGGGGACGCTACCCGCATGATCCTCTCGGGAATAATTGGAAGAAAAAGAAGAGGAGGAGGAGGAGGAGGAAGAGGAGGATAAAACCCTACAAAGAAGAACGAAAGCGAATTATCTGAGAGGAACTGAATACATTGAGGAGTGGTTATTAACACAAGGGAAAAGCTTAGATAGATAGTATAGTTTATTTTCACGAACGCTGTACCAAGAATTGTTACCGTAAAGTAACCACACAAGTGAGGCGCCTGGAACGTAAGTTCATTTCATGGCAACAGTAGAGTTAAAACAGAAGCTTTGTATTGGCAGTTAAAAGGAGAGATGGTAGTAAAGTAGTTATTACTAAAGAATGGAAGGGAGATAATTGTTTCTACTTTTTGGCGCAAGGCCAGCAATTATCTCAGTGTATTACTGATACTTTATTTTATCGACCCCGTAAGGATGAAAGGCAAAGTTAACCTCGGCGGGATTTGAACTCAGTCCGTAAAGGGAAGTAACTCTTTGTTGCAAAGCATGGCGTCCGACCCTCTACCGATACTGCCAATCCACCGCCCTGGAAGGGAGATAATATAAGTTATACACATACCTGAGTCTGGTGGGATAGAAGTGGAAACAAAAATTAATTAATTAATTAAGGAAGAAAAATGGTGAACTGGTAACGACAACAATAGCCCGAACTCCGATCAAGTTTCTTCTGACGAAGGGATTTTAGATCTGAAATATTAGGGCAGGTAAATAAAATGACAGGTGACACACCATCATCTTCGTTGCCTTCAATTTATTTCAAAATCTAACGTCCATTTTGTATTGTTGTAGCTTTCAAATAACATACTGTGTTTAAAATAATTATGATTACTAATGAGGTGGGGGTTGAAGGTGGGAGAAGAAAGATATACCCAACAGAGATGGGGATAGTAATCGATGTGGGTAGAGAATGTAATTAGTGGGGAGGGGGTAAAGAAGTCTGAAGACTGTACATCTAACACACAAGGGCGGTGGATTGGCAGTATAAGTAGAAGGTCGGACACCATGCTTTGACGCATAGAGTTACGGCCCTTGCCATTCTGAGTTCAAATCCCACCGAGGTTAACTTTGCCTTTCATTCTTACGGGGTCGATAAAATAAAGTACCAGTAATGCACTGGGTAATTGCTGGCCTTGTGCCTGAAGAATGTACATTATATCTAACACACTGAAACCAAATAGATGAAAGGCTATTCTGATGGAGGTAATACAAGATACGCGGTACAAAACAGATATGCGGAGTTAAGTCGTCAATAAATAGCGTGATTAGACATGTTTACTCATTAGTGGTCAAGATAGAAGAGCGGTATGGAATGTTTATATGTTGCAAAAATCATTTATATAGAAGAAAAGCATTTAGAAGGGTTTTTTTTTTAGGAGTGGTGCCGGAGCAAATAACATCTTCATGTTTTCGGCTGTACTGAGGTCACAGGGTTTCCAGAATATGATTTCGCTCTCCTCAAAATGTTCCAGCTAAACTTGAAGTGTAGCGACTTGTTATTTTATTCCCATATTTACGCGGCTAGAGACATTTGGCTTACTTTCACTGGGTTTCGAAAAAGTGTGAATATTCGAACAGGATCTTATTTTGAAGTGGCTGGAGGTGATATCAATGAGGGAATTCGTTTTGACAGAAAATTTGTATCAATGACTTTAGTTTGGTATGGCAAATTAAGCGGGCGAATGTTTGGGCTGCGATACCAGATTTACTTTAGGTGTAGTTATTCAGCTTAGATATATTAGAATAAGCTAAGTTCCAAATGAAGTGGTTAAGAGGTGGTTGAGTAGGAAAGACTAATTATGTTTCTATTGAAAATTTTGTAATATTTATGTAGGAAAAGATTTCTTGCGGAATTTAAAGAAACATCCAGCTTCTGGGGTAGAAACTGTCAAATTTACCACTAATGTTTTTCCGCCTGTTTCAGTTAGGCTGTTTATTTTTTTCTTTAAATACTCTTTTACTTTGGGCTTATTTGTAATGTTATGCCGAATATGCGGATTGGCAGAATAGTCAGTATACCAGATTAGATATGAGTATTTAATCCGGCTGTTTGGGGTTGGGCTTTTAATTGTACTGAAGTCATGGGCTGCTGTGGCAAAGTCCACACAAATGCAAACTTTAGGACCGGGCTACCAGATTGAGAATACCTTCATCTTCCACCACCTCCTCCAGTATTGAAGGCCCTGAAATGGGTCACAATCACAGCCCGTGTCATCATATATATATATATATATATATATATATATACATATACATAGTTACGTGCGCATAATTTCGTATATATAAACGTAGGGAGCCTTTGTCAACAATGTCAATGAAAATGATACATCCTTGAATGTATTGAATTTCTACTGACGTCATGCATTAATATATATATATATATATATATATATATATATAAATATATATATATATATATATATATATATATATATATATATATATATATATATATATATATACATACATACATATATATATATATATATATATATATATATATATATATATATATATATATATATATATATATATATATATATATTAATGCATGACGTCAGTAGAAATTCATATATATATATATATATATATATATATATATATATATATATATATATATATATATATATATATAACAAAGGAATTGTGGTAAGGAACCAGATGGACCATAACGCACCAGAGTACTCAATTATATTAATGCATGACGTCAGTAGAAATTCATATATATATATATATATATATATATATATATATATATATATATATATATAACAAAGGAATTGTGGTAAGGAACCAGATGGACCATAACGCACCAGAGTACTCGATACTTAGGGTAGTAGAGTTGGAAATAGGAAAAAGTATGACCCCGACGGCAGAGCTCAAGCCGTTTCGACGGCTATTTCTTTGAGTCCACAAATAGCCGTCGAAACGGCTTGAGCTCTGCCGTCGGGGTCATAGTTTTTCCTATATATATATATATATATATATATATATATATATATATACATATATATAGGGAAAAAAGATGAAATCGAAAATGCAACTGGAGTCTTTTTTTTTAAATATATTTATCTGCGAAACCGGTAAAGGAACCAAATAAATATATTTTTTAAAAAAAGACTCCAGTTGCATTTTCGATTTCATCTTTTTTCCTTATACTTTCACTCGTGCAGGACACCTATGAAGAAATAATAGATAAATAAACGATAGCCATCTATTCGCGATCAACAGGTATAGAATATTTACCCACCATTTCAATAGCACGTGGAAATCGATTAAATATATCGTCAACCATACACAATTAGGTATAAAATCAAAGTTAGAAGAAAAAATGTATATAATCATACCAAAGTAAAAATAGACAGAAAGACAAAACAAAATAAAAACAAACAAATTATATATATATATATATATATATATATATAGGAAAAAGTATGACCCCTTGATAAAATATATACACCATCTCCTCTCCCAATCAGCATAATCAACCACACAAAAAACCAATTATGGGGTCCTACTTTTTCCTATTTCCCACTCTACTACCCTAAGTATTGAGTACTCTGCTGCGTTATGGTCCATCTGGTTCCTTACCACAATTCCTTTGTTATATATATATATATATATATATATATATATATATATATATATATATATATATATATATATAATTTGTTTGTTTTTATTTTGTTTTGTCTTTCTGTCTATTTTTACTTTTTCTATTGTAGTCAAAGACAAATAACGAAACCGAGACAAATAAGAATACACACGTATATAGTCAGAGACATTTATATCTTTATTTTCATATGTAATCATTCTGTGTAAAGAGGGGAGATAGGAAAAGAGCATAACTATGGTATCAGAGAGAAAACCAAACAAAATAACAGAAGAAAATATATGTAAACAATTTTCAGTGGTAAATATTATCAATAGAAGGAAAAAAAAAGCAAGATTTTCCGGAGGCAGTTATTAAGATGTCGTCTTTCTACTTTATACGGATCAACAATTGATGGTCAAAAATAGCAACTAATACCATGACGTGTGGTGTCGTCACTGAGTAACATAACAGGTAAGTTCCCGGCAACTCGTCAACACTACATTATATATATATATATATGTGTGTGTATGTGTGTGTGTGTGTGTGTGTGTGTGTGTGTGTGTGTGTGTGTGTGTGTGTGTGTGTCCATCTGTCTATCTGTCTGTCTCTGCGTGTCTCTGTGTATATACACACACACACACACATATATATATATATATATAACTGTGTGTATATGTGTGTGTGTGTGTGTGTCCATCTGTCTGTCTCTGTGTCTCTCTGTGTATATACACACACACACACACACACACACATATATATATAACTGTGTGTATATGTGTGTGTGTGTGTGTGTGTGTGTGTGTGTGTGTCCATCTGTCTATCTGTCTGTCTCTGTGTGTCTCTGTGTATATACACACACACACACGCACACACACATATATATATAACTGTGTGTATATGTGTGTGTGTGTGTGTGTGTGTGCGTGTGTGTGTGTGTGTGTGTGTGTGTGTGTGTGTGTGTGTGTGTGTGTGTGTGTGTGTGTATCTGTGTACAAACGAGGGTGGGCTGAAAAGTACATAGGCTGACTAAAAGGAATGATGCTAGAACTGTGAAGTCTTGCATGCATTAATTTCTTATTAATAACAACATTGTTTATTTTCAGGTAGACCTCTGGCTATTCACAAAAGACTTCAGTAACAACTAGAAGCGACTTCACTTAAAAATGGATAAAATTTGGCATCGTGGTATTGTGAAGTACCTGCAGAAAAGGGGTTTAGACTCCAAGGGCATTCAGGCTCTCGTGGTTGTTCCAGCTTTATCAACATTGCAAGAGTGAACAGCTGAATTTCGGAGGGGAAGACAGAGTGTTGAAGATGACCCAATATCTGGTCGTCCTCTAACTACCATAACCAAGGAACACATTGATGGTGTTCAAAACATGGTGATGGATGACAGGCGATTGACTATAAATCAAATAGCCAATGCTATTAGCCTATCACGCGAGAGAGTTGAGAATATTCTGCTCAATGAACTTAGTATGCCAGTGGATGGTATGTCTTCTGACTCGTGATTACATCACGGGAAAATCTGACATTGTTTGAGGCAGATCCAGCTGGTTTCCTTGGATGTTTCCTAACCCAAGATGTGTGTCGGATTCAGCCAGAGACAAAAAGACAATTAATGTAGTGGAAACACCCTTCCTCACCTGCTCCAAAGAAGGCCAAGATCGTTTCATCTGCAGGGAATGTGATGGCCTATTTTGGGGATACAAAAGGCATTGTATTTATTTATTTCAAAAGGGCCACACCATCAATGGAGAGTACTATGCCAACTTGCTGAGGCATTTACGAAACACCAAGGAAAACTGACAAAAGAGGTCTTGTTATATCAGGACAATGCTCCAGCACAAAGGTCCTTGGTTTCAATGGCTGCTGTGTGTGACTGTGGCTTTGCACAGGATGACCACTCTCCCAATTCTCCTCATTTGGTCCCATCTGACTACCATCTGTTCTCTAACATAGAAAAACACTTGGCTGGGAACCAGTATAGCAGTGATGATTACTTCTTATCTGCTGTTGATGACTTTTTTTTCAGCAGGATGAAAACTTCTTCACCAATGTGATCCAAGCAGTGCAATCCCAATGGAAGAAGTGTGTGGATCACAAGGAGGACTATGTTGAAAAATAAACCTCATTTGGTCACATTTTATAAGAGTATTTTAGTCAGCCTATGTATGTATATATATATATATATATATATACGTTTAGATATGTAAATTTATTAAAGAGTATTTAATACATGTAATAGAGTTTATATATTTGTATTAAGTCGTTGATTAACTGTATAGATACTCCAAGTTTCATACAAGATACCCGTGTTCAAACTCTCTAAATGTGTGTGTGTATTCGTGATTATGTGTGTTTATATATATACTGATGATATATATATATTTATATATATACACACACACACACACACACCATACGTTCCGTTTTTCAGTCTGTCTTTCCAACTTGTCACGCTTCTACTTACCTAAGCTATAAACACGTGTATATACACATGAACATAGAAACAATAATATATACGACTATTGGACCAAAGCACATGTATGTGTGTGTGTGTGTGTGTGTGTGTGTGCGTGTGCGCGTGCGTGTGTGTGTGTGTGTGTGTGTGTGCGTGTATGTGTGTGTGTGCCTAGAAAGAGAAAGAAAGAGACAGACAGAAGCCAACTAAATATATATATAGAGAGAGAGGGCCGTCTATTAATAATATTATAATATAATTACTAAGGCTGTATAATATTACAATTACTAAGGCTGTATAATATTACAATTACTAAGGCTGTATAATATTACAATTACTAAGGCTGTATAATATTACAATTACTAATGCATTCTATCATTTTATATAAATTAGAGTGCATCTGTACATATATATAGGTGTGCGTACATATATGCATATATATATGTTTGTATGTGTAGTGTACATATATGCATATATATATATATATATAGGTTTGCGTACATATATGCATATATATATATATATATATATATGGGTGTGCGTACATATATGCATATATATATGTGTGTATGTGTAGTGTACATATATGCATATATATATATATATATATATGGATGTGTGTACATATGTGCATATATATATATATGTTTGTGTGAAGAGATATACATATGCATATATATATATGTGTGTGTGTATGTGTACATATATGCATATGTATATATATGTGTGTGTGTGTACATACATGCATATATATATATATAAGTGTGTGTATGTGTACATACATGTATTACATGTATAAGTGTGCGCCTGTAATGCCTATTAGAAGTAATGTGTGAACAAAAAATTCAGTAATTAGGCAAACCGTAATCGATTAACTACATATATATATATATATATATATATATATATATATATATATATATATTCTTATGGTAAATATTGATGCAATTCACTTCAAGCACTCAACGTACTTATTCCACATAGGAGTGTCGGAGTATATATCGAATAAGAAAAAGCGAAGTAGTTTCAGATGTTAAAGTCCTTTCATGATAATGCTGTGCACAGAACCGTGTAGCCACTGTCGCCATTGAAATATGTATCACAGCATCTGAAACTAATTTGCTTCTTCTTATTCTATATATATATATATATATATATATATATATATATATATATATATATATATATATATATATATATAAGTATGTATACGTACATACATATATGTGTACAGACGCACAGTAGTATGTATATATATACATACATGCATGTATGTATATAGGTATCAGCCGTACTAAGAGTGAGAAATGAAATTTCGTTTCATTCTTTTCCATATATAGAGAGAGAGAGAGAATAAGAAGAAGCGAAGTAGTTTCAGATGCTGTGATACATATTTCAATGGCGACAGTGGTTACACGGTTCCGTGCACAGCATTATCATTAAATAATACCTATATACATATATATATACATACATATATATATATATATATA